>JAPFBL010000654.1:87500-149233 GCA_026182355.1 Hermatobates lingyangjiaoensis
GAATTATAAAATGAACAATACGAGAAGTTTGTTTGCCTCTCTTTCAAGAACGTAGATATTTTCGTAATAAACTACGACAAAAGGCACCGCCGGCGGCAAAAGGACGGGTTCTCTGCGGTGACGAAGCCAAGAGAAGCCCTGTTTGGGACTTTGGTTCATTTGCCTGTATCCAAGGCAAGAACGTGTACTGAATACCAAACATTCAAGCAGACAACTCGACTTTAAATTGGATTTAATAAAAATTATTCCTTCTCTCCCATCCTTCTATCCCCTCCCCCCTACTCGCCCCCTCCCCCATTACCCCCTCCCCCCATTATAATATTATTCAGAATTGTTTGTAGGACATTTCACCTGGTTGTCTTTGAATACCAAGTAACTTCTTCTTGGAGACCCCTATCCAGATATAATAAGCCTTACTCTCCCTTCTTCTCAATGCTGATTTTCAATTCACTTTGCTCTTCTACCATTAAAACGTTATATATTTTATTTGAATTTGACAAAAAATAAAATTTATTTAAAAAAAAAAAAAAAGGACGAAAAAATCCTTCCCGGTGGCTCTCTCCAAGTTGACAGTTTGATCTATTCTAACATATAATTTACAACTCTCCAAACAGGTTGGAAGTTTATCAGACTTAAATACAACCTTTCTAAAAAAGAAAAAAATTGCCGGAGCGAAATAAACATTTTTTTTTCTTTCATACTAAATTCTACAGTTTAACTTAAGTAAATCAATTTGAATCAACTGTTGTTCATAACAAAGATGTATTGCTGGATTGAACGAAATGAAAAAAAGAATAATCATTTGTTAAGTTCTTCTACAAAACAAGAACTAAATATTTTTAAAAAAAAATATTTTGAAGTCCAATAAAATAATTTTTTTTCTTTTTTTTTTAAACCGATCCCCTGGCAGGTGATACGTTAGCCGTTTACCGGCTTTTTGTTTGATGGGTGATTCTACAGATTCTACATTGAGAGTCCTACATTTTGCCTGACTCAAGTGAATTTCGAGTAAGGATCATTAATAGTTCCTGACATGTTACAGGCTTGAGACCGATGCTTAGCATCCTCTCCGAGGGAAGACGTACTCAGATTTATTCATCTCTCGTGTGAATAAATATAGTTCCAGGTGGGTATCGAACTCTGGATTTACGGTTCATATGTGAGTACGTTAACCATGAGCTAACCTGGCCCCTTTCTATGGGATTCTACATTGTGGAGTCCTAAATTTTGCCTGACTCAAGAGCATTTACGAATAGCGATTTTAACGAGTACCTGACATCGTACAGGCTCGGGACCGACTGCTTAACGTCCTCTCCGATGGACGACGTAGTCAGATTTATTCATTTCCCGCGTGAATAAATCAAGGGGCAGGATATCAATTTATAAAAAAAAAAAACCCTGAATTTACCAGTTCAGAAGCGAGTATATTTGTGAATATACGAGTACTATGTAGTAATCCAGGTACGTGAACATAAAAAAAACCTTTCTTAGGTTATTGTGTCAGGAGAAATTCCTCACCCCTTCCTATTGTTACGCAGGTACTTAAATACATCGCAACCAAATAACTGCGTAGTGCATTTACAAGGTTAAAAATAATACGATTTTAAAAATTACTTAAAAGGCAAAACTTGACAAAATATATGTATTTTGCCTATTCTGAATATTCAGAATGAGAGATATTAAGTATTTAAAAAAAAAATACATTTGATAATTTAAATTATTTTTAAAAATTGTGTACTAAAATTATGAGTTTAACTAGACATAGGAGTTGGTATAAGAAATATAATGTTGAGCCGCACTCGATAAAAAAGTGGTAAAGGGTTCACTGAGCTAATCTGGCCTCCCTGCCCATAAAATATAGATATAATAATATATTTGAAGGTATTTAAATGTATTTTACGAGCTATATAATAAGATTGTGTGGTATTTACTCCTCAACGCAGCCTTACTGTATCAGATTACTGATGATGAACACTAGGGTTCGAAAACGCGTTGATAATATAAATCCTTCTGCTGAAGGACTTCCTGAATTCCTGAAGAATTCCTGAATGATCTCTTATTTTACGAGCTATAAAATGATATTTATGTGGTTTTTATCCTCCACGCGGCCTTACTGTATCAGATTGAACTGATGATAAACACTAAAGGTTCGAAATGCGTTGATAATTAAATCCTTATGCTGAAGACTTCCTGAATTCAGGAAGAATTCCTGAATGATCTCTTATTTTATGAGGTATATAATAAGATTTGTGTGGTATTTACTCCTCAACGCGGCCTTACTGTATCAGATGCACTTGATGATGAACACTAAGGGTTCGAAACGCGTTGATAATTAAATCCTTATGCTGAAGACTTACTGAATTTTCTCTTACTAATGATACTTAAAAGTATTTTGTTATAATAAGTTTGACTATGAACCAGTGGTGGTGGAAAATACTGGATAAAAGCTAGAAGTCTCTTTTAGTGTACCAGAACAAGACTAGATAAATTAAAAACTCACACCCTGGAGAGTTAAGCCAGGGAAATCAAGCACACTGGTGCAGAGATGGTTGGAGACTTGTTGAAGCTTGTTGTTGGGTTTGGGTTTTTGACTCTGACGAAGACCGCTTGTTACGGTTGAAAGATCTTGGTCTTGTTTTCCCATTTCATATTGTGGTTTGATCATTGATATATATCAGTTTACATCGGCCAGTGGACGCATTTACGTCTCCGTTCCTTCATTCTTTCTCCTTTTATTTTCTTTCTTTCTACTCTCCTGAAGACGGCAAGACGCCAAAATTATCGAGATTCGTGAGTGTTCGTCCTTTTTCTTGTGTTCTCTAGCTGTAACTTTCAAGAACACCTTCCCTTGTTCTTGAAATATAACAGTTCAAAATTGAAGATAGCTGGTTGACAGCTGATAGTTTTTTACTCTTTCTTACTGTACTCCTTTGTTTCCCCAAACATCCCTTTCTGGACATTAGTCCTTTCCTGCGCTCTCACCCTTTTAAATTACCACTCTTCTCAACCCCTCACTAGATGTTTTCTGCATTTAGTGTTTCAGTTGTGTTTTTGACTCTGACGAAGACCGCTTGTTACGGTTGAAAGTTCTTAGTCTTGTTTTCCCTTTTCATATTGTGGTTTGATCATTGATTGTTATGATCATTTGATCATTCACGTGTTTATGTGAAATCTTTATATATATATATATATTTATATATATATATATCGGTTGTTGGGCAATAAATGATCGATAATCGTGTGTATTAGTCTCAAATTTGAGTTTTACCGTTGTAACATTAATCATATGCTTGAGCAGATTGTACGATAATAATATTGGTTGTCTACTTTAATTAAAGTAATTAGCTCATCTGCCACATGAATTTGATGATTCATTATTTTTGTATTCTATTGTGGTATGTGTTTTTATTAATGTATATCGAACATATCTTTTTGCAATTTGTCTAACTGGCAATAACGATGTACTAATTACGTTAGTTACTAAATTAGTAATTTTGTTTTATCGGCTAAAGTGTGACTTTCCGAGAAGCGCATTAGTGTAATATAGGGGGCCAGGCTAGCTCAGTGGTTACGTGCTCGCCTCTGAACTGATAGGACCGGGGTTCAATCCCCACCTTCACGCGGGAGGTGAATAAATCTGAGCACGTCGGTCCCGAGCCTGTACGATGTCAGGTACTCGTTAAAGATCCCTGCTCTAAATACATTTGAGTTAGGCAAAATTTAGGACTCCCACTGTAGAATCAATCTTCACTGTGTGGTATCACAAAGGGCCAATGCTTGGCCTACGTGTGTTCCCTTGTAGGACTGCCACTGCAACCTAACCTAACCTAGTGTAATATAGGTATAATTTAGTATGATTTGAAAATGAATGACTTGCCGATATAAGAAAGCTTAGGATGATGCGAATGATGTATCAGTTTACACGCTTGTTGTCTTATAAGCTTAGCATTGTAATATCGCGGTTCTTAACAAAGCCTTTGCTTGACTGCACAGAGATTACCCTTAGGGCTGACCCCCCATGCACACACATCAGCTACTCCTATATCACTCTTCAGAGTTGACAGCTTGTGTCGAATCAACTCACAAATGACGTCATCAACCCCCTCCAACCCCTGCATCAATGATTCCATCAAGCCGATGGAGGGTTGCTCAAATCTCCCTTTTCAAGGATAACAACAACAAGGGGTGAGATGTCTTTGGTGAACGACAGACACTGGCGGCCTCTCACGCAAGCTTTCATTACAACCTGTGTCATCTCTCATATGTGGTTTCTACAACAATACATACAGTCTGATGAATTCTGTAACTTTTACCAAACTATACCCACACATTTTATTTCCACAGGTAAATTCTAATAAAATTAAAACTGGGTTAGGTTAGGCTGGTGTGGAAGTCCTTCAAAACGAGCACTAAACTTTCGCACTTTGTGATACCACACACTGAACGTTCTACCATGTTGTTAGACTTAAATTTCGCTTATCTCATATATATTTAACGTAGATATTCAAAACGAGTACCTTATATTGTACATTCTAAGGGACAGACGGCTTAACGTCCTCTCTGATTTATTCATCAACCACGTGAATAAATCGAGGTCAAAGTGGGTGTCGAACCTCGGACCTACCAATTCAAATGCAAGACGGTTAAGCACTGAGCCAAATCATAGAAACTACATTTTACCCTAAAACTTTTTTTGGGTATTTACCTATGCGCCCTATCAACTGCAATGTTAGAAACGTGTCTTCCTAAAATATACATAATTCTTGCATTTCGAATCTACCATAAGTCAGGATTGTTCAAAAATTACAACTTCCTTCAGATATTAAAGAAAAATATATATCATAAACTTCCCATTAAAATATATATATATATATATATATTAAAGATTTCACATAAACACGTGAAACAACAATCAGTGATCAAACCACAATAAGAAATGGGAAAACAAGACTAAAATCTTTCAACCGTAACAAGCGGTCTTCGTCAGAGTCAAAAACCCAACTGAAGAAAACCCAACCAAGATCTTAGTCTTGTTTTCCCATTTCTTATTGTGGTTTGATCATTGATATATTATATATATATATATATATATATTATATATATATATCCATTGTTAAAAATAAGACCATATTTATCGGAAAACTTGCTTTTCATAAGTTTCTCGAGTTTCCAAAATAACGATCTTGTTACTGTATCCACAGAATATAGTAAGTTACCAATCGACATGATAATGAACACATGTTTCTGCTGTCTTCAGCCATTATCAAAAATTCATTCAAAATGCATTCATTTATTGATAATAGCTGAAGACAGTAGAAACATGTGTTCATTTAGAATGTCCATTAGTAACATACTATATTCTGTGGATACAGTAACAAGATCGTTATTCGTGAAACTCGAGAAACTTGTAAAAATAGAAGCAAAAGTTTAATTTTTAACAATGTATGTATACAGGAAGACTGCTACAACATTTACAAATATATATTATATATATATATATATATATATATGATCAAACCACCATATGAAATGAGAAAACAAGACTAAGATCTTTCAATCATAACAAGCGGTCATTGTCTGAGTCAAAAAACCAACTGATGAACTGACGAAGACCGCGTGTTATGGTTGAAAGATCTTAGTCTTGTTTTCCCATTTCTTATTGTGGTTTGATCATTGATTGTTATTTTACGTGTTTATGTGAAATCTTGTTATATATATATAAAGCATTTAAATAAATCCAATTTATGCTTAATAATGTAATGTATTGCATTGAATGCATGATGCATATGCATTATTGTTTGTTTATGCATTTGAATAAATTGCCCATGACTTGCATATTAACTTTACTGGTTAAAAGTTGAGTGCAAAGCAGGCCTTCGTTTTTTTTTGCTTTCATTAGGTGTTGTGTGTGAACTCCGGTCATAACTGGATTCAGGCAAAAAGTTTTTTTTTTTTTTGTAAACTATTTGAATGCAATGTTGGTATAAGAATGAAGTAACATTATTATGTTGAGACTTGTTTGATTAAAACTTTACAACATCTCTCATAATAACGCATTTCAAAATAACACAAACACCCCCCTTCCCACCGCCTAAAACTTACTTACATTGTAGCAAAATTCAAAATTTCTCTATATAACAAAACCTCTTCAATTCACATTTCACAACCATATAGCAATAGAATCTGTAGCGGAGATGTGATGGCTGAGAGGGGGAGAGAGGAGGGACTTAATTAAGTGAAATTCTCAACTTAATTAGTAAAGTCCCATCATGAATGATTCTACAAATCTTCAAAGTCCTATTTGAGGAGACTAATTAGTAAAGTCCTTGAGAGGAGGTCTATCATTCTAAAGGTAATTCTATACAATTATCATTCAACTTAAACCCATCTTGTCTTTGTACAAGAGGATTACTAAACTACTAAACCTACTACGTCATTAAAAAAAAAATCAAAAAAAATCTGTTGTTTCTTCTAATATCTATATGAACTTTTATCTGGCTTCATATAAATAACAATTCAAGGTCTAAAACCTTATTAAGAAAATCAAAAATATTATGAAGATTTTTTCATCAAAACATCTTGAATTCCTTGGAATCTCAATCAGACTTACTCATACAGGTTTTGTGATCACATGTATTCCTTTTGTTTCGATAAATATAATATATATATATATATATATATATATATATATCTATATATATATAATGGGAAAACAACACTAAGATCTTTCAACCGTAACAAGCGGTCTTCGTCAGAGATCGTCCCAGAGACATCGAAGAAATAATTTCGTAGGTTACTCAATAATATATTAGTAAGTAAATCATATAGTAAATATATTATTTAAATAACATAGTAAATGTGGTAAATAATATCGTAAAGTAAATAATCTAGTAAGTAAAAATATATTATTGAGTAACCTATGAAATTATTTCTTCGATGTATCTGAGACAACTCCATCATGAAATCACTCCCTACCAAAGAAAACTAGTTAGGAAACTAGAAAACAGTAGTAAAAAGGTCGTGAAAGCGAAAGCTGCCGTCTACCATAATAAAATATGTTTACAAGAGAATCTGCTGCCAATATATATATATAGTTATATACTAATATATATATAGTTCAATATAGACAAAGAAACATAGAAATATCAAAAGAACACATTTACAGTCTCTAATTTTCGGTTTGAATAGTCTTCAGGAGAGATAAGAGAGGGAAACCAAGTGCACTTTGATAAACCTTTTTCATAGGCAGAAGTATAATGTTCTGTTTCAAAATGTATACTTCTGCCTATGAAAAATGTTTTAAATAAAGACCGAATCGTTGGCAATGAGAGTTTAATTTAAATCTGAAGAACTCACAGAGTTCCGATAAACTTTATTTTTTGTATATATATTGTATAATAAATGATCAAACCACAATAAGAAAATGAGAAAGCAAGACTAAGATCTTTCAACCGTAACAAGCGGTCTTCGTCAGAGTCAAAAACTCAACTGAAAAACGAATATTGTATAAAAAGATTTCACATAAACACGTGAAATAGCAATCAATGATCAAACCACAATTTCTTTCATTTCATATTGTGGTTTCATGATTGATATATATGCACATATATTATATATATATATATATATATTATATATATATATCGTTGAACAGCTGACCGTATTTCGCTGATGTCATTTCTTCACTAGTTTTTCAAGGTTTCTGAACACCTTCTTCTTTCCTCCATCCAAACGTTGGAGAATGTTAATTAAGTTGGAACCGACATGTTTCGACTGGCTTCCAGTCATCTTCAGGGTGATAAATTAAAGAAAGAGAGAAAAAAAAAGAGAAAATATTTAGTCTTTGGAGTTCCAAATTTTACAAATATTATATATATATATATATATATATATGACATATATACTACCTATATAACTATGTGTCGATATAAGACTAGCCGTTGCGTCTACAACGTGCTTGGTCTCCCTTTCACTTTTCTCCTGAAGACGGATTGCCAAGATTTGAATTTATAAGTGTGTTTCTTTACTGCTTGTGTTACCTATCCTCATGACTGAATATTATATATATACTGTATATATATATTATATATTATATATATATGTCACAATAGGTATTACATGGTGTTTGTGTGTGCTTGTGTATGAGTGATTATAGTTTATAAGTTTGTATTTTATGAGTGT
Source organism: Hermatobates lingyangjiaoensis (assembly GCA_026182355.1). Taxonomy (NCBI): domain Eukaryota; kingdom Metazoa; phylum Arthropoda; class Insecta; order Hemiptera; family Hermatobatidae; genus Hermatobates; species Hermatobates lingyangjiaoensis. The sequence continues at coordinate 95,682 of JAPFBL010000654.1, forward strand.
GTGTGTGTGTGTTTGTGTGTGTGTGTGTGTGTGTGTGTGTGTGTGTATCCATATATGTAAGTTACTACTAATTGTCCTAAAAATCATTAATTAAATACTAATATGATCTACATGGAGTACTTTTCAGATTGTGTTTCCATATAAAACACACTGTAGTAATATACACAGTAGAATATTAATATTTCTTTAGAGTGCAAAACTTGTTGGTATCTTTTATAAAAGAAAGGGGAAGAGAGTAGCCTTGAACTGTTAAGTCCAAAGTAGCCTTGGTTGGACTAGTTGAATGGGCAAGTCGAGAGTGAGAGAGAGTGAGATGAAAGAATAGTGATTGTGAGGGGTAGTAAGGTAGACAGTGTGTGATCCAATCTGGGAGACATGTAAGTGTGCGGAAGCAGTAAGCCTAGTAGACAGGTCGCGAGGCTTATTACTGTCTACTGACGCCCGCCCATCACAATCTTGGCTAAGCCGGTCCACAAACAGACACCTGGTGTCAGTCCAGATGAAAACACGTAAACACTGTCATGCTAAGGAGAGGGCCCACGTGCAAAAACCATCAGTCATGCTGGGGGCAAAGCCCTCCCGCGCGCGCTTTCTCAATTACCTCCTGGCTGGCTGGTGTTATAAGCCTTGTCATGTCCAACGGTATGCAATCACGTCTTCTTCACCACTCTCGCACAGTCATTAATACACAGCAATGTGTCTCTACATGCTATCACTTGTAGAATAGCCACTACTAGAGAATGCCCTCTTAAATCACATACCCTGCAACCAGTCAATTCGTGCAGATACGTATCTCATCGGTATACTATGTTATTAACATATTATTCATAATTAGATATCCTATAAGTACTTTGTAGTATTAACATATTATTTGTCATTACAGAGAGTATCAGTCGCTTGTGGTATTAACACATTAATTTTCATTACAGAGTATCAGTCCGTTTTGGTATTAACATATTATTCATAATTAGAGATGTCATATGTACTTTGTGGTATTAACACAATATTCATAATTAGATATTCTATAATTACTTTATATTATTAACATATTATTTGTCATTACAGAGAGTATCAGTCGCTTGTGGTATTAACACATTATTTGTCATTACAGAGAGTATCAGTCGCTTGTGGTATTAACACATTATTTGTCCTTACAGAGTATCAGTCCATTGTGGTATTAACACATTATTCATAATTAGAGATGCCATATGTACTTTGTGGTATTAACACATTATTTTTAATTGCAGATATAAGGAGTCGCTTGTGGTATTAACACATTATTCATAATTAGAAATGCTGTCAGTACTTTTGGTATTAATATAGTATTCACAATTAGAGTTGCCATTGGTATACTGTGGTATTAACAAATTATTTGTCATTTACAAACTATCAGTCCGTTGTGGTATTAACACATTATTCATAATTAGAGATGCCACATGTACTTTGTAGTATTAACACATTATTTGTAATTACAGATATAAGGAGTCGCTTGTGGTATTAACACTTATTCGTAATTAGAAATACAACCAGTACTTTGTGGTATTAACACAGTATTCATAATTAGAGTTCCTATCGGTATACTGTGGTATTAACACATTATTTTTGACACCACAACGGACTGATACACTCTGTAATGACAAATATGTTAATTATATTAAACCTATATGAAGCTGTCTGAAATATTATTCTATCTATGTACATTTACATAACGTATTCTACAGTCAGATTCTGAATTTAAATTTTTACAAGAAAAGGTTACATAAGGCTAAGATTACATTCCGTACATGTATTTTTACATCAATTTTTATAGCACAAATACATGTACAATTACATGGGGTAGTCTAAAGTGACGTTCTTTGCATGTACAGTCAAATGCAGTAGTCTAAAGTCAAATTATGGCTACGCAATCAATATGAATTGAGAAACAGAATGAATTGAGTGTTTGTTTATATGAATGGGAGTCCTAAAAAGAATACTCATAGTCGGAACATTGTGCTACCAAACAATGAAGGTTCTAGTTTAGGGAGTACTAAATTTGGATTAACTCAAGTATGTTTAGAATAACTGAACATCGTACAGGCTTTGGGTATACGATTTTTTTGTCCTCTCACGATTTATTCACTTCCTGCGTGAATAAAATGGAGGGTCTAGAGCGGGTATTGAACCTGGAACTGTCAGATTAGATTCGTTAAGTTATTTCATGAGCTAACTGGCGCTACAGCAGATAGCTTTAACATATTAATTCAGAATAAGGGTTCATTGAGGAACTTAGTTCATACAACTTACAACTACTGATTTTTAGCCGACGTTTCAGCCAAAAGTTACATGCAATTTTCAAGGCTAGTAAAACAATTTATTAAAGACATAAGTAAAGCAAGCATGCATAGCCACCAGTCAACTAAAGCTAACGCGACAATAAACAATTATAGTAACAGAATAATATGTTTGTATCATAAAGGGACCTAGCGTTATAAATATACTCAAGTCGGAACTTATTGCTACAAAATGAAGATCTATTTGTCGTTTAAACCTATTCGTATTATTAATACGCATTTAAATAACTTGACATCGAAGTTGTCGCTTGAAAATGCCCTCCATTTTTGGCTCGCGTCGGCTGATAATGAGGGCTGGGGGTTTTATGACTAGAATCTCAATAACCCCTTAGTGTAATTTGAAATATCGTGGTCGAGAAACTATATCTATAACATATAAAGTTCGTAAGTTTGTTTGTTTGTTTGATTGTTCACTCATTTTTCGTGGGATTTAGACAACCTGAAATTAATATATATATTATTTAATTAACCTGAATTATTAAATAAAAGAAAATTATCACTATATTCCCAAAATTTTAGCAAGGGTAACAAGTTTCTTGCGTGCTCACCGATTTTCTAATTTAATATTTTCGTAATATAAACACTGGTAATAAACTAAATGCATGGAGCCAGAGTAGCCCAGAGGCTTGCATGCTCGGTGATGACAGTAGTACAAATATATTTTAAATACATGTAACAAATATATAATAAATTATTACATTAGAGGTTAAAAATGAATAATTTTAGAAACAAACTTTAAGAAAACTGTCAGATAAAATACGACTGTTTTAAAGTAATATTATAAAGACACATTCCTTTCATTAATTTTATTTTATGTTAGGTAACTAAATTGAATATTTCAATTATCAAGATTTGTTTGTTTTAAATATATTTCATTGTTTAAATAACTTGAATTGATGTTTTATTTATTTATGTCATAAAAGAAATGATTTTTTTTTCTTTTAAATGATTTTTGTTTTGCTAAATATACTTACTGTGCATATATATATATATTGAATCATGTTAAGAATACTATATCAAAAGCTTGGGCCATGTAAGAATCTGTTTCCGTTCCGTATCAACAAGAAAGAACAATGAAAATTATCCCTGTCAATCATGTTCAGTGAATTCAAACAATCAAACAGTCAGAATTCATATACTACTGTACAAAGTATAAAACAAAAGGAAAAAAAAATTATAGAAATAAATGCTCTAAGGCTTTTCACTTTATATCATCAAAGAGGAAATAAAGTGGAATCAAAGAAGGTAACGTAAAAGTTTTACAGATAGGTAATAAAATCGCTGGTTACATATATTTTAACAAGAAAAAATGTCCAATAAAATTAAACAATGTAAAGTAAACAGTAAGAAAATAAATAAATAGAAAAATATATATATAATTTCTAAATATTAAAAATTATTTTTTTTTACAAATAGAATAAAAATAAAAAAAATAACGAAACAAGAATGCAAGCAGAGAGTAAATAAATGAAAACATTAGACTAAATGATTAGAATCAACAATCCGGTCAAAGGTCATGTTGTCCAAAGTTACATTTAAAGGTCACACAGGTCTAATTAGCTTAACTGTGTCTTGAATTAAAAATTCACTTAGTCTACTTCTAGAATATATTTTTATTCTTTTTTTTTACTGTCTACTTTTGATTTTTTGATTTTATTGTTTTTTTGTCTTATCAAGCCGAATTATGATAGATTGAATTTTCTAGCCGTTTCGTTACTTTTTTTCTGCATAACTTTTATGTTACCCTTATATGTTTTTAATTTCTTTGCTCTCTGATGATACAAAGTGAAACGCCTTAGAGGATTTATTTCTATTGTTTCTGTTTTTTTTTTCCTTTTTAGTTTTATATTTGATTGAGTGCTTCACGTGTTTATGATGTTTTATCTTCACCTTTGTATGACAAGATTTTAAAAATAAACACTATAAATAAAAAAAAATCAAAGTCCAAAACCACAGTTAAAAATAAAGAAAAAAAAGACTAACATACTACAATCGTAACAAGGGTCTTCATCAAAGTCAAATCTCAAGATAATTGACTCTGACGACATCTCAAGGGATTTAACTCTGATGAAATCTCAAGAGATTTTTGACTCTGACGAAATCTCAAGGGATTTGACTCTGATGAAATTGCAAGAGATTTGATCTGATGAAATCTCAAGATATTTGACTCTGATGAAATCACAAAGGATTTGACTCTGACGAAATCTCAAGAGATTTTACTCCGGTTAAATCTCAAGGGGTTTGACTTTGACGAAATCTCAAGAGTTTTTACTCTAACGAAATCTGAAGAGATTTGACTCTGATGAGACCTCAAGGGATTTGACCCTGACGAAATCTCAAGGGATTTGATTCTGATGAAATATCAAGAAATTTTACTCTGACGACATCTCAAGAGATTTTACTCTGATGAAATATCAAGAGATTTGACTCTGACGAAATCTCAAGAAATTTGACTCTGATGAAATCGCAAGAGATTTGACTCTGACGAAATCTCAAGAGTTTTTACTCTGATGAGATCTCAAGGGATTTGACTCTGATGAAAACACAAGGGATTTGACTCTGACGAAATCTCAAGAGATTTTACTTCGATTAAATCTCAAGGGGTTTGACTCTGACGAAATATCAAGAGATTTGACTCTGACAAAATCTCAAGAGATTGATCTGATGAAATCTCAAGAGATTTGACTCTGATGAAAACACAAGGGATTTGACTCTGACGAAATCTCAAGAGATTTTACTCCGATTAAATCTCAAGGGATTTGACTCTGACGAAATCTCAAGAGATTTGACTTTGATGAAATCTCAAGAGATTTGACTCTGACGAAATCTCAAGAGTTTTTACTCTGATAAAATATCAAGAAATTTGACTCTGACGAAATCTCAAGGGATTTGACTCTGATGAAGACAAGTAAAATCTCGTTATTACGTTTGAAATATCTTAGTTTTCGATTTTCTTACAGTTGTTTTGACTTTGACGACCGTATAAAGATATTCTTGTAGACACCTGGATTTGACAAAAGCGTGTTTTTAATAAAGCCACGACAAGACATGAAATAAGAAGTTGAATTAGACAAAAACTTGATATTACTGTGGGGGTGAAAGGGCGGGAGATGGGAGAGAAAACAATTAAGTGGCAGCAGACTGGGGGGCTAGGGAATAACAAGAAGGGTGTAGGGCTGCCTACATGGGTCTGTATTCATGAGGATTATAGCAGAACAAGGCCAGTTTGATATGCACAAAGAACCTATAATACAGGAATTCAATAAGGGATCCAGGTGTGATACTCAGGCTTTAATGGAATCTCGCAAACCTCTTCGGTGACTTCAAAAACAAAAATCCTCCTACCCTTCCTCTGCAGGTACTTCAGTTCTGTTCTAAAATTGCAATATTATAAAGCATTGAAAACCAATTATTATTATCAAGGAAACTATTGTTTGTTTTCCAATGACCACACTTATAAGGCTTTCATGTTTTTTGTGCTATTATAAGGGATGAAATTATGGCTCATTTATTATTTGGTACCCATTTTAGTAACGAGCGAGTCAATTTACCTGTTGATTCTGCATTGGGAGTCCTAAAATTTGCCTAAATCAAGTGTATTTAGAATAGGGATCTTTAACGAGTACCTTACATTGGGCAGGCTTGGGACCGACTTAGCATTGCGTTGCCCGCCCTCGCGAGGTACACCTCGGGCTCCTCCATGGTTTTCAAAGGAGGTGGCTAAAAGGTAACTAGTCAACAAGGCTTGACTAAGCGGTACAAAAATGCCGAGGAACGCGAAGATCAAATCAGGCTTATCATCCTCTCTGAAGGACGACGTGCTCAGGTGTATTCACCTGCCACGTGAATAAATCGAGGTCCAGATTGGTATAGAACCATGGACCTTCCAATTCAGATGCGAGAAGGTTAAGCACTGAGCCAAATCATAGAAACTACATTTTACCCTAAAATTTTTTTTGGCGGGGGAAGGGGTCATAGTTTACTGTGAAATGTTGTTGTGTTTGTGGATCGTTTTCTTGATGGATATATATATATATATATATATATATATATATATATATATATATATATATATATATATCAATGATCAAACCACAATAAGTAATGGGAAAACAAGACTAAGATCTTTCAACCGTAACAAGCGGTCTTCGTCAGAGTCAAAAACCCAACTGAAACACTAGATGCAGAAAACATCTGGTGAAGGGTTGAGAAGAGTGGGAGAGAACAGTGGTATTTTAACAGGCATCTAGTGTTTCAGTTGGTTTTTTGACTCTGACGAAAACCGTTTGTTACGGTTGAAAGATCTTAGTCTTGTTTTCCCATTTCTTATTGTGGTTTGATCATTGATTGTTGTTTCACGTGTTTATGTGAAACAACAATCAATGATATAGATAGATAGAGAGAGACAGAGAAATAGAGAGATGTGGTTAACAGTCTTCGAAGTGACTCACGTCTATCTTTCTGATGATGTGAAGTCAGACTAGACTCCGTCTAGTCGAAGGTTTTGTCCGGTTAAGATTGTTATACCTTTAAATAATGTAAAATTCATTTTCTTTGTTTAAAACAATTCTTACTTCTGCCTATGAAAAACGTTTTAAAATAAAACCGAAACGTCAGCAATGAGAGTTTGATTTTTGAACCTAGAAAATTTGACCGAATCCCGATTAGATAACACACCTGTATATATAACAGATTCAATAATATATCGACCGTTTTTACTGTTAATACGCCAGATGGTAACGTTTATTTCAGTGTTCAAAACGCCTTGTTTAAAACGATTTAACACTTTTTCCATTTCTCTATCACTCACTACTAAACCATGCACTGAATTAACATAATCACTAATATGTTTTGGAAACAAACAGGAACTTGGACATTTTAATAAGAAAATTCTTCTACTTGATTGTTTAGCTAATTTCACAATGTAACTTCTCCACTTCTTCAAACATTCATTCACATCTTCTCCATATACTGTTCTTATATCCTCATAAAAACCCATATTTCTTCTTATATAAACCCAAATATATATATAACAGATTCAATAATATATCGACCGTTTGATAGAATAGATGTGTTCTCTAATCGGGGTTCGCTCAATTTTCCAGGATAAAAAATCAAACTCTCGTTGCCAACGTTTCGGTTTTATTTAAAACTTTTTTCATAGGCAGAAGTAATAATTTTTTAACTAAGAAAATGAAATTTACATTATTTAAAGGAACAACAATGTTAACCGGACAAAACCTTCGACTAGACTGACAGTCTAGTTTTAAATAAAACCGAAATGTTGGCAACGAGAGTTAACTCTATAGAGCTTGATTTAGCCAAAAAAAGAACAATATATATAAAGTTTATTTATAAGAACCAATATTCTGAAGGCCTGTCCAAGCCCAGCCGTTCCACCTGCTAAACATAAACAAAAGTCCTAGCTCTGTATTGTTTGTATCCATTTGAATAGCGAAAACTTATTTAAATTATAATGTTTGAATACAGGTTTGCAACAGAAAAAACAAAAGAAATTAATGAAATATATTTTGATAATTTGTAAAACCATTTATTGAAATTAAATAAAAAAAGAATTAATTAAATTATGAATCATTATATTCAAAAACTTGAAAAACAAGCAATGCTAACATACTCACGCATCCACACACGCACCCACACACACACACACACACACACACACACACACACACACACACACACACACACACACACACACACACACACACCTCCGCACTCAACACACACACGCACTCAAGTAAATACCACACAATTACGGATTGTACAACTAATGATTTAATCAATAATTGTTTTTATTAATTAATTATTATTAATTAATTATATTTATTAATATACTTTTAAGTTATGATTTTCATCAAAACCAAATATTATTTTATTGATTTAATTATTATGGAATTCAATAATAGAAACAAAAAAAAATGAAATAATAAAAATGATAAGAAAAGAGAGAAGAAATACAGTTAATCAATGTTGTCATGTTTTATTGAAATATATTCATAAGGTTACAGAGGTAAATTACTACCGTCAATAAATAATATTTCATTCCAAGAGGTAACCTGGAAGAATTCTATAAGCAACTGTGGGAAAATGAAAGCTCTTGTGTTCTGGGATAGGAGCTAAGAGAAAATTTATAAAGAATGTAATGGGTAAGTCTAGCTGGTGGGATGGTAGTAGTCTATTATGCATGAGTCTGGCACACGATATGTCCCGCTGCTGTTAGGCAGAAACAAACCAACCTCCAAACCCCAACCCCCCTTCATTCAGTCTCCAGCTTGGTCAGAATATTTTATTTCTATTTATTTAGGTTTCTTCTTGGCTGCGATTTCAAACCTCCTTCAATGTCCTTTTCCTTCTATCAATATATCACTTTTGTTTCGTCTGACGAAAAATCCGTGTTTTGTTTTTCTTTTCAAAATCAATTTTCTTTTTTTTTTTGATACCATATTTCGTTGTTTTTGAAAATAAAATTGTCGTAATTGGAATTTATTATTCTTTTTTTTTTTTTTGTAATGATCGATTTTAATGGGTATAATTAAACAAATGACTTTAATTCTTTCTGGCCTTTCGAAATGTCTACGCTCTTATCAAATTGATTTACGAAATTTCAAAAAGGTTTATTTTTTTTTACTGGACTTAGACCAGGTATGGGGCAACCTGCGGCCCAACACGTGATTTTGTGCGGCCCTCGGAGATTTATCTGGAATTCTATCTTAATATTAAAAGTTCCTTTGCTTTGTGGATATTAAAAAAAAGCCCACCGTTAATTTTGGAAGAAAATTAAATCATTGGAGAGCGAAAGAGAGATAGAGAGAGAGGGAGGGAGATGACAGAGGGAGAGAGAGAGAGAGAGGAAGAAAGAGGGAGAAAGAGAGAGGAAGAAAGAGGGAGAAAGAGAGAGAGAGAAAGTGATAGAGAGAGAGAGAGAGAGGCAGAAATTGATAGAGAGAGAAAGTAAGAGAGAGAGAGAGAGAGAGAGAGGAAGAAAGAGGGAGAAAGAGAGAGAGAAAGTGATAGAGAGAGAGAGAGGCAGAAATTGAAAGAGAGAGAGAGAAAGAGAGAGGGAGAGAAAGAGAGAGGGAGAGAGAGAAATAGATAGATGGATAGAGAGAGAGAAAGATAGATAGAGAGAGAGAGAGAAAGAGAGAGAGAGTGAGTGAGAGAGGAGAGGAGAAAGAGAGCTCAACAGTAACAAATGCTTCAGCCTTTTTTCATACATGACACTGCTAATCTTATAGGGACTGCGTTGTGATAATTACTTCATTATCATTAAAAAATAATTAGGTATGAATAATACTTTTCAATATAAGAATAATACGATAATTATTGACTTTTTAATATTGCACAGAGTTTCCATATATGTATTTATACATTATATATATATATAAAAAGATTTCACATAAACATGTGAAATAACAATCAATGATCAAACCACAATAAGAAATGGGAAAACAAGGCTAAGATCTTTCAACTGTAACTCTAGTAAGTGGCCGCTCTGTCTTCCTGCGGGACTCTTCGCTCTTTGCTCTTCACACCTCCTGATGACGACGATGGTTGAAATATCGATGTGAGTTTTGTCTGTGTCTTTCTGTGTGTTTCCTTCGTTTTGAATGTATTTTATATATATATATATATATATATGATCAAACCACAATAAGAAATCAGAAAACAAGACTAAGATCTTTCAACCGTAACAAGCAGTCTTCGTCAGAGTCAAAAACCAACTGAAGTTGAGTTTTTGACTCTGACGAAGACTGCTTGTTACGGTTGAAAGATCTTATTTTTGTTTTCCCATTTCTTATTGTGGTTCGATCATTGATTGTTATTTTACGTGTTTATGTGATATCTTTTTATTTTATATAGTAGTGTACGAGGTGTGTAAATAAAGTAGTGAGACTGATTTTTTTTTAAATTTTCTATTCAAATATAATTACAATGTGATATTGTCACCTTCAAAATAGTTCCCTTCGGAAGCCACACAGCGCTGGAGACGGTCCTTCCAATCATTGTAGCATTGCTGGAACTCGGATTCTGGAATGGCCTTCAGCTGGTCAGTTACAGCAGTTTGTACGAGTTTATGAGTAAACACTCGTATATGAGTGTTCATACTGTTTTTATGATCATGCTGTCTTGTATGTATGTAAGTTTCTTCTTCTTCAAGTTACCAGCTATTAGTTACTCTCTTTTTGAAAGTGTAGACTATAGCCCCTAAGGCAATGAGCCACAGAGTGGCAACTGAACGATTTCTTTACTCTACTAAAGTGCACAGTGTCAGCAGGAAATCCACTAAAAAAAAGGGCCTTTATTAAATCTGCCCCGGTCTGAGACACAGACAAGACAAGGTCTGGGGGGGGGCGGTCCTAATGTGGCTCACCCTTCACAGACAGCAAGCCCCGGCGCCCAGCCTGTCCCAAGGGAATCAGCCCTTCGTCAAGCCCTAACCCCCTCACCCCACCCTCCAACACAGACGTTCTTTCTTCTTCGTAATCCTTGTTTCGAAAACCTCCTTCCTTTCTCTATTAAAAAAATAAAATTGAAAACATTACCACCAAAGGTGCCTGTTCATTTCCTTAAAAAAAAAAAGAAAAGTACTTTGAACCCTAAACTACAATAATATCTACTACATTATTAAATACATGCATATTGTTAATACCACTGAAATTAGTATGATTTATATTAGAAATAGGTAAAACCGTCATACCTCGTAAGATGATCATGAAGTTGGAGCGCTTTCGGACGTTGTCCATCTTCGATCGCAATTTCGATCCCAGCTTCGATTTGTTATTATAGAGTAGGTTTATTGTGATCGAAGATGGACAACGTCCGAAAGCGCTCCAATTCCATGATCATCTTACGAGGTATGACGGTTTTACCTATTTCTAATATAAATAATACATTATTCTATTATAGCATAACATAACGGGATAGTATATAAAATTTACTACTGTACTGTTCAAAAGTGAAATGCTACAAAGAAGTAAATATCTTATAATATCACTACTGTAGTATACCATAATACTATTGTATACAAAGTCCAATTCTAACCTGCAATATAGTGTACATATAGTATATTAAGAGGTTGTATATGTATATATACATATATATACATTTAATTAATATATATATACATTTAGTTAAATGTTTTCATTTTTTAAATTTTATTTATCTTTTATCTCTTTATCTCCCCTGTCTACATTTCCTCCGAAAGTTGGCTACACTGTTTGACTGCTTCAGTTCGAACACCAAGTCAGTCGTTATCAGCCTTTGGAGCGATTCACATCTTTTCCTGAAGACGAGGACATCGAAATATAGTAGTGAGTTCAGTGATTTCTTTTCTATGTGTTCTTTTTAAATTCTAGTTTATATATATAGAGGCAATAGTCTCTTCTAAGAGGGTTGACAGCTAGCGGATAGTTTTTTACTCTTTCTTACTGTACTCCTTTGTTTCTCCAAACATCCCTGGACATTAGTCCTTTCCTGCGCTTTCACCCTTTTAAAATACCACTCTTCTCTTCCAATCTTCTCAACTCCTCACCAGATGTGTCGTGCATCTAGTGTTTCAGTTGGGTTTTTGAATCTGACGAAGACCGCTTGTTACGGTTGAAAGATCTTAGTCTTGTTTTCCCATTTCTTATTGTGGTTTGATCATTGATATATATATATATATATATATATATATATATACTATTAAAAAAAACAGTCCAGCGGACTTTTTTAAAATAAAATAAATTCAAAACGAAAGAAACACACAGAAAGACAGAGACATAACTCACATCGATATTTCGACCATCCTCGTCATCAGGAGGTGTGAAGAGCGAAGAGCGAAGAGTCCCGCAGGAAGACAGGGCGGTATATATTATATATATATATATATATATATATATATATATGTAATAGGTGGGAGGAAGGTGTAAGAGATTGAACACCATTATACTGTAGAATAGTGTAATGCTACAGTATGGTATGTAATTTACTACTATACTGTAATATATATGTTCTAATGACTATTGCAAAAAAAGTTTGTTTCTCAATTCCCAACCATGTGTGGAGGATAGCTCCAAAACTGCCATAATATCCTATAAGAATGGCCAGCTACACTGTAGTGTTCCATAAATTGAAATGAGTAAACAGCTACTGACCAGGTATTAATGGAAGGTGAAAACATTTAGAAGGAAATTATTATAGAAAATAAATTATTATAAACGAAATATATAAATGAAAACATCATGTAGCAAATTTGTTACAATTAAGCTGTTCTAAATATTGAGAAGATTAATAACAGTTGTTTTGATTACCTGGTAAGTCTACGCCTCTGACAACAGCCATAATATTCTGAAGAAGATCACTATATGGTCGAAACGTTACATTTATATTAAACATTCGATGTTGGATGTATATTACGTTACTAATTTGAATGTGAGTTTTCACATTTGTTGTGCGGTATTTTCTCATAGTAGAAATAATAAATTATATTTCAATGCAACAGGTGTGCATACACATTCAGCGTTTTGTCCTAACCTGTTAGAACTCTATATCAAAACCTTCTCGTAAATTCACATAAACAAGTTAGTTTTTTTCAGTCTGTAGATAAGATTTGTTTTCTATTTTCAATATTTATCTTTAACTAGACGACCTTTGACCCCTTGGGACACTCAGTGTTAAGAAGTTATAGCAATAGTTAATAAAATACATATCAAATATATATCAATGATCCAACCACAATATGGAATGGGAAAACAAGACTAAGATCCTTTCAACCGTAACAAGCGGTCTTCGTCAGAGTCAAAAACCCTGGTTTCATATTTTCGTTTGATCATTGATTGTTATTTCACGTGTTTATGTTAAATCTTATATATATATATATATATATATATATATATATATATATTGATAAAAGTATCGACCGCGGAATAGAAACAAAACTAAAGTTATCGGGACTCGGTCAAACTGACCGAGTCCCGATAACTTTAGTTTTGGTTGTATATATATATATAAAATAAATTCAAAATGAAGGAAACACACAGAAAGACACAGACATAACTCACATCGATATGATATATAACTCACTATCGATGTGAGTTATGTCTGTGTCTTTCTGTGTGTTTCCTTCGTTTTGAATTTATTTTATTTAAAAAAGTCCGCTGGACCGTTTCTTTTAATTGTATATATATATATATATATATATATATATATATATATATATATCAATGATCAAACCACAATAAGAAATGGGAAAACAAGACTAAGATCTTTCAACCGTAACAAGCGGTCTTCGTCAGAGTCAAAAAACCGAGTCGGTTTTTTGACTCTGACGAAGACCGCTTGTTACGGTTGAAAGATCTTAGTCTTGTTTTCCCATTTCTTATTGTGGTTTGATCATTGATTGTTGTTTCACGTGTTTATGTGAAATCTTTTTATATATATATATATATAACGAATTATTTCCTTCCCTCAATTTTATCATCCCTTAAATCATCTCACTCTTTCTTTCACATTTTGTTCTGTATTTCTTTCACTATCTCTGTCTCATTCCCAATGAATGTTAATACGTCTTTTAACAGTCATAATTAAATATGGCATTATTAAAATTACCAGAATAATTTCTACCCTAACGAAATCATCCCCCTTAGATTATTGGAAGATCTTTTAGAATAGGTTATACCTTTCTGAAATGATATTTCCATGCACCCTCCTCTCCCCATTCCCCTCTCTTGTCCCTTCAAGGTAGGTTCAACTATATATATATGACATTCTCACGTTGAGCCCTACACAGACCCTTGATACAGGGACACTTATTGATTTCCTTTCCTTCTTTCAAACAATCCCTCCCTTATACACTTAGAGACAACCAGAATCTCTTCTGGCTTCAAAACGTAAATCCTTCTAATCTTTGATCTTTCATATAACATTGTTTTCAAAACAGTAACATATCTTGGTTTATTGCTTTCTTTTTATTCAGATTAAATCAAAAGAAATTTAACGATATTTATTTTTGGTCAACGAAATATTACGTTATAGGTAAAAACTCGTCCATATATATAATATATATATATATATATATATATGGATTTTTCCTGCCGTTGTGTTTCCGGCTTACTTGGTCTCCCATTCTCTTTTCTTCTGAAGATGGATCATCCGAAAATTTGAGTTGTAAATGTGTCTCTTTCTCTGTGTGTTGCTTTTCTTCGTTTTTGAGCTGATATATATATATATATATATATATAAATATATATTCGTGTATACTAGCAGCAAGTCTTCTTTTAAACAAGTGTTGTTAAAAAGCACAGCGGCTTCAGCCGCTCATTAATAATTAAAAGATATTAATGCTGAAGCCGCTGTGCTTTTTAACAACACTTGTATAAATATATATATATATATATATAATTAAAGTTACAGCTATTAAAGTTAAAGTTAACAGTTAGTTAAAGGACTAACACTCACGAATCTCGATAATTTCGGCGTCTTGCCGTCTTCAGGAGAGAAGAAAGAAAGAAAATAAAAGGAGAAAGAATGAAGGAACGGAGACGTAAATGCGTCCGTTTATATATAAACGTTTTTATATAAATATATAAACGTTTATATATTTATTGATATAAATAGGCAGCAGATCTTCTTTTAAACAAGTATGATTAAAATTAACCGCAGTCTCGGCATTCACGATCTTAAAACTGAGAGATTCGATCCTACGAACTAACCTCCCGCTAACAGGGTTGGAAAGGACTTGACCAAGTGACGATGTTAAATTAAAATCGATGACTCATGCTTAGTCATTGATATAAATAGATTAAAAGGATAGTACAGGTTAATATAAAGAGAAGGTCAAAGGTCAATAATGAACAGAAACAAGCGGTTAGAATAAAAGAGTTGAAAGGTCAACGGTATAACTGGACTAATAGAGAATAAATAGATTAAGAAAATTAATAATAATAATAATGTTAATAATAATTAATAATAAAAATTAAGATTAATAGTAAACTAGAAAAGATATATTAAATAAAGAGTTGAAAGAGAGTAAGAATTAATAGGGAAGGTATAGTTAGTTAGAAAATAAAGAAAAGAATAATAATAATAAATTATATATATATATATATATACAGTTGGGTCTCCAACCGTCGCTTCACAAGTGCGTTTGGTGTCCCTATCTCAACTCTCCTCATGACGGTTCAACCAAGAGTGTAAGAGTGTGCTTTTGATTTCTCTGTGTTTATTTGGGTACATTGAACTATATATATATATAAAACGATTATTATATTATTTATTATAAATATATTTACTTACTTATATATTATATATTTATATTACTTATACGATTATTATAATCGTATATTTATTTATTTATTATTACTTTACTATAAGTAAAGTATAGTGATCATGAAAAAAATTTATCTCGAAATTTTGACGGAATAACATGTTTTGATATCTCCAAAGTAGTTTTATGACGTTTATATCGATGATATCTGTATGTGAGTGCTTCGGTTCAGAATCTTTGCTCCGTGAAATGGAGCAGTTATCCATGATGGAAAAGTCACTTTTTTTGCCAAAATGTATTCTTAGATAATATTTTTTTCTCCTAAACTACGAACTCTAAAGTGTTGAAATTTTGGAATTATCTTTAAAGCTACTCAATAAATAACTGAAATAATACAAAAGCAATAACTGAAAAAAAATCTTCAGATTTTTAAAACAACTGGAAATATTTTTTTTTTGAAATATAAATAAAATAAAATTGGCCTACCATTCAATCTGAAAATTGTGAAGATGATACAAGCTATACTGTTTGAGGATTCCAAATTAGATAGTACATAAGAATAGAGCCTTCTGTGGGAGATCGGTTGATGTAATTTTTCTTAAAATTACATTAACTACATTGGCGTTAGGGTCAATTTTACGTTTGGTGAAAATGATTTTTTGATATTGTAGGATAAAAAGCTAATGAAATGTTCTCCACGTATAAAAATTTAATGGTATAAACAATGCGTTTCGGGATTAACAAAAAAATAAAATGTCATCAGACAGTTATCTATAGTACAAAGTAAATATAATACAAAATAAAATAAGGAAGACAATACATACGAACCTAAGGGTGAGTGTCTGTGGTACAACTGACTGGGAATAGGATGGACGTGGGTGAGGGTATGGGGTGTACGTCTGTTTCATATTAGAAGCCAGGTACATTTTCATTGTTATTTTTTTTTTCATAAATGTTAACCTGAGCCTTGGGGGCCAGGCTAGCTCAGTGGTTACGTGCTCGCCATTGAACTGATAGGACCAGGGTTCGATCCTCACCTGGCCCTCAATTTATTCATGCAGGAGGTGAATAAATCTGAGAGCGTCGTCCCTCGGAGAAGGACGTTAAACCGTCGGTCCCGAGCCTGTACAATGTCAGGTACTCGTTAAAGATCCCTACTCTAAATACACTTGAGTTAGGCAAAATTTAGGACTCCCAATATAGAATCAATATTCATTATGTGGTATCACAAAGGGCCAATACTCGGCCTAAGTGTGTTCCCTTGTGGGACTGCCACTGCAAACTAACTAACTAGCCTGAGCCTTTACATTGCTGTAAGACTAATCTATAATATATAAATTAATCTATAATCTTAATCTATTAATCTATATTACTATCTCCAGTCACATGTTACACTCATTATGTTTAAATCAAATCCATGACACACTTGTTTCAGTCATCATGACAATGTAAACCAAATATTTCCATGTTGCAATGATGTTTTTAATATTTATTCTAGTTTTTTTTTTAGGTGCCAGCGTAGCGAAGTTCCAACTATAGCACAGTTCCTCTGGACTGTTTGATCTGGTGTTCACTCTGACATTCGATCTATTCACACGGAAGGTGAAAAAAACACATAAAGTTACCATTCAATGATGCAGCCTTTGCGAAACCGGTTGGACGACTCCATCAACAATTTACAAGGTATGTCGGAAGTTTATCATAATATTTTTTTCAATGCTTTTCTAAGCATAATAAGCATATAGTCGAATACAATAACTGTACATAGTAAAGCTTTTACAAACACAGAAAATTAGAAAAGGACTCATAACTGAAAAAGATATTTACTTTAAACAACGGTTGAAACGATTAATATTCATAGTGAAGATACTAGAATAGAAATGTAAAATAATGAGTGAGGTTTTAGCTTTTGTTGAGTCACCTGAAATTTTTTTTATATTACGAGAAACAAATTTTCAAAATCATTTTTCTGTTTTACTGTATTGTATCATATGTTTAATTATATATATATCAATTATCAAACCACAATATGAAATGGGAAAACAAGACTAAGATCTTTCAACCGTAACAATCGGTCTTCGTCAGAGTCAAAAACCCAGACTCTGACGAAAACCGCTTGTCACGGTTGAAAGATCTTAGTCTTGTTTCCCCATTTCTTATTGTGGTTTGATCATTGATTTTTATTTCACGTGTTTATGTGAAATCTTTATAAAATCATTTATATATATATATATATAAAAGATTTCACATAAACACTGTGAAACAACATATCAATGATCAAACCACAATAAGAAATGGGAAAACAAGACTAAGATCTTTCAACCGTAACAAGCGGTCTTCGTCAGAGTCAAAAACCCAACTGAGTTGGGTTTTGACTCTGACGAAGACCGCTTGTTACGGTTGAAAGATCTTAGTCTTGTTTCCCATTTCTTATTGTGGTTTGATCATTGTATATATAATTATATATATATATATATATATATATATATAAAGAAACACATTTATAAACTCAAATTTTTGGTCAATCCGTCTTCAAGAGAAAAGTGTTAGGGAGACGAAGGACGGTGTAGATGAAACGCAAACAACCGTTCTTGGGTTACTTGTCGTTTCTTCCGTACCATCCTCCACCGTTCTCGGTAATTTGTGTTTGTAAACCTGTTTCTTTACTCTGTGTGTTACTCTTCTTCGTTTTAGACTCGTATTGTATCCACTTTGGATCGTCTCTCCGATTATTAAGTGAATGTGTACGTATATATGTATGCATACATGCTCCATTTTTCTTATTCGAGGTTTCTTCCAGCATCACTCAATAAAACATCTTTATTCCAACGTTTCGTCTATATTTGTTGACATCTTCAGGACTACATAAATACAGAAATTAATTACAATAACAAGAAAGAAATATAAGTTTTATTATTTATATGAATTAACACAGTTCCTTGTTATTTTTCTATAACAAAAAATGACTGTTTCTGTTTTCAAAAACATAATGCTTTCAATTTCAGGTCAAACATGATTTGAATGCACCGCGTCTTCTTATTATTAACACAGAGCAAAACTTAGTAATTTGGAATCGAAAAATACATGTTGAATATAATGAATATTTTCCGAAAGGTAATTAATGTATTTACTGACCTGCCGTCTTTTTCCGAAAATAAGACACTGTCTTACTTTCTTTTTTGGCACTAAATACGTGCTAGGGCTTATTTTCGGGGGAGGGCTTCAAGTAGATAAGTAGACTTATATATTTTTTGTTTAATATTCATTTATATACGTAAATATAAATTTATTCAATCACAGTAATATCATCTTCGTCTGGAACATATTAATAAATTATTAAATTTGTTATAACGTTCTTATTTTCTTCCAAATTCATTTCCTGTAGAATCATTACTCCGAATCTCTTATGTCTTGCAATATTTGCTATAATTTGTAACGAATCATATTTTTCGTATTATTTTAACTAGGGGTTATTTTCTGAAAAAAGTTTTAGTACAACTCTTTAACTAGAAAGGTAATAGTGATGAATGGAATAAGTGTATTTGATGTTGCAGTGTTGTTTGTTTAAAGGTAGGATGGAGATATATATATATAGAAGGCGATTCCACGATTGATGCTCGAGTGAGCAATGTAGCCGGCTAGTTTGTTTCTGCAAAGCTTAATTGCAGACTTGACAGGTGGCAAGCCTGGCTCCATTGACATATATATAAAGTGTTCCCTTCAGTCCCCCGGCACACAGGGCTCCAGTTAATATCGGCCGCCCTCCCAATAAGAGTCGCATCGATCTCCTTCTCCCTTCCCCCTTTCCTGTCTCGTTACCAATTCCCTGTCATTATTAATTTAGTTCTCTTTCACCAATCGAACCCAATAACTTATTCTTATACCGCTTTTATCATATTCTATTCAATAATGCATATATATTGAATTATACTTTCAATACGGGACTGTATCTGTTTTATTAGATCTTTTATTAAATCAATATAGCTTTCGCATATCCTGCCAAACAAAATAAATAGTCATTGCTCTGAGAAGAATATAATGTTTTTTTTATAAATCTATCAATGATTGCATTTACATGTGCTTAACTTAAAAGTAATTATATAGTAACGGCCATACCACATCTTGAACCTCGAATATTTCAGTAATAAATGAAAGCACAGCTAACACTAACAATACCTCATGGTAACAGGCCTTACAGCATCTTGAACCTCAAAACTGAATGAAAGCACGCTAACACCAGATCACACCAGAACCAAAACCTCGAATATTCAGTGCTAATGTCAAGTGCACCTCATGGTAACAGGTCTTACAATATCTTGAACCTCGAATCTTCAGTAATGAATGAAAGCACGCTAACACTAGATCACACCAGAACCTAAACCTCGAATATTCAGTGCACTCATGGTAACACTTGACCGTACCACATTTTGAACTCGAATCTTCAGAAATGAATGAAAGCACGCTAACACTAGACAATACCTCATAGTAACAGGCCTTACTATATATTGAACCTCAAATCTGCAGTACTGAATGAAAGGACGCTAACACCAGATAACACCAGAACCAAAACCTCGAATATTCAGTGCTAATGTCAAGCGGACCTCATGGTAACAGGTCTTACAATATCTTGAACCTCGAATCTTCAGTAATGAATGAAAGCACGCTAACACCAGATTACACCACAACCAAAACCTCGAATATTCAGTGCTAATGTCAAATAGACCTCATGGCAACAGGTCTTAACATATCTTGAACCTCGAATCTTCAGTAATGAATGAAAGCACGCTAACACCAGATTACACCAGAACCAAAACCTCGAATATTCAGTGCTAATGTCAAATGCACCTCATGGTAACAGGTCTTAACATATGTTAGACCTCGAATCTTCAGTAACGAATAGAGGCACGCTAACACCAGATGCCCACCAGAACCAAAACCTCGAATATTCAGTGCTAATGTCAAATGCACCTCATGGTAACAGGTCTTACACACTATCTTGAACCTCGAATCTTCAGTAATGAATGAAAGCACGCTAACACCAGATTACACCAGCAACCAAAACCTCGAATATTCAGTGCTAATGTCAAATGCACCTCATGGTAACAGGTCTTACAATATTTAACCTCGAATCTTCAGTAACGAATGAAAGCACGCTAACACCAGATGCCTAACAATACACCAGAACCAAAACCTCGAATATTCAGTGCTAATGTCAACTGCACCTCATGGTAACAGGTCTTACCACATCTTGAACCTCGAATCTTCAGTAATGAATGAAAGCACGCTAACACTAGACAAAACTTAATAGTAACAGGTCTTTTATACATCTTGAACCTCAAATTTTCACTATTTCATTCAAGCACACTAAAGCTAGATCACATATAAAACCAAACCTCAAATCTTCATTACCCACAACAACGGCATATACCTAGTGATGTCCCATGCCTTTACCACTTTTGAAAATGAACTATACCACCAAAATCCAACAATTCATTTCAAAGCGTTTAAAGAAATAATACCTGAAAAATAGATGGAAAGATATTTAGACAGCTGGAAATCAAATTGTTTTATGTGCACTGCGACAGCCAAGATAAAATATTAACAAAATGATATGTATACTGGACATATAAATAGCAAAATACAATAGAAAAGATCAAGTCAAGATATACAACATATGAAACAAAAATATCAACAATACAGTAAAAGGTGCTCAGTTAATACCTAAACCAGAGATGGGGAACTTTTCTAGGAGTAAGCAACGTCCACTTCCCCAAAAGGCCACCACGAATGGATAAGCAAATTCTTATATAATACTTATATTGTAAAATTCTTGAATCTATCATTTTATTACTTGATCATTGCATCTAAAACTGTTTCGCATCTTTCAAAATACTCAGTAGTGTCCTTACTGCCTTCGTTTATTGCCTTCGTTAACTCAGAAAAATAATTTTCTAAAAGCCTAGACTTTTCAAGTAACGATTGATGAATAACCTTCTTCCTAGGGGGTCAGGTTAGCTCAGTGGTTACGTGCTCACCTCTGAACTGATAGGACCGGGGTTAGATCCCCACCTGGTTCTCGATTTATTCATGCGGGAGGTGAATAAATCTGAGCACGTCGTCCCTCGGAGAAAGGACCGTTAAACTGTCGGTCCCGAGCCTGTACGATGTCAGGTACTCGTTAAAGATCCCCTACTCTAAATATATTTGAGTTAGGCAAAATTTAGGACTCCCACTGTAGAATCAATCTTCATTGTGTGTGGTATCACAAAGGGCCAATGCTTGGCCTACGTGTGTTCCCTTGTGGAACTTCCACTGCAACCTAACCTAACCTTCCTCCTAAATGGCAGAATTTTTTGTCTACATTACAATAATTATAAATCTTTATATTGTGTAATATTTTTTTGAAAAAAAAAAACGCAAAAGGCCGCATTTCATCGTTTAAAAGGCCACATGCAGTCTTAAGGCCGCAGGTTCCCCACGACTAACCTAGACCCTGGGTTCATCGTGAAATGATACTCTAATAGCTGAAGTTTCAGGAACTTTAGTTAAAACATCTATCAAAGGTCTACAAAAGAAACAAAAAAAGAATAATTAAAATCGATCGCACTTTTAAATTAGTTAAACAAAAAGCTAATAAATAGTTAAAAACTTTAAACAGAAAACAATTAAAAAACATCCAATATTAATTTAGTTGGAAATTACTTAAAAACTAATGATAAAAAATGTATATTCGTTTTAATTAGATGGTAATTAATAATTAATTGGGGTTGATTGTCTGATGAAAGTTACATGATTAGTAATTAAATTGCAATTACCTATCTGCTGAATCATGCACTGGTCGTTAAGAGTAGCCTCATTTCGAATGGACCGAAAATCAATAGTCATTGCGTATGCAAGCTAACTGTGTTTCTCTCTTTGAGGCAACTGAATATTCTGAATATATTTATATATTCTACTATATTATTCTTTCTGATAAGTCTACAGGTGGTATTGTGGGAGGGAGTAGGTCCAGAGTAGTGGTCTAAGGTTAGCGTGCTTGCAGTTGGTGCTTAAGTGAGTTAGTGTGGTTTAGATGTGGTCACGTTTTATAGACATACAATTGAAAACTTTACATTCTCTATGAAGAAAAAAGCGTGTGTTTGAAAAATTTTTCATTTCTACCATAAACAAAATTTAAAGTATATATATGAGTATAAGACTAGTTCTTGTTTGAATTTCATTATTTATGAAACATAAAGTTTTTTTTTTTATAAAATGCCATATTTCAACAATGTGGTGTTCTTTTTCAGGATATGTAATCTGTTGAGTGAATTTCTAACGTGTCTTACATTTTAACTGATGGTGTAACTTGAAGACGAGAACTGTTTGTTCGAAAAGCTTTATTTTTATAAAAAAAATTTTAATACGCTTTGCAAGATATATGATATGATATATATATATATCTTGATATATGATCAAACCACAATATGAAATGGGAAAACAAGACTAAGATCTTTCAACCGTAACAAGCGGTCTTCGTCAGAGTCAAAAACCCAACTTCAAAAACAGTTGGGTTTTTGACTCTGACGAAGACCGCTTGTTACGGTTGAAAGATTTTAGTCTTGTTTTCCCATTTCATATTGTGGTTTGATCATTCATTGTTATTTCTCGTGTTTATGTGAAATCTTTTCATATATGATATATAGAGTCTATGATGAGGTCAAAGTTAGTATATCATCATAGATAATGACGAGCATCAAATCTTTAATACACTTTTACTAAAGTGCAACTAAACTGCTATTAAAACAATTTCAGTGTTGAAACAATAAGATATTTGACTATAAAATTCCTTGCATTTAGCTGAAAGAAGCTCTTTAATATCCGACAACCTTGACTGTACATCTGTCTTTCGGAGGAGCTGACAATCGTCTTGAGGAAGCACGTAGAGGTCGAAAGGACGGCTGCCAGCATACTGAGCAAGTCCGTTATATACATATGTATACGACATCCAGGTGCGTGGACACGTGGATACTTATCATTACTAAAAAAAAAACCTCTAAAACACAAAACTTGTATCTTGTCAAATAACAGGGTACTTAATTAATCAAAGGTATTTTAATTAACTCAACTATTGTTTTAATTACTTCTGTATTAATTAGTCTTGTATAACTCAATTATATGACTCTCTTCCAACGGTTTATACCAATGTTGAATAAACACGTCCTCTATATATAATTAAAGTGAAGCAAAATCAGGCGTAGTTAGCGCTTGGATGGGTGACACCATGAATCACATAAAGCAACTCACAAGTCTTTACCCCTACTTGTATAGTACAATAGTACATAGTATGAGAAATATATATTTTCTCTCCAGCCCGCCCTTGAGGTTGGACTCGTAGTGGTTGTGGTTCTTACCCAGGTTGGGTAGACCTTCGGGTCACTGCGTGAGGAGCAGTCTCTTCTCGGGAGGATGCCTGCTTAGCATCCGGGGGAGCTAGACCCCAGCCTTTACCAGTAGGTACGGACCACCATCTCAGCTAAGTGGGCTGGAGCACTGGTAGTTGCTTTCCTTTTGGCTCTAACGGAACTCGGGATGGGTGTGAATGGGACCCTCCCTTCAAGCATTAAATCTAACAAAGAGCGAGACAAGATCTCCTCCTACCAAGTCCTTACTGCCAGGTGACGTTTGGCCAACAAGGGGTTATAATCCCTTCTTTCTTACTTACTAATCCAGGAGCACCCAAAACGGGGCCCAGAGGAGTCAAATCGTTGCAACCCCTGATCCCGGGGTAACGGGTACTCTCCCTCTTGTAGGGGTCGACCGAATCCTCATGGATCCTAAGGTAGACCTAAAACTGTAGACCCTCGTGGGGGGTCGGCCATTCCATACATAGAGTACAAATATATTACTATATAGTACAATAATAAATGCAACATCGAAAGAAACGTTGTTACGTTGTTGATATCTTCTTTATACTAATACGTTTGTACTTAAGTCTGTCACACTTCATCTAATCAGCAACAGTAATACTTACCGTCTTTTTCCGAAAATAAGACATTATCCGAAATTAAGTCCTAGCATGATTTTCGGGACGTTTTGGACTATAAGCCCTCCCCAGGAAATAGGCCCTAGTTAACATAATGTGAAAAGTATAATTCGTTAAAAATTGCTGATGAATGTAGTAGGTATCTCTGACTGTCGTAATATTTCAGAGAATTCTTTAGAAAAAAATATTCCAAGAAATTCCTTGTTTACCTCTAAAGTTCGTTTCAAGGAGGCTACTTAGACAAATAGTATTAATTTAACCACAGCTATATTTGCAAGACATGAGAGATTCAGACCAATGATTCTACAGGAAATAGATTTAGAGGAAAATCAGAATGGAATTCAAAATTTTGATAATTTATGACGATGTTCCAGAAGATGACATGATTGTAATCGAATAAATTTAAATTTCTGTAAAAAATAAATATTAAACAAAAATATGTAAATCTACTTAATGTACTTGAAGTTCTCAAGTACTTTAAGTACTCAATTATGTAATTTCTTTTTTAAAATCAGAGTTGGGGTTGTAGGTGCTCCCGAACAAATATCCCAAAAATATCATCTCTATATATAAAGTTCGTGAATTTGGTTGTTTGGGTGTTTGTTTTGTTTGTTTTTTTGTTCACCCATTTTCCGTGGAAATAGAGACCTGAAAATAAATATATATTGTTTATTACCTGAATAATGTTAAATAAAAGAAAATGATTACTATATTCCCAAAATTGGAGCCAGGGTAGCAAGTGTCTTGCGTGCTCGCAGATGACAGTAGTGCAAGTGTATTATATATAAATGTAACAAATATATAATACACTACTACAGTAGAAGTTAAAAATGAATAATTTTAAAAAACAAACTTGAACTCAACTGTCTGATAAAATACGAATGTTCTAAGGTAATATTATAATCACACATTCCTTTCATTAATGTTATTTTATGTTAGGTAAATAAACTGTAAATTTTAATTTACAAGGTTTGTTTGTTTTAAATATATTTCATCGTGTGTATAACTTGAATTGATGTTTTATTTATTTATATAATAAAATAAATGATTTTTATTTTGCTAAATATACTCGTACTTGCTGTGTATATATCTTGAATTATGTTAATAATACTATATCGAAAGCTTGGGCCATATAAGAATCCGTTTCTGTATCTTAATAACAAGAAACAACAATTAAAATTATCCCTGTCAATCATGTTCAGTGAATTAATCTCAATACCTATTGTTATAATTTCTGAGTGACACAAAGGATCACGGGTAGTCTAGTAATAGATAAGGTTTGCTTTATAACCTGGATTGTTTACATTTTAACTTTAATAGGTAATGGAAGCCGCAGGGAGGTTATTCCTTATGACCTACTTTTTTATATTTCCGCATGGTTTGTTCAAGTGGAAACATCCAGGTACCAGACATTCTATTATTACTTTCAGATTGATATTAAAGACAATTATTGTAATTAAATATTGGTTTGTTATTAACTTTAATAAAGCTTTAGTTATTAGCAATAGTTTACCATTAACTATTCTTATCTAATTGGTTTAACTTGCTTTAAGCATTAAAGAAAGTTATGCGTTAAATAATAACTTATTAACTTTAAGTATGCATGATAGTATTACGAATAATAATGATAGTATTTGAACCATAATTCAAATCTTTTGGCTAATGTATAGTTAAAGTCTTTTGTTAAAGTTTAATGGATGTAAGGCTTGCTTATTTATTTCTGATTGATCAATTCGTGTGATTAAAATATTTAATTATTAGTAATTAGTATTAAATACTAATTACTAATTAGTAATTACTTATATGGTAATACTCCATATAAGCAAAATGATAAGTTATTATATATCGACGATATCTAGCTAGAAGACGTTTATGATTAGATCCATCTAAATCAGTAAAACTTATAAGGGAATGTATATATATACAGCATAAAAAATGGATGTAGAAATATTCAAATCAAAATGTACATAATACATAATTAATCACTGTATGTATTGGCGTGTATAAACACAATTCTTGACATAATAACTATTAACGTAACATAATGAAAAATATAGTTAGAATTTAAGATTTAGCACTTAACTGACTCAACACAATACTTCTTCACAAAGAAATAATATTTCATTAAAATATTCTTATTCAAACTTTCAAGAGACAATTTTGTTTACTGATATAATTTGAATTAATCATTTAAAACTCTGTGAAGTCTTCAAATTGAATGGAATGTAATGCGATATGGTTTAGCCTCAACAACTAACTGGTTCCTAATTGAAATGACTTGTGGGTTTGAAATACGAGTCATCATATTTAACAGATAATTAGAGCTAAGACTTCTTTCAACATTTTTTGTTCTACTGTTTTATTTCTTTATTTATTAGCAATTTATTATTATTTGTTGTACATTTTTTATTATTTTATTTAATCTAATATATCAACTGCCAATTGTATTAAACAATGTGTACAATTTATAATCAGTGTTGGATTATATCTTTTTTGCGTAATCTATCATTTAAATTCAGTATTATGTGTAATTTCATTATCTGAAAAAAAGTTAAATGCAACGGAACTATAGAAAAATTAAATTGTTTTCGTTCTATGTAATTTATTATTAGAGTTGGAATTAAATTGTTTCCCGGGTAAAGTCGGGTATATCAGCTAGTTGCACAAAAAATATTATCTTTTATAAAATTAAGAATACAAATCATTCTCCTCTCCTTCTCTCTCTCTCTCTCTCTCTCTCCTCCCTCTCTCTCACTCCCTCTCTCTCCCTCCCTCTCTCTCCCTCCCTCTCTCTCCCTCCCCTCTCTCTCTCCTCCCTCCCTCTCTCTCCCTCCCTATCCCTCTCTCTCTCTGTTTCTCCCTCCCTCTCCCTCTCTCCCTCCCTCTCTCTCTCTCCCTCCCTCTCTCTCTCCCTCTCTCTACCCTCTCTCTCTCTCCCTCCCTCTCTCTCTCTCTCCCTCTCTCTACCCTCTCTCTCTCCCTCCCTCTCTCTCTCTCTCTCTCCCTCTCTTTTTTTCTCATATGATACGTGTGTGTGTGTGTGTAAGTGGACATACATATGTAGATGTAAATAAAAGTATATATAAATATGTTTCTTAGAACTCTTATTCTAACAACATATATAACTCACCTCTGAAAATTTCAAATTTTTTTAATATTTTTTCTCAATTTTGTATTTTGATGAATATTATTCAAATGGATGCACTATCAGCACGAAAGTTGATCTGTAAAGTAGCCAGGTGATCACTGTACTGCTATTCTACTGGTGGTTATAGGTGGTTTTTAACCTCACGGTCTGTTAAAACACACCAGACATGTTTACAGCATCTTAAAACCATTCCATTATTATTCAGTTATAGTTGAGCTTTAGTTAGTAAACAACTAACTGCGGAACTGCAGCACAACACATCATATAGTACGCGTTATAATTAGCAGTTCCTTCTTTGGATGTTCCATTTATTATTGTGCTTTGTAGTAATATAGTTCTATTTATAGTACTCATACTATGTACTAAATAATAGTACATATTTTGTATATACAGTACATGAGCACAGTGCAGGCACTGCGGAACTGCAGCAAACTACATCGTATAGTACACGTTATAATTAGCAGTTCCATGTCATTGGTCTGAGCCTTCTCATTTAACTATCCTGTTGTGAGTGTGAGGTCAATGAGTAAAGGTCAATGGTCAATTGTAGTTTATCTGTTGGTAAGCGAAGGTTCTGTTCGTGGTCTCCTGGCTAAGGGTTTCCAGCCTCAGTGTACGGTAAAGAAAGGTCATTCTAAGTGGATTTATTTTACCTCTGAACCTTTATATATTATCAACAGCATTGAATACACGATATATTTCACTTTCTAATAAATTACACATTTGATTTTTAATTATCTATGAATGAAATTATCTATGAAACAAGACTAAGATCTTAGTCTTGTTTTCCCATTTCTTATTGTGGTTTGATCATTGATTGTTATTTCACGTGTTTATGTGAAATCTTTTTATATATATATATATCTGTAAATGATCAAACCACAATAAGAATTGGGAAAACGAGACTTAAGATCTTAGTCTTGTTTTCCCATTTCTATTTGTGGTTTGATCATTGATTGTTATTTCACGTGTTTATGTGAAATCTTTATATATATATATATATATATATATATAATATATATATATATATACATAAAAAGATTTCACATAAACACGTTAAATAACAATCAATGATCAAACCACAATAAGAAATGGGAAAGCAAGACTAAGATCTTTCAACCGTAACAAGCGGTCTTCGTCAGAGTCAAAAAACCCAACTGAATATATATACCCACATACACGTACAACGTCTTGGAAAAACTTTCATAAAACGTCGTCTAAAACTTCAAAACATGTAATTTCGACAAAATCTCTTGATACATTTTTTTCACAATCCTCTATACTTTACTTATATTAAAATAGTGGTATATACTTTACTTATATTAAAATAGTAGTATATACTTTACTTATATTAAAATTATATACTTTATACTATTAAAATAGTAGTATATACTTTACTTATATTAAAATAGTAGTATATACTTTACTTATATTAAAATAGTAGTATATACTTTACTTATATTAAAATTATATACTTTATACTATTAAAATAGTAGTATATACTTTACTTATATTAAAATAGTAGTATATACTTTACTTATATTAAAATAGTAGTATATACTTTACATATATTAAAATAGTGGTATATACTTTACTTATATTAAAATTATATACTTTATACTATTAAAATAGTAGTATATACTTTACTTATATTAAAATTATATACTTTATACTATTAAAATAGTAGTATATACTTTACTTATATTAAAATAGTAGTATATACTTTACTTATATTAAAATAGTAGTATATACTTTACATATATTAAAATAGTAGTATATACTTTACTTATATTAAAATAGTAGTATATACTTTACTTATATTAAATAGTGGTATATACTTTACTTATATTAAAATAGTAGTATATACTTTACTTATATTAAAATAGTGGTATATACTTTACTTATATTAAAATAGTAGTATATACTTTACTTATATTAAAATTATATACTTTATACTATTAAAATAGTAGTATATACTTTACTTATATTAAAATATTAGTATATACTTTACTTATATTAAAATTATATACTTTATACTATTAAAATAGTAGTATATACTTTACTTATATTAAAATTATATACTTTATACTATATAAATAGTATAAAATAAAAGTATTTCGCGTAAAGCTTACCGTACAGATGTTTAAGGTAAGAGTCAATGGTTTAAAGGGAGGAGCCATGGCAGTATGATCCCTGTTGAAGCAAGCTTTGCCCTTCAGACATAAGCGTAGTGAATAACGTCTCGAGATAAACCTCTTTCAGTCAATGGAAATAATCCGACTCAGCCTTCAAGGAAACCGTGGGATTTTTCTCTTTAGTCTTTCCAAAAGGCTTTTAGAACAGTTAACACTTTTCCTTCAACTAAAAACAATATATGTTTCTACTTCTCTCAGGTTGATATTTATACAATATATATTCGCCAACGTTTCGTTTTTATTTTAAGACATCTTCAGGGCTATACACGAACTAAAAACAAATGACATTTGTCACATCTACTCTACGCTCATCATAAAAAGAGGCAGAGCTCTGCCTTCTTGCGGGACTCTTCGCCTCCTGATGACGACGATGGTCGAAATATAGAAGTGAGTTATCCTTCTATATTTCTATATGTCAATCTGTGAGCTATCTTATTTCTAATTGGTTCATATATATATACCATGATAAACGAAAAACGGTCCGGCAGGACAGATAACACTTGAAATAAACAGTGACACATAGACTGAAACATAACAAAAGACTCACTTTTCAATATTTCGACTGTCATCCCTCCGTCAATTCACTTCTTCTCTTGAGGACGGCCGCCATTACGGTCGAAAAATTGAAAAGAGAGTCTTTTTTTATGTTTCAGTCTATCTGTCACTGTTTATTTCAAGTATATATATATATATATATATATATATATATATATTTGATTAGCTGATACCTGTTTCTTAACAAGTTTCTTAAATTGAGAATCAGCTAAATTTGCTGTCATTTCAATAATGTGTGTGCCAAGGAAGGACTGCTACCAAAATTTACGAATATATATATATGGATATATAGAAAGAAAAGTAGCAAGTATGTCGTAGTTTATTTGAACTTTTTTCAGTCGTAACGCATATCATTTATCATATATATATACAAAATTAAAGTTTATCAGAACTCGGTCAGTTCTTCAGGTTCATATTAAACTCTCATTGCCAACGTTTCTGTTTTTATTAAAACTATTTCATATTATATTTTATACTTTATTTTATAAACCTAAAAAAACTGAATAAATATAAGAAATAATACGGTCATTCAAACGTACATGCAAAGCACAAAAAGTTATCAATCAGGAAATAAATAGGAATTTATCTCCAGAGGGGAGGAAGAGTAACTTTTTATGTTTATTTTTCAGATAATATTGTAACATATTTGATCCCTGTTCTTAAAAAAACGAGATAATAACATTAAAACAGCGATATAATCCAGGTTATCCAACCTAATTATTTTATTCATACTGATTATTGGAAGTGAAGGGAAATAAGAGAGGGAAGAGTTAGGGTGGCAAGCCTGATTTTTAAATTCCAGCTGCATTGCTAATTAGTCTACTCTGTTTTGTTTACATTCTTACCTGCCTTGTGTTTATCCTTGTGTTTCTTTAGCTTTCGATATACTTTTTGTTTATAGAAGACAAATATGTGCTTGTTCAAAAGCTGTTAAGATAACATCAGAATTAAGAGTGAGACTTCTGAATTAAGAGTCAGATATCTGATAAAAGATTTAAAGACGGAAGCAGTCATTAAAAGAAGATCGTGAGAATGTTTATGGTTGGCAATGAAAGGTCACTGCAGTGCCTGTCATAGTCAGGGCCTATATGAGTAATTGACACGATGACTCGGCATAATTGGTGCTTAGCCAATCTCACAGTACAATCCAATTGACATCAGTTACAATACACCTTACATATGATTTATATTACTCCCATCACTAATATATTAAAGTAAATTAAACCAACATTTATTTCTGAGTATGTACCTTAGATTAAAATTCTCTGTCTTCTTTCTTCTTTTCTTTTTCCTCACTTTCTAATATCTCTTTTCTCTCTCACACGTTCCCTCCCTCTATCATTCTGTCACTTTTAACTCTCCCCAGCATCTCTCTCTCTCTCAATTTTCTCTTCTTATTCAAATCCTGTATCTCTCTTATCATTTGTTCTTTTTCCTCACTTTCTAATATCTCACTCACTCTCTCTCTCTCTCTCTCTCTCTCTCTCTCTCTCTCTCTCTTCACACACACACACACACACACACACACACACACACACATTGCCGACCACATTTAGCTGAAACTTCCTTTTTCATATGTTTCTCGAGTTTTCGTAACAAGATCGTAATTCCGGAAACTCGAGAAACTTATGAAAAAGCAAGTTTCAGCTAAATATGGTCTAATTTTTAACAATGTATATATATATATATATATATATATATATATATAATAAACAAATAGGACTGGTGCACGACAGGTTATATTAATATAATAAGGACATGCAATGGTAGCTTGGTAGAAATATAAATTAGGCATAAATTAATATTTGATTAGAAATAAAATTGAATTCCAACAGTCTGGTATATGGGTTGAGTTGATTCTTTGATTAAGCCTTGTTGCGTCCTCTACCAACTGGTGAAGGCTTATTGGGAATTCACGTGCTTACCAGTGCGTGAGGTATTTTATTGAAAAAGCCACAAACCCGTCTACTGGGCACGTGAACACTGTCTCATTTACCTTAATCTGACATAATAATTTATTAGTTCAGATTAGCATTAATTCAATATTTCTTCATATGTTATTAAGTAAATTATAGTTAATCCTCAATATCCTATCTCTCTCTCTCTCTCTCTCACTCTCTCTCACTCTCTCTCTCACTCTCTCTCACCTCTCTCACTCTCTCTCTCCCCCCTCTCGCTACCTCCCCCCCCCCCCTATCCCTCTCTCTCTCTCACTCACTCACCTCAAATCACTCTTTCTCTCCTAAATGGCTCTTGCTCTTTCTCCCTCCAAATTGTCTCTACTATAAATACACTTGATTTAGGTAAAACTCACGATTCGTAATATTGAATATTCATTGTTTGGTATTAAAAAAGTCTCTCTCTCTCTCTCTCTCTCCTCTTCTCTCTCTCTCTCTCTCTCTCTCTCACCTCAAATCACTCTTTCTCTCCTAAATAGCTCTTGCTCTCTCTCCCTCCAAATTGTTTCTACTATAAATACACTTGATTTAGGTAAAACTCACGATTCGTAATGTAGAATATTCATTGTTTGGTTTAATAAAAGTCTCTCTCTCTCTCTCTCTCTCTCTCTCTCTCTCTCTCTCTCTCTCTCTCTCTCTCTCTCTCTCTCTCTCTTTCTCTTACTCATCTCAAATCACTCTTTCTCTCCTAAGTCGCTCTTGCTCTCTCTCCCTCTCTCCCTCTCTCTCTCCCTCTCTCTCTCCCTCTCTCTCTCTCACCTCAAATCACTCGTTCTCTCCTAAATCGCTCTGGCTCTCTCTTCCTCCAAATTGTCTCTACTATAAATACATTTGATTTAGGTAAAACTCACGATTCGTAATATTGAATATTCATTGTTTGGTATAAAAAAGTCTCTCTCTCTCTCTCTCTCTCTCTTACTCACCTCAAATCACTCTTTCTCTCCTAAATCGCACTTGCTCTCCCTCGTTCCAAATTGTCTCTACTATAAATACACTTAATTTAGGTAACCCACGATTCGTAATGTGGAATATTCATTGTTTGGTATTAAAAAAGTCTCTCTCTCTCTCTCCCTCTCTCTCCTAAATCGCTCTGGCTCTCTCTCCCTCCAAATTATCTCTACTATAAAAACACTTGATTTAGGTAAAACTCACGATTCGCAATATTGAATATTCATTATTTGGTATTAAAAAAGTGTCACTCTCTCTCTCACTCACTCACTCTCATTTTCTCACTCTCTCTCTCACTCATCTCAAATCACTCTTTCTCTCCTAAATCGCTCTTGCTCTCCCTCCCTCCAAATTGTCTCTACTATAAATACACTAGATTTAGTTAAAACTCACGATTCGTAATGTAGAATATTCATTGTTTGGTATTAAAAAAGTCAATCTTTGGCTATATCTGTTCTCTTATGGCATTATACTGCAGCCTAATGTAACATCTGTACACACTGTAGTCATCGATTTAATCAAGCGGAAGGTGAAAAAATCTTGAGCACGTTGTCCTTCGGAGAGGCCGTCGGTCCCGAGCCTACACGATGTCAGTTGCTTGTTAAAGATCCCCACTCTAAGTACACTTAAATTAGACAAAATATAGAATCAGTCTTCATTATTTCGCATCACAAAGGGCCGATAGTGGGCGTCTTATATATGTTCTACCGTGGGACTGCCACTGCAACATACCTCGTTTAACAGTTATAAACTAAGTGTTAATTTAAATATTCAGTTCATTTTTTTTTTGCTCCACATTCATAAATACACATCAAAGAATATTTCCAGTTTTAAATCAGAAATGAAAACAACCAAGTCTTTTGAAACAAAAAAAAAAACTCAATTTACAAAAAAAAAATTCATAAATAAATACCCCTCCGAGGCATTATTATCAAAAGAAAAGCAATTTATCAATCTATCAAAAATAAATACTTACATAAAAGATCAATCAGTGTTAAAATGAAATAAAAAAAAAAACTCTTTAAAAGAAAGAGTTTAGTAAAACGGTTTTCGCTTTGTGAGAATACAAGGCTAGTTAAGTCGTTTGAATTCTCCCTTCTTGTTCAACTTATCAATATGCCTTCTGTAAGGAGGCCTTTTCTTTTATAATTAGCTTATTTCTTCGAATGGTTTTTCATTTAAGAAGGAGTTAAGTCTTAACTGTTTTCTTTGATACTACAGTTATGTAAAAGGTGGAGTATTAATTAGAAAAACAACAGTGGACTGTAAAGCTTCTTAAAGGGTTTTGATAAGAATAGCGATGAGTCACTACTAAGTGACTTTGTGAGAATTATTAATGTAATTAATCCTAATTAGCCAGCATGACTGGTAATAACTGAAATCAATACGAAAGCTTCTGGAATACTTATACTATATTTCAAAATGCTAGTGTACTTCATATGGCAATACTACAATAAAAATATTTCACATAAACACGTGAAATAACAATCAATGATAAAACCACAATATGAAAATAAGAAAACAAGACTAAGATCTTTCAACCGTAACAAGCGGTCTTTGTCAGAGTCAAAAACCTAACTGAATGGGTTTTTCAAACCACAATCATATTGTTTTATTCAACGCGTTTCGAACACTTTGTGTTCATCATCAGGAAGACACCAAGGATGTGGTGCTGAAAGGTTGATCCAGTGAAAACAACCAGTCCAGTGAAATAGTTGTTTCTATTTGGACCACATCCTTGGTGTCTTCCTGATGATGAACACAAAGTGTTTGAAACGTGTTGTTGTTGTCGAATAAAACTTCATTTGTGTGGAGACTTTTGTTTGTTTATCCATTTTGCATCAGAATGAGTAAATACCACACAATTACGGATTGCACAACTAATGATAGTTCATTTAATAGCATAAACAACGCGTTTCGAACGTATGGTGTTCTTCTTCAGGCATCAACAAAAAAAAAATACAATGTCATAAGAAAGTATTTTATAGTATAATTTCTATATGTGGAGACTATTTCGTTAGCTTTTTACCCTACAATGAGTAAATACCACATAATAACTGATTACACTGCCTAAGATTTATTTTTGTTGTTCTTATCGTTTTTTATGCAGTTTTATTTGTTATTTAGAAAGCAAGAAGGCTAACGTGGATTTATTTTATTTTATATTTAGTTATCAGATTGCAGTTATAGTCTCTCAAGGGAATACCCATAGGCCGAACATTGGCCCTTTGTGATACCACACATTGATTCTACATTGGGAGTCTTATATTTTGCTTATATCAAGTATTTTTTGAGTAAGGATTATTTACAAGTAACATACATGGTACAGACTCGGGACCGACGGTTTAACATCTTCTTTAACGTAAGTTGTGTTCGTCCTGTATGTTTATTTATATGTCCTGTGTCCTTTAGTTTAAGCAACCGATAAGGGAATATCGAGTACCTTGTCGGACATTATATTAGATTTTAGTCTTTTAGTATTGAGTGTTTCTTAGTTATAAGTTAGTTTAGTTTCCACCTCGAGGGAATATTTTAGTACCTTGAGGCGTAGTGATAAGTTGTGTTGGTCTTGATTGTGTATTTGTATGTGTTCTTTAGTTAAAGTGCAACCGATAAGGGAATTTTGAGTACCTTATCAGTAATTATCTCAACATGTTACCTGGGCTTTAGCTTGTCTATTACTCTTGGCCTAGGTACCGTTTTGCGGAGTAACTGTCAGAATTCGTGCTTAGCATTGCGTTGCTTGAGGTGCCCTCGGGCACTTCCATGTTCAATGGAGGTGGCTAAAGGGTAACTTGTCAACAAGGCAGCCTGGCTTGACTAAGCGGTTATGGCACAAAAATACCGAGGAACGCAAAGATCAAAACGGGTTTAACATCTTCTCCGAGTGACGACGTGCTCAGATTTATTCACCTCACACCTGAATAAATCGAGGGTCAGAGTGGGTATTGAACCCTGGATCTACTAGCCCTGAGGCGAGCTGCTGCTGGGCTGACCTGGCTCCCTATTCTAAATTAAATAAACTGAAAATATATAACTGATGTACCCTTTACAGAATACGATGTGCTTATACCATTGTTATATTACGTATATAAAAAGAAATAAACACATATTTTCGTAGAACATTGATTGAAAAACGGTTCATTAGAGGTCAAAGGATGTTAATTAAGTTCATTTCCGATTTCTATGTTGTGAAGGGTTAAAGCGCAGTGCCTGCTTTACAATAAAAAAAAATCCAACTTAGACTAATAATTTGTAGTTTTAAAGCATTATTAACCTAGAAGAGTTGTTAAATATAGCAATAAACAATTCTAATAAATGTCGGGCAATGAAATTGGAATTTGCAGTCTGCTTTCTCTCTCTCTCTCTCTCTTGCGAAAGAGGAAATAAAAACCTTTAAGGGCTTTATACTGGAAGCAGCTTATTGCAGGTGTAGATTAATACAGGGACATTTAATGACGTCAAAGGCGATGTGGTGGGGGTGAGCTGGCCCCGCCCCCAAGACCAGCCAACCGGCTTCAGTTGGCTCTCATACGTCGTGGGTAGTATACCACCTGCACTCAATTACGCACGTATAGACTCGGCAACATTTACTTCATCTGTTCGAATACTTCTTTCTACATTCCACACAGTGCTGTGTCTATTTGGAATTTTGTTCGATTACTTTTATTTCGAAGTTTTTGCAATTTTTTTTTGTTTTTGTTTTTGTGGACAATAAAGTGACAAATCATCGTTCCACCTAAACTGAAATCCACCATACACCAAAGGTAATCCAATTACGATTTTAATAAAAATAAAGTCATCATTGTTAATTTTTTTTAAAGATGGTTTAAAAAATTTATTTCCATAATTTAAAAGAAAAAAAATCTTTTGATTGAATAATTAGTTATTTGAGGCAAATAATTATAATAGATAATTGATTTAAGGAACTTTCGGAATAATATTAAAATTTAATATTTGTGTCAAATCATTGAATTAATTCCTAAATCTGAATTCATTGGTTATTAAATTAGCGCAGAATTTAATTTTGATATGCCATTAATATTAATTAATTATTAATGATTCTAATTTCTGGCACTCAAAAAACGAACGTACTCACATTAGTATAACCTTTGATAATTTTAGGTGACATCTTCAAAGCTAAAAAAATAATAAGGAAAATCAATAAAAAAGAAAAAGTTATTTTCAGGCTATTTTAATATTAAAAAATAAATTAACACACACTGCTTTCATGTGTAATAAAATAATATGGAACAATTTGAATTAAAAATCTGGAATGGTCTACATTGAATTTTATTAGAAATAAGTCTATTATGCGGAATAATGAAGAATCACGTAAATTAATTGATTTATTCAATGTGCCCGCTTCAGTTTGCCAATAATAATGGAAATTGTAATTAGCCAACGATTGGGCGATATTTTGACTGAGAATGACTGTTGTCGAATTGTGAAAACGAACATATAATATCACTATTAAAATAAATGTTTTCACATAGAAAATAAAATTTTCAATAATAAAATCAGAAAATAAATTTTAAGAATTAAGATTGGATTTCAAAGACTTATTGAAAGATATTAATTTAATTGTTAATCAAATCACTAAACGATGAAATAAGGAATGTATTATGTATGGGTGAAGATGAGGAAGTTATGCATTTAATTATTTAGTCAATCTGTTTTGCTTATCATTTGTGAGAGACAATAAAATCCGTTAATAAAAGTATATAATTAAAAAAAATTAATTTTTTTTTTTGAATTTAAATAATTTTAATTGAGAAGTTGATTGTTGATTAGAGTTCTCTAATAACCGTGAAATGACTTGTAATACATTAGTTGTTTTGTCATCTGAGGTAATTTAAGATAGTGGTGAGTGATGAAATGCGAGAAGCGAAGACAGGTGAAGCTTAATGCTTGTCCGTTTGGTGTCAGATAGCGTCTTGTAATAAACCACTCATCCAAGCTAATCACCACACAGGCAGTTTATTATTTAAAAAAAAAAACAACATCCGGATACTTGAAAACTCGTAAAACTATTGTTTTTGAACACTATAGTTTGCTATCTGTAAAAAATCGATTACAAATAGTATTATGTTTTTTTTTTTAAATAATAGAATAATATAATAAAACCGCTTTTACCGTAAAACGAAAATATTCATATTTAAAAACAGAAATATATGTTCCCCGGTATACTTATGGTGTTGCTATTTCTTATGTACTGTCCTAGCATGCAGCAGAATGGCCCACCATATTTTCACAACTTCTCTACTTCTTGTTCTTCTCCTGATGACGCTAGGACTACGTCAAAATATAGTGAACTGAGTTCTGCTGTTCTTTCTTCGCGTTCTTTTCTTGTAATCCCTTATAAAGTAATAAAATTCATTTTACCGGATTTAAAAAAAATTAAACATTATAAAATTTTAAGGATAAAAAAAAATGAAATATAACACTACTAGGCAAGAACACCTGAATCCCTGACAAGCTGAATGCCAAAAATATAAACAAATCGCGAACTCAAGTTAATACTAAAACAAATTTTTGTTTATGATTTTTGACGTATAATATTGATAACTTAGTATATTTTCTGAATTATTTTTTCGATGTCATTATTTTTAAAATATTTCCATCAGAATATTTTTGCATAATTTTTTTTACAGGTTATGATCTAAAATTTTGTAGAGATTTCATCTATACCTGTATTTTAGTATAATTTAACGGGTTGTTTTTTTTTATTTCTTTTAATTTTTAATAAACCTGAATATTTTATTATTAATTTTT
Source organism: Hermatobates lingyangjiaoensis (assembly GCA_026182355.1). Lineage (NCBI taxonomy): Eukaryota > Metazoa > Arthropoda > Insecta > Hemiptera > Hermatobatidae > Hermatobates > Hermatobates lingyangjiaoensis. The sequence goes on from JAPFBL010000654.1 coordinate 134,886, forward strand.
TTTTTTAGAACCCTTTGATTATTTTCTTGATTATAGACGATTAGAGAATGAATTTATGAGTTTCTTGTCTTTTTTTTAATTGTTCTATTTGTTTTGAAATTGAAAGGTTCCGTATGTCGTGAGTTACAGGCATCTTAACATCAGTTGTTACGGTTAAGGTCTTAGCTTTGATGAGTCAGCCAGTCCTAAGTAAACCTGCCTTTCTGTATTATAAGCAATTCATTGTATAACGCCACACAACCACTCATCTTATATAATTATATATTAATACATTGTAATTAATTAACAACTTAAGGCTAATTCAAACTGTTAATACATTGGAAGTACAACATAAATACTTGTATATTTACAACACTTCAGCTCATATTGAATCATTGGCATCCATTTATGACCATTTTCTTACGGACCGTGTTCTTATGAACCGTATTCTTATAGACCGTATTTTTATAGTTCAAAGATTGTGACATACAGTCTAATCAGTCATTTGAAATTCCAGTAAATTTCATTCGCACTGCGTCATATTTATTAATTATAATTGCTACATTAATCATGATGAAACATAACAAGTATTATATAGGAATAATTTACTGAAGTGAATTATTCCTTTGTCTATCTGTGTGCACCTTCTTTTAATTCGTTTTTATTTAAAAGTCCGCTCGACCGTTTTATTTAATGAATTTATTATATATATATAAATGATCAAACCACAATATGAAATGGGAGAACAAGACTAAGATCTTTTAACGTTAACGAGCTTTCTTCGTCAGAGTCAAAAACCAGAGTCAGCGTCAGTAGGATTTTTGACTCTGACGAAGAACGCTTGTTACCGTTTTAATAAAAATAAAGTGCATCATTGTCTTTTATTCCATTCTTATTTAAAGTCCGCTGACCGTTTTATATTATATGAATTTATATATATATATATATAATGATCAAACTCACAATATGAAATGCGTGACCCAGAACAAGACTAAGACTCTTTTAACTTACGACCGTAATGCGGTTCTTCGTCAGAGACAAGTAATGACCAGAGATCAGCGTCAGTAGGATTTTTGACTCTGACGAAGAACGCTTGTTACCGTTTTAATAAAAATAAAGTCATCATTGTCTTGTTTTCCCATTCTTATTGTCATGGTTTAATATATATATATATATATATATATATATATATCATGATTTGTTTTCTTGACCCAATATTTATAAGATGTAATTTTCTTGAGGTTTGAGGTCCAATGATTAAAACTAGTCCATTTGCCGACGTTTCGACATAATCCTTAGTCGTAATAACTGATTTATCAATAAATTCCTCTTTGTTACCGAACATATTAAAATGTAATAAATTACCAAATAGTAGTAATAGTAGTGCTAATTGTAAAACAATCATGTTGTAGCCCTGAAGATGACATAAATATATGTCGAAACGTCGGCAAATGGACTAGTTTTAATCATTGGACCTCAAACCTCAAGAAAATTACATCATATATATATATATATATATATATATATATATATATATATGGGAAAACAAGACTAAGATCTTTCAACCGTAACAAGCGGTCTTCGTCAGAGTCAAAAACCCAACTCAGTTGGGTTTTTGACTCTGACGAAGACCGCTTGTTACGGTTGAAAGATCTTAGTCTTGTTTTCCCATTCTTATTGTGATTTAATCATTGATTGTTGTTTCACGTGTTTATGTGAAATCTTTTTATCGTTATATATATATATATATATATATATATATAATAAAACATATAATAAAACATACTTTATTGCATTAAAGAAACTATTTAAGACATATTTCCATTGTAAACGCGACATCAAAGTTTTGATCCAAATGCAATACATATATTACCCGTAGAAGGTAAACGAAAGTAGTTGTCTATTAGCTTATGAATACACCTACTATAAAACGAAACATGCTACCGACAAAGCTTCTGCCGGATATTAATACAGAGCCTGGAACATGTTGAATTACAAACTGGAGAGATGCAAGCCGTTCTCAAGCTCCATACAAAAGGAATCTACTTCCTGGAATATTAATAAACCCCCAACTCCCCCCCCCCCCCCAGTAAACCTTGTTAAACTAATGAAATATTACTTTTCCCGGAAATTCTATTTCTTTTACGACTCCCCCCTCCACCCACCCACCCACCAAAGTAATTTATTTAAATAAAAGTAATTCGTTTTAAATCTTGGACATTTATTTGGCCATATAATATTATTAAAAAAATCCGTCTTACCTTCTCTTTCGTTGCTGCTGTCGTCCAACCGGTTAGCGCATTCTCATATGGGACTGATAACAGTCGAAGAGTCCTAGGAATAAATACCCATCAAACAACCAGTATGTATACCTAATTCCCTATTATTAATATTCGTTTTATTTTACTTATTATCTGGTATTCTTCTTTTATTATTTAAACCTTCTTTCTCAAGCCAGTCCAGCCGTCTTTTCATTTTTTCTTTTTAGCACCTTTATTTACAAATATACAACTACGCATATTATGCGTAACAAGCATATTTAGTAATAGATTACACAATGACATCGATGCACATGAGCAAAGAATGAAACCCACTGGTTCAACTTCTCACTTTGTTTTTTTTTTCTTTTTTAAAGTATATTATTGTAATAGTAGATCCCTGGGCCATTTTCTCTTGAGTCGTCTTGGTGAGTTCTGGGAAGGTGAGGAGGAAGCAAGGATTCGTACAAATGGATTTGGGTCAGAGGAAACGTTGTTGTGAAATGACCTATAACCATCAGAGGGAAGGTTTTGGATGAATGGAATTTTTAAGTCTTTATGAAGGGTGTAGTTTTTGACGTAATACGGAGCATTTGTGATAGTGCGGAGGATTTCAGATTGCAATGATTGTATTCTATGAATATTGGATGGTTTTGCACAACCCCATAGTTCAAGTCCGTAAGTCCAGATCGGTCGCAGTAATGTTTTGTTTAGTAGTACTTTGTTATGTAGCGACAATTTTGAGTGTTTCCCTAGAAGTCTGTACAGTAGTAAGAATCGTCGTTTTAAGTTAAGTCTTTTTAGTCGGGTATGAGGATCTTTTCATTTTTAATCTGTTTTTGAGATTAATCTACTCATTTACGAGTATAATGTATAACGTAAAAAATAAATAAATATAAATTATATTTTATTATCCTAATATATACGTGTGCGTGTAGTAATATGTGCTTGTAATTATATATATATATATATATATAATATATATACATATATAACTTTAAATTACACAAAGCACGACACAGAAAAGAGAATACAAAGAAAACTTACAGAATTCAATATTTCGAACTGTTGTTCGTCATCAGGAGAGTAGACAAGTAGAGAGGACGAAGTGAGAGAGATCTCCCCACGTCGAAGAACGGAGCGCGAATGAAGAAATAAAGAGTCAACCGAAGAGAGCAGCACTAGCGTAAAAAAGGAGCTAGGCACTAAACGTTGGAAAACGGAGAAAGCAAAAAACAATAGATAAAATTATAAAATTAAAAATTATAAATTAAAAATTATAAAAAAGGAAATAATAAAAAATAAATAAATAAATAAAATATATATATATAATAAAAAAAGGAAAAAAAAATAATACAATAAAAAAAAATTGTTATTTGTCCTGCCGGACCGTTTTTCGTTTATCATGGTATATATATATATATATATATATATATATACAAACCACAATATGAAATGGGAAAACAAGACTAAGATCTTTTAAACCGTAACAAGCGGTCTTCGTCAGAGTCAAAAACCTGTTAGGTTCAGTTAGGTTTTTGACTCTGATGAAGTCAGCTTGTTATGGATGAAAGCAATAAATTCAGAACCATGGAGTTGTATTGTTTATGCCAATAATAAACAAAAGACGACTAAAGGGGCCTTAACGATGAGAATTTTATTGATAAATGAGTAAGATTCGATAAGGAATAACTAAAATAAAAGGCATATTAATAATAGGAAACTTAGGCATATATTGTCACTTTTTGATTAAATTAAATATTAAAATCAATTTTGAATTATATTTTAAGAAATTTTTTGAAATTTTTTTTTTATATACCAAAACTTTTATCAGTAAAATTTGAAAAAAACAAAATGAAACTTCTCGTATTTAAATTGCATATCATTTGTGATGTATTAAATGATAGTGGATGACAAAGCATTTCACTCATATTGTTTGAAATCATAGAAGTACATCAATACGAGTTTGATTTACCATCAATTGTTATGATTTACAGTCATACTGAGGTATGACGGTAAATCATATAATATACATAAATATGTTTTACTTACAGAACTAAAACTGCAAAGGATTTTTCGAAAAAGTTTTTTTTTTTTTGTTTTACTGTCTTTCGTAGTGTGAATGTTGAAAAAGGAGGAGTTTAAACTCGTTTATGTTTCTGGATATAGAGCCTCTGTTTTAGCATTGCTGAGGCGAGCACGCAAGCGATTGGGCTACCTTGGCCTCGTAATATTTACGTTACTTTGTGCTTCATATGGATGGTATCTAAAAGGAAAAAAAAAATTCATGATACACCGACCGAATCTCAGCAGTGGTTTGTTTATATCCACCTCTAACCATCTTTAACCAAGTTTACTGAGAGAAAACTATTAGCTTATATTATGTTTAAAATAAAAGAAGAAATAAATACAAAATGATATTTAAGGGTTGTAAAATGCATTAAACCCCCTCCCTCTCCCACCACCATCCCCACACACTCACTCGAATGGCTTCTAAATAGAATGACTCATGCAAAATAAAGTTTACTGCATATTCAACAATAGAAATACAGTCGCTTTCAAACAACAAAAGTGTGAAAATAAAATCAATCCAAATGAAATCGGCCATGCGAAGCAAAAAGGTTTTCCTTTCATTTTCACGAGTTCCCGGCATCGTGCTCTCTCTCTCTCTCTCTCTCTCTCTCTCTCTCTCTCTCTCTCTCTCTCTCTCTCTGGGGGGGCAGCATTGCGGTAGTTCCACGAGTTACTCTGGAGGCCAGTAGCAGTTTGCTTCTCAACGCGAGTACTTCGCACTTCTTCCCGATGACAACGGATGTCGAAATATCCAAGTGAGTTCTGTAGTGTCTTTCTGTGTCCTTTTCTATGTGTTAAAGTGTATATATATATAAATATATATCAATGATCAATCCACAATAAGAAATGGGCAAACAAAACTAAGTTGTGTTGTAAACAACGTTCTTGGTCTCCCTTTCGGATTACCCGAAAATTTGAGTCTGTAAGTGTGTTTTCTTACTCTGTGTGTTACTCTTCTTGAATTTTGAACTAATATATATATATATATATTTGTAAAATTTGGAAACAGTCCTTCATGTAAACATATATTGTTAAATAACGCCCCATATTTGGCTTGTATCTGTTTCTTAAACAATTTTTCCAGTTTCCGGAATTCCTTCCTCGTCTCTTCATTAAAACTATAAAACTTATCACCAATATTGTTAGTCGACATGTTTCGAATGTACCACCACATTCATCATCAGGACAATAATGAGAATAATAGTAGGATTGTTAGTTTATATATATAGAGATGGATTACTATTGGAATGTTCACAGGACTGTTTGAATGAAGGACTGCTTCCAACTTTTATAATATAAATAAATAAAACATTAATTCAAGTTATATACACAATGAAATATACTTAAAACAAACAAAACTTGTAAATTGAAATATTCAATTTATTTATAAAATTAATTAACATTAACAAAATAACATTAATGAAAGGAATGTGTATTTATAATATTACCTTGGAACATTTGTATTTTATCTGACAATTGTGTTCAAGTTTATTTCTAAAATTATTCATTTATAACCTCTAATATAGTAGTTGATTATATATTTGTTACATTTATTTATAATTCATTTCCACTACTGTCCTCGGCGAGTACGCAAGCCAGTGGGCTACTCCGGCTCGATGCCTTTAGTTTATTACCAGTGTTTATATTACGCAAATATTAAATTAAAAAATTGGTAAGCAAGCAAGACACTTGCTACCCTGGCTCCAATTTTGAGGATATAGTGATATCCCAAATTTTTGAATTAATTTTTTTTGTTCCATTTATATGTTATACGAGTACATTTTCAGTGCTATCATCGGTGAGCACGCAAGTGACTAGCTACCCTGGATCAATGACATTACTTTATTACCTTTGTTTATATTATTCAAATTTAAAATTTAAAAATTTTTTTCTTACATTTATTTTTAATACATTTGTGCTACTGTTATCGGCGAGCACGCAAGCCAGTGGGCTACCCTGCTTTCATGCCTTTCGTTTATTACCAGTATTTATATTACGCGAATATTAAATTAAAAAAAAAATTGTTACATTTATATATAATACATTTGTGCTACTGTTATCGGCGAGCACGCAAGCCAGTGGGCTACCCTGCTTTCATGCCTTTCGTTTATTACCAGTATTTATATTACGCGAATATTAAATTAAAAAAAAAATTGTTACATTTATATATAATACATTTGTGCTACTGTTATCGGCGAGCACGCAAGCCAGTGGCCTACCCTGCCTTCATGCCTTTAGTTTATTACCAGTATTTATATTACGCAAATATTAAATTAAAAAAAAATTGTTACATTTATATATAATACCTTTGCACTACTGTCATCGGCGAGCACGCAAGACACTTGCTACCCTGACAATTTTCGGAATATAGTGATCATTTTCCTTTTATTTAACATTATTCAGGTAATAAATAATATATATTTAATTTGAGGTCTGTATCTCCACGGAAAATGGGTGAACAAACAAACAAACAAACAAACTTACGAACTTTATATGTAGAGATAAGATAAATAATAGTAATTGTATGTTTTTTTTGTTTATGTTTACGAAAGCATAGGTCGGTTGCTATTGAATAAACAATGTTTGAATCATTCTCGTCTATCTTCGAGTGTAGTAGTTTCAAAGGGATTCAAAGTGGGATTCAAAGTGGGATTCAAAGAGGCATGGGATGTGGCGGAGGTAATGAGCTAGAGTCCATCAAAAACTTGATAATATAATATCCAGATAATTGGATTACCGGTTTTTCATCCCCTTTAAATTATGACCTATATTCATATTTAGATATCCATATGATGAGAATATTTCATTTTTTGAAAATTAGAGGTCACAAATTGAGTTTAAAAAGACCTAAAGTGGACCTATTAACTTTTTTTTTTTTTTTTTTTTTTTTTTTAATTCTGGATGAGATTAAAGAAGAGCTGTGCTTGTGCGTGTGTGTGTGTGTGTGTATATAGAAGGGCAGGTAAGGGATGATTGGGTTAAAAAGAGGGTGAGATGAAACGAGTGAGTGGACAAATTAACTGATCCATCAAAAAGGGCTTCGGCTAAGGGATTTAACTGCCTTGGAATTAATCGCTTTCATTTTCTCTTCATTAGTACACCCCCCCCCCCCCCCACTCACCCCCCATCCCCGTACCACCACCACTACGCTAATCTTTGGTGTTCATTTCTTGTTCTGAAATGTAGAACAGCTTTATGTCTTTGATAAAAACCACTTTATCTAGTTCTTGATCAATTGCTCTCTTCTCGTCTTCCCTTGTAACTAATATTTCTTGCTTTTATTTAGTTAATATTCTTATAAACCTCCGTCATGCCTTGTATATCGATGGTGGAGTCGGTAAAGTGGTTTGGGAAAAACTGCATCATCAATGAGACTAAACTTATGTTCTAGAAGTCATTGGTGATAAATACCTTTTAAAACAGTAGTATCAAGTAGTCCTAGTAGTTCTAACGTAGTGCAATCACTTATTATGTGGTATTTACTCATTGTATGGTCTCCACATATAAATGGTCTCCACATTTATATGTGGAGAGACTGGGAGTTGTGGCGTGCTCCTGTAATCCAGCTACTTGGAGGTCGAGAAATGTGGACGGTTTGAGGTGAGGACCAACTGGAATTGGGTGTTCTCACGACGATCAGGTGTCCGCACTAAACCGGCCATCGATATGGTGTCACTTAGGGAACTTTGTGACCCCAGGTCAGCTAAGGAGAGGCGTACAGGGCCAGGGGGTAACCCAGCAGCCAAAAGTCTCCGTGGTCGGTAGTAGTGGGATAGCACCGGAGAGTGGGACCCCAGTACTAGCCGCCCCAATAGAACTGAACCATTTCCTTTTGTATAAGCCTGTTGGTCACTGGTCAAAGGTTCACACTAGCCAAGTAAATTCTACTTTTTAATACAAGGGACAAGTAAAAGCGCCAGTTTAGCTTGTATCCCGCCAAGTTAACTAATTTAGAGAATGAAGTGGTAAAAGGCCTAGATGCCTGTCCACTGATTTGGCATGCACCTTGCTGTGCATGGCTAGCTGACCCTTGACCCCTTGACCCTTTATATGTGGAGACCATTTCATTAACTTTTTACCCTACAATAGTACTAGTAATAGTACTACATATAAATGTACATATAAATGAGGAGACCATTTCATTAACTTTTTACCCTACAATAGTGCTAGTAGGTTGTAGTGGCTGTCTCACAAGGGTCGAACATTAGGCACTTTGTGATACCACACAATGTAGATTCTACAGTAAGAGTCCTAAATTTTGCCTAACTCAAGTATATTTAGAATAGGGATCTTTAAAGAGTACTTGAAATCGTACAGTCTAGGAACCTAGCCTGTCGCGTGATTAAACCGTGGGCCAGGTGGGGAGCGAACTCTGGACCTACCACTTCAAAGGCGAGTACGTTAACCATTGAGCTAACTTTGGCACTCATTTAATTTCATGATTTACATTAATTAAGAGAGTATTACGTGAACAAGTTTTTAAACTTGAGTAATAAACGTCTGTGAAAATTAGAGACTGTAAGTGTGTGCTTTTAATTTCTCTATGTTTCTTTTTCTTCATTGAACTATTTATATATATAAAACAGTTCAAAATTGAGGATAGGTAGCAGTACACAAAGTAAAGAAACACACTTACAAACTTAAATTTTTGGGCAATCCGTCTTCAGGAGAAAAGAGAAAAGGAGACCAAGCACCTTGTAGACGCAACGGATATGGTTAATAACGTGCTTGGTCTCCCTTTCTATTTTTTCCTGAAGACGGATTGCCCAAAAATTTAAGTTTGTAAGTGTGTTTCTTTACTTTGTGTGCTACCTATCAAACTGTTAATGTGTGCAGTTTGGATCGTTTTTCCGTTTATTAAGTGGATATATATATAGTTCACACAGGAAAGAGAAAAACTAATGAAGACACAATACAAAAGACTCACAACGATATTTCGACAGTCGTCGTCATCGGGCAGAAGTAGTCCCTTTGAGTAGCTGAAGCTAACATATATATATATATATATTCAGTGTCACGTGTTCATTCAGACAACAGTTGTTGTTAAAATCCACAGACTCTTTTTCTTTGTAAAATAATTCGTAATGTAATACTTAGTTTTTCTGTTTCAAAATTTATACTTTTGCCTATGAAAAAGGTTTTAAATAAAAACCGAAACGTTGGCAATGAGAGTTTAATTTGAACCTGAAGAACTGACAGAGTCCCGATAAATTTTAGTTTTGTTTCTATACGGTCGATACTTTTATATTATATATATATATATATATATATAAACAAATTCAATAATATATCAACCGTTGGATAGAATAGGTGTATAATAAAATCGGGATTCGGTCAATTTTCCAGGATCAAAATCAAACTCTCAATGCCGACGTTTCGGTTTTATTTAAAACCTTTTTCATAGGCCTACAAACAAAGGATGACAAGAATCATATATAAACATCAACATATAACTAACATCAAAATGGAATATTACAATTGTGAAAAACAAAAATATATATACAAGTAGAAGTAATAGAAAAGCAATAAATATTTTTATGAACTTACATATTTATATGTAAGTTCATAAAAATATTTATTGCTTTTCTATTACTTCTACTTGTATATATATTTTTGTTTTTTCACAATTGTAATATTCCATTTTGATGTTAGTTATATGTTGATGTTTATATATGATTTCTTGTCATCCTTTGTTTGTAGGCCTATGAAAAAGGTTTTAAATAAAACCGAAACGTCGGCATTGAGAGTTTGATTTTGATCCTGGAAAATTGTCCGAATCCCGATTTTATTATACACCTATATATATTATATATATATATATATATATATATATATATACGTGTATACGTTATAATTTATAAAAAGATTTCACATAAACACGTGAATTAACAATCAATGATCAAACCACAATAAGAAAATGGGAAAACAAGACTAAGATCTTTAACCGTAACAAGCGGTCTTCGTCAGAGTCAGATCTTAGTCTTGTTTTCCCATTTCTTATTGTGGTTTGATCATTGGTTATAATTTTGTATAGATATATTTCAAGCAGTAGGAATAGGTGTGGATACACTTGGAATATTTTGCATGTAAAACAATTATTGTCCTGCACTAATAGAAATTAAAATCTTCGACCTTTTACGTACTCAAGACCGACAGCTTCACATCATCTCCAAAAGGGATGACATGCTCTGATATATTCACTTCTGTAGTAAATAGTTCTAAGGGCTAGAGTGAGAATCAAACTCGGGGTTGTTCCAGTCCAGGGGCGAGCATGCAAGCCATTGAGCTACCATACACCTTTTTTTGGTTTGAATCCAAGATAAGAGAGTAATGGTCAGTGGATGAGTCAATCAAAATCTGATTCAGTATCAGATTTGCCTGTGATAAGACAAATTTAATAAAAAATAAGACAAAAAAAAAATTAAAAGATTTATAAGTGACTATTAAAATGTGTTTTAAAGGCATCTACAAGATGATTATAGTTGAGCATGGAAAGGAATTAGAGGTTATTCTTACGCGAAGGCGGCAGCGTCATCTCCCTTTTTGTTGAGGCAAGAAAAACGACCCTCTAGTCCTGTCCTCCTTCACTGGCTCACACCATTATGTTAAATGACTTGGAAAATTACATTCGGAATATGAAAGGTTATTTTTCTGTCGCCACCCTTTAGCTAGTTCTAATATATTTCTTACTATAAAAGAAAGAACAAGGGGGGGGGGGATAAAAAAAGGCAAATATTTACATAAATTAAATATACATTTTTAGTACTTTTATTAAACTAATATATGTCTTTTGATTAGAACAAATGGGTAATTCTCATTTTATATACGGTTTTTTCTTAAGCAACGTCTCACAACCAGCTAAAAATATCCATGCATATTATTATTACCACTGAGGTTAGTATGATTAGTATTATGAATATAGCAAACCGTCATACCTCGTACGATGATCTTGGAGTCGTTGGAGCGCTTTCGGACGTTGTCCATCTTCACTCGTAACTAACTAACTAACCTACTGAGCTGTTATAAAGGGGGTTGGTTATCCGTCAAGTCCACTGCTATCCTGATATTATTATTTTGATTTTATTTAGTTATTTTTTGATTTTTAGTTTTTAGCTATTATATAGTTTTTTTTTATATTTTCAATATATTTTCTTTCAAAAAATAAAAAAAAAATCAAACTATTCACATAAACCTGCCAGTTTTAATGTTTATATTTCTATTTTGTTAGTCAAGTGTTAAAATTTAGTTTTAGTCAAAAATTGTTAAATAGTTTTAAAATAGTATGTTCAAAAATCACCCTGTAGATGGTCAAAGAAGACCGAAACGTCGGTAACAATAAAATATATATATATATATATAATGTGTATAGTATTGCGGCCTTTTAATGCTTAAACCAGTATGATACAAGTCCATAATTTTTTTGATCATTATTAAGAATATATGCTCACTGGTTGGCTGCCATGTATGTCAGTCAAGTTTAAATGACACTATGATGATTTGTAATTTTTTTCTCTTTTGTTTTTTAGGTTAGAATACTTTGAAGTTTGCTATCAACCTCTCGTAGTCTGAACTTCTTGTACATCATTTGATACTAAGGTATTTTATTACTACAATAAAAGCATGCTTTGGATTCACACATATATAGTAACATTTTTCAAAATTAACCATCAGCCTCGACGATTCTTATTACTGCACAGACTTCTAGGGAAACACAAAGAAATTGACGCTACATAACAAAGTACTACTATACAAAACATTATTGTGACCGACCTGGACTTACGGACTTGAACTATGGAGTTGTGCAAAACCTTCCAATATTCATAGAATACAATCATTGCAATCTAAAATCCTCCGCACTAATCACAAATCCTCCGTATTACGTCAAAAACTACACCTTTTGTAAAAACCTTAAAATTCCATTCATCCAAAACTTGGCCTCTGATCGTTATAAGTCATTTCACAACAACCTTTCCTCTCACCCAAATCTATTTGTACGAATCTTTGCTTCCCCCTCACGTTTCCCGAATCCCCCCAAGACGACTCAACAGAAAATGGCTGAGGGATCTACTATTACAATAATATACTTTAAAAAAAAAAAAAAAAAACCAAAGTGAGAAGTTGCACCAGTGGGTTTCATTCTTTACTCATGTGCATCGATGTTATTGTGTAATCTATTACTACATATGCCTGTTACGCATAATATGCATAGTTGTATATTTGTAAATAAAGATTATAAAAAAAAACAACAGCCTAACTTAATGAGTATTTCTATCAATGTGATGTTTTAGTTCATTCATAGTTTTTATTCATTTTTAAACCAATACAAGATCAGTTTTCTTTTTCACTAAACACTATATCGTTATGGGTATTTTTGTCAATGGCGTGAAAATGCCGGTTATATTTATATATGATGTGGCGTTTACCATAGAAGGCTGTTTGCTGTTGATTGATTACTGTCTTGACCAGAGCTTCCTTGTGGACTTGATAACTTGCAGTAATTCGTTACTGAGTGACAAAGACGTGAGAGCCGTGACTAATGGAGGGTGCATGCGCACTGGATCCATCAGTGTCACCTGCTGACTCATCTCATTATAGCGCCAATGCAAAAGTAGTTCACATAAACCAAATAACTTCCTCCTAAGGCCAAAAAAAAATATATTACTATAACTATTTCTCTTTGTATATATATGTACATAAAAAATATATAAATTTATATATATATATATATATATAAGTATGGACAGTAGAATAGAAACAAAACTAAAGTTTATCGGGACTCGGTCAGTTCTTCTCAACGCAATGAGAGTTTAATTTGAACCTGAAGAACTAACCTAGTCCCGATAAACTTTAGTTTTGTTATATATATATATATATATATATATATTATATATATTATATATATATAGTTGAATATAATTCAAATATAGTTCAATATAGAAAAAGAAAAATACCTCCAACCGTCTCTGAACCAGTGCGCTTCGTTTCCCTCTCTTATCTCTCTTGAAGACGGTTCAAACCGAAAATTAGAGACTGTAAGTGTGTTCTTTTGATTTCTCTATTTTTGTTTTTCTATATTGAACTATATTTGTCCGTTTTGGATCGTATTTCCAATGAAAAGTATATATATATAACGGGTTACCTTTTTTTTTTTTTTTTTTTTATTTAGGTTGATAAGTGCATCGTCTACTTGGACATTAGCACTGCCTCATTTCGGGTTACTTACCGTTGCGTCTACAACGTGCTTGGTCTCCCTTTCTCTTTTCTTCTGAAGACGGATTACGAGAAAATTTGATTCCGTAAGTGTGTTTCCTTACTCTGTGTGGTACTCGTCTTGAATTTTGAACTCCCATATATATATATTATATATATATTTACGAGTTCGAGATTAACAAAGAGCAACACACAAAGTAGGGAAACACAATATATATATAAATATATATATATGATATCGATAAAAGTAGCGACCGTGGAATAGAAATGATACTAAGGTTTATCAGGACTCGGTCAGTTCTTCAAGTTCAAATTAAACTCTCATTGCCAATGTTTCGGTCCTTATTTAAAACCTTTCTCATAGGCCTACAATAACCGATGAAATATAAGAAATAATGCAATCATTTAAAAATCAAACATACATAAAAATGCAATTAGTTACTAATAAGAAATTATAATAGAAATTTTGACAATAGGTTAGTGAGAAAACTTACACAAGTAAAAAAAATTTTCTAAAAACAAAAAAAACTTAAGTATTACATTGAAGATTTGTTACAAGAAGAATATAGTCTGTGGAATTTCATAACAATTGTTTAGTTTGAATGAACATGTGAGACTGAACTGAAAAACAAGACAACGAAAAAATCACTAAAACAATTTTGTATGGATCAACGAATGCATTGTTGGCTACACTGTCTGAGTGCTTCTTCAAGGCCAACTGTCTTCAGTTATTGCCTGTCTTCGGAGGGACTCATATCTGTCTGCCTAATGTCGCAGTATTTTACAAAAAAAAATTATTATTTTTACTTTTTATTCATTTGAGAGAAG
>JAPFBL010000655.1:0-133213 GCA_026182355.1 Hermatobates lingyangjiaoensis
TTAGGGAAGTCTAGATTTATTCACCCCTGGTGAAAAATCGAGGGCCAGGTAGGTTAATTTGCCATCAGTTCAAGGGACACGTAACCAGCCTGCCTGGCCCCCAATGTGGTCTAAGTAATATTTATCTGCTGAAGGGACGAAAAGTAAGTTTTTTACCTCCTAAGTTTTTAGGAGTTACTCAGAACATGCTCCATCGGCAAAGCCTGGAGAACTTGGCATCGGGAGTTACCCAGTTACCCTGGGTTAGGCTGCCCATAACCCTGGTTAGGTTAATCTGCTAACCGGAGTTAGGTTACCTCCTAATTTTAGGGTTACATGCTCCTCCACCTGGAGTTGGACATCTCCGTCTACACTGGAGTTAGGTTACATGCTCCGTCTACACCTGGAGTTAGGTTACATGCTCCGACTACACCTGAAGTTAGGTTACATGCTCCGTCTACACCTGGAGTTAGGTTACATGCTCCGACTACACCTGGAGTTAGGTTACATGCTCCGTCTACACCTGGAGTTAGGTTACATGCTCCGTCTACACGTGGAGTTAGGTTACATGCTCCGTCTATACCTGGAGTTAGGTTACATGCTCCGTCTACACCTGAAGTTAGGTTACATGCTCCGACTAGCCCTGGAGTTTGGTTACATGCTCCGTCTACACCTAGAGTTAGGTTACATGCTCCGACTACACCTGGAGTTAGGTTACATGCTCCGTCTACACCTGAAGTTAGGTTACATGCTCCGACTACACCTGGAGTTAGTCTACATGCTCCGTCTACACCTGAAGGTAGGTTACATGCTCCGTCTACACCTGGAGTTAGGTTACATGCTCCGTCTACACCTAGAGTTATACGTATACCTCCAAATTTATTAGCTCTGATTTTATTAGCGTTGCCTCAGTAATGAGCAAACCACTCCGGATAATAGACCTCAGTATTCTTTCGCATAAAGATCCATATTTCAATCATAATTTTTTGTAAACAAAATTTCTCAATATAAAGTTTGTAAATTTCTTATTTTGTTCTACCATTCCGTTTAAATAAAGTCCTAAAATTGCAATACATCTTACTCATTACCTGAATGACATTGAATGATATTAAATTATTATTAACCCAATTAAATTATTAAAAAAATTGAACCCAAGGTAGCCAGTGGCTTGTGTGCTAGTTTTACATGTTCCAAAATCCAATCTGATATGCTAAACTGTGTTTCATTATTGAATTTAATTTAAAACTATTTGGATTAATTTACGTTGTAACAATGTTTTCTGCAAATTTCTTATAGTGTGATAACTATAATTTTTATGTTAGGTAAATGAAATTTAAAGTTCATTATTTATAAACAAAACTGTTGTTTACTCGATTCAATACAGAGTATTCGATACATTATTATCATTTATTAATAATAAATATTACCTATGCCTTGTACAAATCGCTTACCGTACATTCTTCTTATTCCAATACTAAAGGTAAGTAGTATAGAAATCCAATTTATATTAAAACTCAGATCTATATAACACTATTTATTGAAAAAAAACTAACTATAATTCCCATGTTAGATAAATTTTTTGTTTTTGTAGTCATTTACTAACAAATACACTATATGTTTAAATCAGTAATGTCATTTCTATCTTTTATTGCTATAAACAATTCAATAGTAATATTACATATCCCAAGTTCAAATCTGTTATCGTACATTGTTTTAAATCTGTCTTTGAATACTAATATTATTAATATAAATTATTTAAAATTCAGAACTAAGTAGTAAGTTTTTTAGAAAGTCCATAATATAATTTTTATTTTAGATAGAAATAGGAACTTTTGATATCCTTTGGGGACGAGAAATAATTCTTTATCCCCTAAATTGACAAAAAAGAGATTTGTTTGGAATAATAAAATTAATCTTTCTACTTAAGAAATGAGATAATAATGAAGAAACGAGAATATAATGGTAATATATGAAGAATTTTTTTTGATAAGAGGAAAACGTGTTCTTTTTGTTTCACTGGTAATTATACATCGGCAGTTATAATTTTGCCTAACTCATGTGTATTCAGAGTTGCCATTTTTTTACGAGTACCTGATATGTAGAAGCCCGGGGGACCGATCTTGCCTAACTAATGTGTATTCATAGTTTGCGAATTTTTTACGAGTACCTGACATGTACAGGCCCGGGACGAACGCTTGAACGCATTGAGCGATGACCTACATTACAAGTTATAGTTGCACAGTAAGCAAGCAGTAGAAGGCCTCTGGTCTGGAACTGCTAGTTACGACGTGCACTATAGCGCGCGGATATATTCGTTGGTCGTTGGATGACCTACTTAGATATTTATTCACCCCTTTTTGCTTAAAGAGTACACACCTGACCTTCTTAATGACCTGGTTAGGTTAGATTGCAGTGGCAGTTCCAGAAGGGAAGACAGTAGGCCGAGCATTAGCCCTTTGTGATACCACACAATGAAGATTGATTCTACAGTGGGAGTCCTAAATTTTGCCTAACTCAAATGTATTTAGAGTAGGAATCTTTAACGAGTACCTGACATAGTACAAGCTCGCGACTGACGGTTTAACGTCCTTCTCCGAGGGACGACGCGCTCAGATTTATTCACCTCCCGCGTGAATAAATCGAGCGCCAGGTGAGGATCGAACCCCGTTCCTATCAGTTTTGAGGCGAGCACGTAACCACTGAGCTAGCCTGGCCCCTTAATGACGTGGTTATTCTCTACCCCAGTGCTTTTCAACCTTTTTGCAGCCGCGGATCCCCCGAGGAGCTTATTTATTCTTGCGGATCCCTTTGTACATAAATATACATGTATATATACGTTTTTTAATGAAATAAAAACAGCTTATAAACACCAAAAAAAACAATACAGTACTATCTGAATTTTTTTATTCAAGAGAATTACAAATTAATTTGAAATTTGTCCTTGGTGATTTTTGACCAGAACTGGAAAGTTTGGCCTGGTTTTAGAAAACATACACGCATCTCTTCTTCAAGTGCTAGTGTTTTTTCTTTTCTCACTTTTAATGTTTCGCTGGTGGAAAATCCTATTTCACACAGGTTGAGTAGAAAACTGAGAAGAGGCAGAGCCTTATTCGAGATTGATGGATTTCTTTTGCAGTTAAAATCCAAAATGAGTCCAGATCAAGAAGTAAACAATCAGAGCGTCACGTATTGGCTAAATTAAATGTTTCAATTAAATGACTGGTCGTCATCATAACTGAACTGGCCGACTCAAATTTTGGCTCGCAGTTCTTCCCTAACGTTACCGAAAGTTCTGGTTTTAGATGTAACGACGAGTTATCTTGATAAGATGCACTAATTACATTGATGTGTGCTACTGTACTTACATTGACGTGTACACATTGATAATACATTAATTGCACATTGTGATCTGTAGCTCTTGCGGATCCCCTGGGTAAACGTCACGGATCACCAGGGATCGCGGATCACAGGTTGAAAACCACTGCTCTACCCTATTATCCACATCGTCTTCGAATCATCACTAAATCATCTAAATCTAAATACCTCTATTATGCATCTGAAATAAAAAATCCTAACTTCGTCTTCTACGCCTCGAGATTTATTAGCCTTGATTCCATAGGCATTTTCTCAGTAATCAACTAAAACACTCCGTGCAACTCAATATTCCCTAAACAAATAATTACGTCTTATTACAATCGTAATTTTATTACTAAATATTATATATTCCAAATTAGATTAGGATTAATCCCAGACCCAAAAAGGTTTAATAATTTTTTTGAAACAAAATAATAGATAAAATCTTAATTTTTTGAAGTTCTTCTTTCAAAGAAACCCCAGTTTGTTTACACGAGTCCATACAGTGTTCTCTCTTAAATATATATATCAAGGTTCTAAAATTAAATACTACATATCCCAAATCTAAATCTGTTACCGTACATTGTTTTTGTTCCTGTATTTATATATTATTAATACTGAAGTCTAAATTATTTTAAAATTCAGAACAATGTAACAATGTTTTTGCAAATGATGTTCTGTAATTCTCATGTTAGGTAAATTTTCAATTTTTTAAATACATAATAAATGTTTTTTTTTATCTGTATTCCCTGATGAACAGTTGTTTTAATAAGAAATTAAATAGCTTTATTAAAATATCGTAATATACTTCTTTTATGGTTTACTTTACTGGCTTTTGTGTTATACATCTAATAAGGGTTTTTTTTTTAAATAGTTAATTTTTTTTCGCCTAGTACACAGTAAAAAAATCAGGGATCCCCTACCCGTTAAAGTCCCATGTACTTATTATTGACTCATATTAACCCCTATGTCCTGCAATATGCCATATATATATATATACACGAGTTCAAGATTAACAAAGAGCAACACACAAAGTAGGGAAACACACTTACAGACTCAAATTTTCGAGTAATCCGTCTTCAGGAGAGAAAAGAATGGGAGACCAAGCATGTTGTAGACGTAACGGCAAGTTACTTGCCACAATAAGAAATGGGTAAAGAAGACTATGATGTTTCAACCATAACAAGCAGTCTTTGTCAGTTGGGTTTTTGGCTCTGACGAAAACCGCTTGTTACGGTTGAAAGATCTTAGTCACTTTTTCCCATTTCTTATTGTGGTTTGCCATATATTATATATATATATATATATATATATATACCATAATAACGAAGAACGGCCGGCAGGACAGATGACACTTAAAATAAACAGTGGCACATAGACAATCAACTTCTTGTCCTGAGGACGACCGCCATTACCGTCGAAATATTGAATATATATATGTATATATAGTTAACACATGAAAGAGAAAAAACAAATAAAGAGACACGCAAAAGACTCACAACGATATTTCGACAGTCGTCGTCATCGGGTAGAAGTAGTCCCTTTGAGTAGCTGAAGCTAACTTATGTATATATAAGTGTGTCTTTGTTGTGTTTCTGTTTATGTGTCACTGCTTATTTTAATTGTTATTTGTCCTGCTGGACCGTTTTTCGTTTATCATGGTATATATATATATATTATTTATAAATATACACTATGATAAACGAAGAACGGTCCGGCAGGACTAATGAGACTTAAAATAACAGTGACACATAGACAGTCACTCACTTCAGGAGTGAGTGTCGTCTCTCCGTCAATTCATTTCTTGTTCTGAGGACGACTGCCATTACCGTCGAAATATTGAATATATATATATTATAAATATTATTTATATATATATTTTTATTTCTATATTTTGTTATTGAGGGCTAGGTCAAATAAAAGAAATTAAACTCCTTCCTAGGCCAACGTTTCGGTGTATTTGTACATCATCTTCAGGGCTAAAATTTGAGTAAGCTACAATACATTTGCCAAAAGAATCTACAACTCACATAGAGAACTAACACAAATTTTTTGAGACCAACAGATACATACAAAAGGTTATTTTATAATCAGAATTGTTGAGTACACATCTAATTATAAAATAACGTGATCTATGTATATATGTATAATTTGGCAGGAGATCTTCATCCAAGCATACATACTTGAAAACCAGAGGAGATTCTGCATTGACGACTTTTTTAAGTGAATCAGGATACACAAGTTGTCTTGTATCAATTTATTTGTAAGGAGGATGACTTGCAACCCTGCTATCCCGATACATTGGCATGACCACGACGAAAGTCTCAAGGCGTCTCACCATTCACATCGCTACAGGAGCACCGAAGACCCACATGGAGAAAATAACACCACACTTCACTCACGTGTAAGATAGTTGTAGAGGGAACATCTATTTTAAACTTTTATAGAAATCTTCTACATTTACAAATCGTGGAAGCCATCTATATACAGGAAAATACCCGGAGATTAACATACATTCCAGTGATATGTTTGTTACACCCACTTTCAGAAACATTGACAATAAAGTTAAATACCAAGGACGGAGTGACGGCTGGTTAACCTCCCTGACGCTAGGATCGCCACTTACTATTACCTCTCAGTATTGTTCCCTCTATATTACCTTTTCTATTGTTATCCCTTATACATGCATTTCTAGTTGTGTCCTGTTTTGAGTTTTTATCTTATTTATCTATCTTTACATTTCATTCTGCCTGAGGATGACCAACGAGGTCGAAAGCTTGTGTTTACAAAGTACTGAATAAAATTTTAGTTGTTATTTGACTATGTTTTTTTTGTCTGAAAATGTCGGTGGGAAATCTGCCATTTGCATTGCCTCTGCAGCATAGATGTGTAATTAGGAAAAAAGAACAGCTATTTAAAAAAGTCGTGAATGCAGAATCTCCTTTTCTTTTCAACAATATATATAATGATTTTGTTTTTATGACCCAAAATTAATATGATGTAATTTTTTTGAGTGTTGAGGTCGAATTGTCAGCAAAAGGACTAGTTAAAAATAATTGGAACTCAACCCTCAAAAAAATTACATCATATATATATAAATATATTGTACCGCCCTGTCTTCCTGCGGGACTCTTTGCTCTTCGCTCTTCACACCTCCTGATGACGACGATGGTCGAAATATCGATGTGAGTTATGTCTGTGTCTTTCTGTGTGTTTCCTTAGTTTTGAATTTATTGTATTTTAAAAAAGTCCGCTGTACCGTTTTCTTCTAATTGTATATATATATATAAATTATATATATAATATAATATTTATTTAACAGGAAAGAAAACCAAAAAAACACAAGAAAAGACATATATAAATATATATATATAGACACAAAAAGATATATATAAATATCTATATATATATATATAAATATAATATATATATTATATATATATATATATATATATGAATTAAAGCACAACAAGAAATGGGAAAACAAGACTAAGATCTTTCAACCGTGACAAGCGGTCTTCGTCAGAGTCAAAAACCCAACTGAAACACTAGATGAACACCACTCTTCCCTCCCACTCTTCTCAACCCCTCACCAGATGTTTTCTGCATCTAGTGTTCGGTTGGGTTTTTGACTCTGGCGAAGACTGCTTATTACAGTTGAAAGATCTTAGTCTTGTTTTCCCGTTTCATATTGTGGTTTGATCATTGATTGTTATTTCACGTGTTTATGTGAAATCTTTATATATATACGTACATACTTTTTCGTTGGAAATACGATCCAAAACGGACAAATATAGTGCAATATAGTCAAAGAAACATAGAAAAATCAAAAGAACACACTTGCAGACTCTAATGTTCGGTTTGATCCGTCTTCAAGAGAGATAAGAGAGGGAAACTAAGCGCACTGGTTCAGAGACTGTTGGAGACCCAATTGGAGACAGAGTGTGTTTGAACGGCTATTGCTGGTGTTAAATGGATGTTGTTGTTAACTGCATGGAGAGCAACGTTTCTGAACCAATCCGCTTGGTTTTCCTCTCTTATCTCTCCTAAAGACGGTTCAATGCGAAAATAAGAAACTGTAAGTGTGTTCTTTTGATTTCTCTATGTTTCTTTGATATACGAGTATAGTGTCATTGATATAAAAACACTTTTGTTAGCAAGTCTGCTGTCACAATAACAAAAGAATAACATTAATTTCACCATAAATCAAAAAGTATAACTTTATTATTATTTTATCACTAATTATACTGGATCTCTAATTTTACTAAATCCTGAGTTCTTCAAACTATAATAATTTGAATTTCTTTAAACCTTTATTACTGTAGACTACAAATTATTATTAGCACTTCTAAAGTGTACATCATTCATTCAATTTAAATTGTAAATAATATTTTTTGTACATATACATAATATATATAAATATATAAATATGTATATATAATATATATATATATATATATATATATATATATTAATCATATTTTAATAAACGTACAAATTATAACTACCACCAAATATATATTTAGTGTATATTTATTTTCTATTAATAATTAAAATGTACTACATATTTTCCAAATCTTAAAGTAAATCAAATTAATGAGTAATTACAAATTATTTACTTTTTAATAATCAATAGTAATTTTCTAATTAGGACTTTTATTTATAAATTTTTTCGTTGATAGTGATTTATCTTGTGTAATGTGGTTTATTTTCATATTTGTTTTATTTCCCTTTTAATAGATTGTTTATATTTATAACACTACTATGATCATCCTGATTTATTGAAGATAGATAATATGGATAATGTGGTTGTTAGTTTGCCTAAAGGGGTAAAATATTTTTGTACATTTATTTAGATAAATTTATATATATATGTATATATAAGTAAAATAAATTCAAAACGAAGTAAACACACAGAAAGAAACAGAGATAACTCACATCGATATTTCGACCATCGTCGTCATCAGGAGGTGTGAAGAGCGAAAAGACCGTAGACTGGAGTCACCAAGTTTAGTCACCGCCCTGCCTGCATGGGGGACTCTTTGCACTTCAAACCTCCTGATGACGACGATGGTCGAAATATCGATATGAGTTATGTCTGTGTCTTTCGTTATGTTTCCTTCGTTTTGACTTTATTTTATTTTAAAAAGTCCGCAGGACAAAAACTATTCCTTTTGCCGAAGTTTCGACATATAATTATGTCATCTTCAGGACTACAAGAAAATTGTTTTACAATTAGCACTCCTATTACTACTATTTTGGTAATTTATTACATTTTAATATGTACGGTAACAAAGAGGAAGTTATTGATAAATCAGTTAGTACGACTACGGATTATATTGTTATACATTGACATATGGATATTGTTATAATTATTCTATTGCTTTAGAATTATTGCATAATTATTGCTCTATACTTATGCAATAATTCTAAAGGAATAGAATAATTATAACAATATCCTTATTTTAATGTAAAACAAAATATTCCATAGTCGTAATAACTGATTTATCAATAAATTCCTCTTTGTTAGTGTACATATTAAAATGTAATAAATAAACAAATAGTAGTAATAGTAGTGCTAATTGTAAAAAATCTATTGTAGCCCTGAAGATTACATAAATATATGTCGAAACGTCGGCAAAATGACTAGTTTAAAATTATTGGACCTCAACCCTCAAAAAAATTATATCATTTATATATTTGTGTACAAAGGCAGCAGGTCTTCCCTTAAGCTTATGTTATTTAAATAAGCAGCAGCTTCTGTATTGATGAGTTTCTTGTTGACAGTCTCTAGTTTTCGTATCACTTTGCCGTAAGACTCTCTGGTAGCTTCCAAAGAAGGTTAGCAAAAGACATAAACACACAATAATAAACTTTAGGTCAAGCACGAAAACACTTAAATAAACCACTTTCTTTAAAATGCCGTTTTAAAGAAAGTTGTTTATTCAAGTGTTTTCGTGTTTGACCTAACGTTTATTGTGAGTGTTAATGTCTTTTGCTAACCTTCTTTGTTAGCTACCAGAGTCTCACCGCAAAGTGATACGAAAACTAGACAGTGTCAACAAGAAACTGATCAATGCAGAAGCTGCTGCTTATTTTAATAATATATATATATATATATATAAAAAAGATTTCACATATACACGTGAAACAACAATCAATGATCAAACCACAATAAGAAATGGGAAAACAAGACTAAGATCTTTCAACCGTAACAAGCGGTCTTCGTCAGAGTCAAAAACCCAACTGAGGGGTTGGGTTTTTGACTCTGACGAAGAACGCTTGTTACGGTTGAAAGATCTTAGTCTTGTTTTCCCATTTCTTATTGTGGTTTGATCATATATATATATATATATATATATATATATATATATATACACATTTTTTCGTTGGAAATACAATCCAAAACGGAAAATTATAGTTCAATATAATCAAAGAAACATAGAGAAATCAAAAGAGAATTACATTAAATTAATGGAATATGAAAACAATAAATATATAAAAAAGTAAAAATTGAAAAAATAAGGGAATTTTTTCTTTTTTATATATTTATTGTTTTCATAATCCATTAATTTAATGTAATTATAAATTAATTATAAATTGATTCCTGTCTACCTTATTTTCTGTGAACGGGCGCGCATGCGGCAACACTGTTGGTCTCCAACCGTCTCTGAACCAGTGCGCTTGGTTTCCCTCTCTTATCTCTCTTGAAGATGGTTCAAACCGAAAATTAGAGACTGTAAGTGTGTTCTTCTGATTTCTCTTATGTTTCTTTGTTTATATTGAACTATATATATACATAATTGTATACCATATAAATATATAACTAACTTATAATACGAGATAATTATATTTATACTGTAAGATCTAAGAGTTAAAGCTATATATAAATATAACTGAAAGGATGGGTATGACCTGCTTACTTGATATATAATTGAGATTACACGAAAATTTTGAAAAATATATAGAATATATTTGAATACATAGGATATTTTATAAATATTGTATTACAAATTTAATTTTAATTTTTTTCTTATTCCTTTTTATAGGTAAATCTTTCATGTTAAACAATTTTTTTAGTTCTCATGGATTAAATTTTCAGCCCAAAATCAAAAATGTTCATTTTGTACTATAATTCTATTAAGTTTTTTTTTTATAATTTCTATCATAAAGAGAAATATGGCATAATTTTTTGTTTAAATCTAATTCAGTATGACTAAATATTTTATCAGAATCAATTAAATTTGTAAAAGAATAATAATTATTATAAGGGTAGCCTAGCTAGACAATTGTTTTCTTATGTTTGCTAATTAAGGGGTTTTTATGAGTTATTTATAAATGGTTTTTTTTCAGACGGTCAAAATTTAGAGTATTCAAAAAGTTATTGGTTTTCTGTTTTTAATTTACTTGTTTTTCTGAAGAAATCGTTCTTTTTCATAAGACTTATAGTCCATTGACTGGATCATTCTGACTTATATATTATATTTTTTGTAAAGAGTTAAAAATTTGGTCTGAATTTGTGATTTTATATATATATTATATATATATATATATATATATAAAACAATTTCATATAAACACGTGAAATAACAATCAATGATCAGACTACAAAAAAAAATGGGAAAAAAAGACTAAAACCTTTCTACCGTAACAAGCGGTCTTCGTCAGAGTCAAAAACCAAACTGACTTAGTTTTGTTTTCCCATTTCTAATTGTTGTTTGTTCATATAATATATGTTCATATATAATCAATTCAAAACGAAGGAAACACACAGAATAACACAGACATAATTCACATCGATATTTCGACCATAGTCGTCATCAGGATGTGCGAAGAGTGAGTACCGCCCTGTCTTCCTGCGGGACTCTTCGCTCTTCGCACCTCCTGATGACGACGATGGTCGAAATATCGATGTGAGTTATGTCTGTGTCTCTCTGTGTGTTTCCTTCGTTTTTTATTTTATTATATATATATATATATATATATATATATATATATATATTCAGGTAACTCAGAACAAATTAAAGATGATAGTCGCTCTAAGGCCTTTCGCTTTCACGTCGTCAGAGAAGCAAGTGAATATAAGTTGTAAGCAGGTTATGAATTTTGATTTAAAGAAGGAGTAAGATTGGCATCATTGACAGTATTTTTCCCTATAACTGTTGAAATAGTCTTGATTTGTTTGATAATTCCTTCAATTAGAAATTCATCTAATTTAAAAAGGCCTGGACTAGTGTTGACCAAGCTCTTAGAAAAGTCTTTTATGAGCATTCAACTATTTTTCTTCTTCTTTCACATGACATATAAACCAACTCCTTTGCTTCTTCTTAGTTAATTATGTGATTTTTGTCTCTAATGTGTAGGAACAAGGCAGTCATAGAGTGACTATCTTCTTTAATTTGTGGTGAGTTACCTGAATATTTATATCACGTGTTATTGTGACAATTTTCTATTTATATATAAACAGTTCAAGGTTCAAGAAACACACTTTAGAGACTCAAATTTTCGGGTAATCAGTCTTCAGGAGAAAAGAGAAAGGGTGACAAAGCGTGTTGTAGATGCAACGGATAGTAACCCTATATTTATTTATATATAATATATATATATATATATATATATATATGGAATTAAAGTATGCAGCAGCTTCTGCATTAACGACCTTTTTGCTGATGGCCTCGATTTTTCTAACTATCTTCCGGTGATGCTGAGGCAACTTCCATATATGCTGGGCCAGAGACATTGAGAAAACCAATATCAAACAACTTTAATGGAACACAAAAACACTGGGTTGAAACAAGCTTTCGACCGCACATTGGTCATCTTCGGGTTAACTATTTAATTTAATTTCACTACTATTTAATTAATGAATGTTAATATAATTAACTGAAAAGTAATTTTTTAAAATTAAACATAACAATTTTAACAAATATAAAACAAATGATACAGTGGGTGAGATGAAAACAAAGAGCAGGTTCCAGCAAGGTTGCAACAACATACAGCTTTGCCCCTCAATTGCTATCAACCCTACTGGGCTCCTAACTCTCTAACAAATTTAAAACTATTATTGAAAGTAGTACTACTTGGGATCACATTAAGGTCATAATTTTGAATGTTGAGGTTGGGGTTGACATCTTTGATATAAAGGGCTTCCAGGATAGTTAATCTATCTTTGTCGTTATTATAATGAAGTACCGAAGTTCCATCCACTAACATACCCCTGGTGAGTTATGTTATTCATTACCCCTGGTGAAATTGATGTATGTATTCCTGATCTGCTTTCACTAAACCTGGTCCTAATTTCTTCTGTTTTCTCGACCTTTTCAGCTCATTGTATGGAGAAGCCTCCCAAATATATCCTTTGGGAGTAGAAAGCAGATTACAGTACACTTCTCGCCTAACTTCATGTTTTTTCGCCAAAATTCCTCTTAATGTTATTGGCAACCTGATGCTTTGGATAATATTGTTCAAAAACCTCAGAGGGTTCACATTGCACTGCAAGACGACCAGTATAATTTTTTATCCTTGTGGTAATGTAGGGTTCATAATTTTGATCACTAAACTGTTTGATTATGTAAAGTTGTCCGATGCCATAAATGATATTCAAAATATCTTTATTATCTTCTATAGAATCCGTAAGGTGGTATTCAGGGTATTCCTTTAAGAAATGAATGCAGAGAGAAATGTGTTGTTTTGATTACTCTATATGTTTTTGTCTATATTAAACAATATATATATATATATATAACATTGTCTCCATACACCTCCTTCAATTGACGATGAATATCGCAAGGTTTCACATTTCTTGCGTTAAGAAACCTAATCACAGCTCTAATTTCACAACTGGCGGCGTTTTCTATTTTCTTGAACATTATAAACACTCACAGAAAAAAACCCAGAAGTACCAGCGACCAGTAACTTAGCACACAGACAGCTGAAACAGAACTGAACGTGTTGCAACTTGTCCGGCGGCTACTCTACTTATCAGCGCTCCACACGGCACAAACGGGTACTACTTTCCGGATGGCCTACGTATATATATAACCGGGTAAACCGGTTAATATATATTACCGGGTAACCGGGTTGGTTTCTTGCCGTTGCACCTACAACGTGCTTGGTCTCCCATTCTCTTTTCTCCTTAAGACGGATTACCCGAAAATTTGAGTCTGTAAGTGTGTTTCCCTACTTTGTGTGTTGCTCTTTGTTAATCTCGAACTCGTATTGTGTCCAGTTTGGATCGTATTTCGTTTTATCAGTGAATATATATATATATATATATATATATATATATATAAATATTATAACATGAACGTTCAATGCACATTTTGATATGAATGATAAAATAGATAATTTCTTTCATCTGTAATTATCGGTGTTCTGTAAACAGAACATCTGTTTCTATGTCTGTGTCTTATATCTCTGTGTCTCTCTTCTTGGATTTTGAACTCATATTGTATCCAGTTTGCATCATCGTTCATTTCCTTTTTTATTGTGTTCACATTAATATAGACGTTTAGAACACAACAATTTCAAATATGATGCAAAATGGATAATTCGGTTTAAATTTCAAATTAACAAAAGTATTGGTTACTAAAGTAACTAAATTTTAGTATGCTTTGTTTTTTGCATGGGTTTCCATATTTCTTATTTTATATTTATAAGAATTTTAGTGGTATAAAGGTTTTTTGTTTATCTTTTAATCATCACGATGCTAGTATTCTTTATTTGACTCGAAAGGATACTCGACTTACGCTATAAATTTAAATGATGAATATCATCAATTCAACTATAAATTAAATTTCATTACATTTATGATGACAAACTACCGAAATGTTTTTAAAAACAATAATAAAATATTTGTTTATTAGCAGTTCATTACGTATTGTTTACTAATTTGTAGAAGTACAATATTATATATAATATAAATAAAATAGTTATAAAACATTTACATAAATATTTGTTTGAATGAAAATAACGAGAAGTTTAAGTATCAGAATATTTCATTGCTTTTACAACGTGCTGTAAAATATGAAAATCTTTTGAAAGCTATAATAATATATTTGTTTTTAGATATATTTATTAGTGTTGCATAGGAAATATTACATAATAAGATTTGAACAGAATATGAAAGAGCTTGTTTTTTTGAATATTTTAAAATATTGTACATTATAACAAACTGCGTTGGTGCCGAATGTGTAGAATGTCAGGTACTTGTTAAAGATCCTTATTCTAAATACATTTGAATTAGAGATAATGTAAGACTTCCAATGTAGAATCTATCTTGATTTTGTGTTATCACAAATGGTTAATGATCGGTTTACGTGCTTTCTCTTGTGGGAGTATCACTCCAACCTAACCTATCCTTCTTGATGGAATGAGAGGAATCAATTTGAACACGTCATTTTTCGTAGAAGGACGTTAAACTGTCGCTCCTCCAGCCGTTACGATGTGAGGTATTCGTTAAAGAACCCTACTGTCTTGACCTATACGCGTACCTGTGCCTCCCGGTCATACCATAGCTTCTGAACCTCAAAGGTAGAGGAAATCCCGATCTTTAATATTGGCGTGTTGGTATATTACACATTAGTATTATGGGTAGTAGATGCCTCGATATCTAATATTTGCGGTATGGTATACTGTTACACATCAGTATTATGGGTAGTGGAGGTGTCGGGCTTTAATACTGGCATGTTGGTATACTGTTACCCATGAGTATTATGGGTAGTGGAGGCATTGGTCTTTAATATTGGCGTGTTGGTATACTGTTACCCATGAATATTATGGGTAGTGTCGGCCCTGGTCTTTAATATTGGCGAGTTGGTATATACTGTTACACATTAGTATTATGGGTAGTAGTGGGTAGTGCGGCCCTGGTTTTTAATATTGGCGTGTTGGTATATTACACATTAGTATTATGGGTAGTAGATGCCTCGATATCTAATATTTGCGGTATGGTATACTGTTACACATCAGTATTATGGGTAGTGGAGGCGTCGGGCTTTAATACTGGCGTGTTGGTATACTGTTACCCATGAGTATTCTGGGTAGTGGAGGCGTTGGTATTTAATATTGGCGTGTTGTTATACTGTTACCCATGAGTACTATGGGTAGTTTTGGCCCTGGTCTTTAATATTGGCGAGTTGGTATATACTGTTACACATTAGTATTATGGGTAGTAGATGCCTCGATATCTAATATTTGCGGTATGGTATGCTGTTACACATCAGTATTATGGGTAGTGGAGGCGTTGGTCTTTAATATTGGCGTGTTGGTATACTGTTACCCATGAGTATTATGGGTAGTGTCGGCCCTGGTATTTAATATTGGCGTGTTGGTATACTGTTACCCATGAGCATTATGGATAGTGTCGGCCCTGGTCTTTAATATTGGCGAGTTGGTATATACTGTTACACATCAGTATTATGGGTAGTAGATGCCTCGATATCTAATATTTGCGGTATGGTATGCTGTTACACATCAGTATTATGGGTAGTGGAGGCGTTGGTCTTTAATATTGGCGTGTTGGTATACTGTTACCCATGAGTATTATGGGTAGTGTCGGCCCTGGTCTTTAATATTGGCGTGTTGGTATACTGTTACCCATGAGTATTATGGGTAGTGTCTGCTCTGGTCTTTAATATTGGCGTGTTGGTATACTGTTACCCATGAGCATTATGGATAGTGTCGGCCCTGGTCTTTAATATTGGCGAGTTGGTATATACTGTTACACATCAGTATTATGGGTAGTAGATGCCTCGATATCTAATATTTGCGGTATGGTATGCTGGTACACTTCAGTATTATGGGTAGTGGAGGCGTTGGTCTTTAATATTGGCGTGTTGGTATACTGTTACCCATGAGTATTATGGGTAGTGTCGGCCCTGGTCTTTAATATTGGCGTGTTGGTATACTGTTACCCATGAGCATTATGGATAGTGTCGGCCCTGATCTTTAATATTGGCGTGTTGGTATATACTGTTACACATTAGTATTATGGGTAGTAGATGCCTCGATATCTAATATTTGCGGTATGGTATGCTGTTACACTTCAGTATTATGGGTAGTGGAGGCGTTGGTCTTTAATATTGGCGTGTTGGTATACTGTTACCCATGAATATTATGGGTAGTGTCGACCCTGGTCTTTAATATTGGCGAGTTGGTATATACTGTTACACATTAGTATTATGGGTAGTAGATGCCTCGATATCTAATATTTGCGGTATGGGGTATACTGTTACACATCAGTATTATGGGTAGTGGAAGCGTCGGGCTTTAATACTGGCGTGTTGGTATGCTGTTACCCATAAGTATTATGGGTAGTGGAGGCGTTGGTCTTTAATATTGGCGTGTTGGCATACTGTTACCCATGAATATTATGGGTAGTATCGGCCCTGGTCTTTAATATTGGCGTGTTGGTATATTACACATTAGTATTATGGGTAGTAGATGCCTCGATATCTAATATTTGCGGTATGGTATGCTGTTACACATCAGTATTATGGGTAGTGGAGGCGTTGGTCTTTAATATTGGCGTGTTGGTATACTGTTACCCATGAGTATTATGGATAGTGTCGGCCCTGGTCTTTAATATTGGCGTGTTGGTATACTGTTACCCATGAGCATTATGGATAGTGTCGGCCCTGGTCTTTAATATTGGCGAGTTGGTATATACTGTTACACATCAGTATTATGGGTAGTAGATGCCTCGATATCTAATATTTGCGGTATGGTATGCTGTTACACTTCAGTATTATGGGTAGTGGAGGCGTTGGTCATTAATATTGGCGTGTTGGTATACTGTTACCCATGAGTATTATAGGTAGTGTCGGCCCTGGTCTTTAATATTGGCGTGTTGGTATACTGTTACCCATGAGCATTATGGATAGTGTCGGCCCTGATCTTTAATATTGGCGTGTTGGTATATACTGTTACACATTAGTATTATGGGTAGTAGATGCCTCGATATCTAATATTTGCGGTATGGTATACTGTTACACATCAGTATTATGGGTAGTGGAGGTGTCGGGCTTTAATACTGGCATGTTGGTATACTGTTACCCATGAGTATTATGGGTAGTGGAGGCGTTGGTCTTTAATATTGGCGTGTTGGTATACTGTTACCCATGAGTATTATGGATAGTGTCGGCCCTGGTCTTTAATATTGGCGTGTTGCTATACTGTTACCCATGAGTATTATGGGTAGTGGTAGCCTAAGTCTTTAATATTGCCGTGTTGGTATACTGTTACCCATGAGTATTATGGGTAGTGGTAGTCTAAGCCTTTAATATTGCCGTGTTGGTATACTGTTACCCATGAGTATTATGGGTAGTAGTAGCCTAAGTCTTTAATATTGCCGTGTTGATATACTGTTACCCATGAGTATTATGGGTAGTGGTAGCCTAATCCTTTAATATTGGCGTTTTGGTATACTGTTACCCATGAGTATTATGGGTAGTGGTAGCCTAAGCCTTTAATATTGCCGTGTTGGTATACTGTTACCCATGAGTATTATGGGTAGTGGTAGCCTAATCCTTTAATATTGGCGTTTTGGTATACTGTTACCTATGAGTATTATGGGTAGTGGAGGCCTCGGTCTTTAATATTGGCATGTTGGTATACTGTTCCCCATTAGTATTATGGGTGCCGGGGGCCCTGGTGTTTAATCTAGCGTGTTAGTATACTCTTACCATTAGTATGCATAGTACTTAACCATTATGCATTAGAGGTGGGTGTTACTTATAAATATAAATAAGTGTTTTGCTCATGGACCCCTGGGTGTCCATGTAGAGCATGTTAGAACCCCTACATTAGAGCGTTAGTATCTTCTCCATGGGTTACCCATTTGTTATATTTAGATTGTTAGTAGTATAAGACAGTTGTGTACATACGGAATTCATCGTCAGGACAGTTGCGTTCATCAGACCCTGAAGGGCAATCCTCAACATCATCGCATATCTGATCTGAACATATCTTAATATGAGGATCATCAGGGCAAGGTTCTTTTTCATCGCTTCGACATAAATCTTGTTTTGCCAAATCATCCCTCCTGTGTGACTCTTCATCGATTTCATTATCCTCCGTATCCTCATTATATCTTCTTCGAGACGAATGATCCTCCAAATCTGTGTTTTAAAAAAGAAAAAAACAAAACATAGAAAACACAAAAATAATTTCAAAAAAAATTCAAAAACAAAAAAACTATGTAAATAAAAATATAGAATAAAAAAGTTTTCAAAATATAATTTGTTTTAAATTACCTTAAAAAAAATCATTGAAAATCAAAAAAACGTATCTAAAGCTTTCATTTTTTCTTTCTGTAGTCTCTAGTAAATATGAAAAAAATCTATAAAAATTAAGATAATATTTTAAGGTATAACTAAAATATTAATTCTGTTTTCAATCACGTTAAAAAAATGTTGAGGTCATATAACTGGTCTAAGTTTTTCTTTCGCTGTAGTGTTGTCTCTGGTATATATATATATATATATATATATATATATATATATACACGCAGAATACTAATCAATTAATTATCATAATAGATAGGGTATTTTGATGAATTGGACATTAAAAAAAAAATAAAGTGTTGCAGGCATTTTAGTTAGTAATAATAAAAGTTAATGATGTTTATATATATATATATATATATATATATATACACGAGTTCGAGATTAACAAAGAGCAACACACAAAGTAGGGAAACACACTTACAGACTCAAAATTTCAGGTAATCCGTCTTCAGGAGAAAAGAGAATGGGAGACCAAGCACGTTGTAGGCGCAACGGCAAGTATATATATATATATATATATGATTATAAAGATTTAAGGTAATGTAGTACTCGAAGTTAGGTTGGTGTTGCAGTTCAACAAGGAAGCACAAATTGTTGGAGTATTGGCCAATTCTGGTACAACAGAGTTAAGAGATTCAATATCAGAGGAGTTGTAAATTTAGCCTGTTTCATTTCATTTCGTAAATTTCATAATCATGTGCATGAAAATATCGGGATTTTTAAAAGGTTCCTGACATCGTACAGGTCCTCTACGAGGATGAAGATGCTCAGTTTTATTCATTTTCCACGTAAAGAAATAAAAAGTAAAAGCGGATATTAAACCCGGATGTACTGGTCCAGAACAAGGACATTGCAACTAGGATAAGCTAGATTTTACACACTATGCTGTCGGACTTTCTACTTTAACTTATCTATGATATTTGCAGCTTAGTGAGTAGGAAATATGCGACACTGTAGGTAGCATTGCATGTCCCATATGGGAACACAGATAAGCCGAACATTGGCCCTTTGTATTATAACAGAATTAAGTTTAATGTTACATTTTTTGTTCTAAATTTTGCCTAACTGAAGACCTAATATCGGACAGCCTCGAGACCGATGGTGTAAGATCATTTCTTAAGAGACGTCCAATGAAGACAACAAACTATTTACTTATCGAAACCTTGTACAAACTGTAAATCCTGCCAGCAACCTTCCTCAACCTCACTGAACAATTACTTCATCCACTGATTATCTGACTACCTTTCCAACTAATGACTAAAAAACATTGAAAACTATGACTAACAGGACCACATGAACGCGAATACATCATTATTGTACAGACGAACTTAATATCTGACATGAATTACTGACATTCCAAGTTACAGGAGCACAGTAAGCAAGCAATAGAAGGGCTCTGGTATGGAACTGCTAGTTACGACGTGCACTATAGTGCGCGGTTATATTCGTTGGTCATTGGTTGCTCAGATTTATTTACGTCCCATAAGTAAATCAAATGCTATAGTCCAGCTATTAGGATTTCAGCGGATAAAATCTGCTCAAGATTGCTAGTTTAAGGCAAGCAGGAGCATTAAGAAGCAAACAGAGAAAGAGTCCTCTGCTTCCCTGCTTTGACCTGCTTTATCTTCCAGACTTATCATCATGACCTGCTTCCCTTTTAACCAGTGTCTAGTGAAAAGTTCAAATTCATTAGCCAGGATTTGCAAACACAATATGTTTAGAAAAGATGTAAGCACAAATTGGTTGAGTATTGGCAAATTCTGGTACAACACAATTAAGAGATTGAATATCAGAGGAGTCGTAAATATAGCCTTAGTCACATGTATGAAAATTTCGGGATCTTTAGAAGGTATTTGACATCGTACAGGTTTAGGGACGGATAGTTTGAATGGGTGGCAAAACTTGGAGATAAGAAAAGGGCAACACGTTAAATCGTCGGCCTGATTTGATCTTTGGTGTAATGGCTGGAAAGCTAAGGTGCTCAGCGATCAAAACAGGATAGTTTGAATGTCATACCTGCCATAAGTAAATTAAATGTCATAGTCCTGCATTGAAGGGCTACGTTAGCTCAGTGGTAAACGTCCACGCCTCTAAACTTGTAGTCTTCTGTTCGATCCCCCAAGCTGTTACTCGATTTAAATCACGCAGGAGGTTGATAAATCATTCTTATGGCATTACTCGAAGAGGACCTTAAGCCGTCGGCCCCGAGCCTGTACGATGTCAGGTACACTCTTAAAGACCTTAAGCCGTCGGCCCCGAGCCCTGTACAATGTCAGGTACACTCTTAAAAGATCCCTACTAGAAATACACTTAAATTAGGTAAAATTTCGGACTCTCAATGCAGAATTGAATGACCGATGAAACAAAACGCCAGTAATCGTCTGACGCTATCACGTATAAAAAACAAGAAAAAAGAAAAAACCCCTAGAAGATTATAAACTTAATTTTCTAGCGCAACGAAAATATTAACTTCATTCATATCTAAGCTTTTATTTATTCTAAAGATAATTATTTATAGTTATTAAAAAGGGAGGCAGTATATTTTTTTTTATAATTTTAAAATTTCAATTGTCAATACATTACAATTCCAAGTAATATAATGAGAGAGTATGTAATCATCAGGCATTAAAAAAAAGAATAAAAAAAAATTACAATTTTAGGCATAATTGAATAGATTAAACATTTAGACGCTAGAACTTATGATGAATATTTGTTTTCAATATTGGTGAAAACAATAGTTATGTATATAACATGAGTTTATTTGTATAGGTACACACACACACACACATACACACACACACACACACACACATATATATATATATATATATATGATGTAATTTTTTTTTGAGGTTTGAGGTCCAATGATTAAACCTAGTCCTATTGCCGACGTTTCGACATATATTTATGTTGTAGCCCTAAAGATGACATAAATATATGTCGAAACGTCGGCAAAAGGACTAGTTTTTTTAATCATTGGACCTACAAAAAAATTCATCGGTAAATTTGGCTCAAGAAAACAAATCATGTTATAATATTGGGTCATAGATATTAACAATCATCCGGTTAATTGGACACATCGGGACAGGCGTATATTCCCAGCTGTCAATTAACAAATTTCACTTTTTGGAATTCATTTGATTAGTTTAGGAAGAATGCCATTAACATTCGAAGGACGAGGCGGGTGTTTCTTTGCCGCTGCACTGTCTCGGATGGAAAGATAGCAAATGTGAACATGACAGCTGATTTTTTGAAATTCATTTGTATTGGTTCTAGGAAGAATAGCCGCCTTTCTGGCATTTCCGGGATTTAGAGGGGGTGGGTGTTTGTTTTGCCGCTGTACCTGGCTCGGATGGAAGCCGGATACTCAAATGTGAAACATGATTCGGTTAGCTGCAGGACTTTACTGTACTAAAATCTTACATGGTATCTGGTCTCAGATAAGCGAAAGCCTGTCCTATTAAACATAGAAATTTCCCGGGATTGTAGTTCATAGTTTGGGTTGTCCGTTCTTTGAGATTTTTGCTCAAAAAAGCAGCTGTACCGGCAGTTAAGCCGGAACTCCAGTGTAAAACATATTCGTATATATCAGGACTTTACTGTACTAAAATTATATATTTACTGTCCAATTTATAGCGGATATGTATATCAATTAAACATAGAAATTTACAATTGTAGTTCATAGTTCCTGCTGTCTTCCTGCGGGACTTCTTTCGCACGCATCCTATGACGATTGTCGAAATATCATGTAGTTATGTCTGTTCCCTATTAAGTGTGTTTCCTCTCGTATATGTATATATAACATATAATAAAAGTCCGTGACCGTTATGTTTTAATTGTGGTATATATATATATATATATATATATATATATAATAAATTATAAATAATACAATATAGTATTATCATTAACTCCCTATCTTCCTGCGGATCTCTCGCACTTCGCACCATCGCTGATGACGACGATTGTCGAAATATCGATGTGAGTTATGTCTTGTTTATCTGTGTTTTCCTTCGTTTTTTATTTTATTGTAAAAAAGTCCGTGACCGTTTCTTTTAATTGTGGTATATATATATATATATATATATATATATATAAACTAGAATTTAAAAGAACACATAGAAAGGAAATCACTGAACTCACTACTCTATTTCGATGTCCTCGTATATATTCAGGAAAATATTTATATATATATATATATATATATATATATATATATATATATATATAATGAAAGGTCCGTGTGGACAATAAACACTTAATCACATAGAAAAGAACAAAGAAAGATACTACAGAACTCACTTCGATATTTCGACATCCGTCGTCATCGGGAAGAAGTGCGAAGTACTCGCGTTACCCGATGACGACGGATGTCGAAATATCGAAGTGAGTTTTGTTCTTTTCTATGTGTTAGAGTGTATATATATATATATATATTCAATTAAAAGAAACTCTCCAGCGGACTTTTTTTTAAATAAAATAAATTCAAAACGAAGGAAACACACAGAACATAAGTCACTCAGACATAACTCACATCGATATTTCGATGTGACCTAACCTAACCTAACCTAACCTAACCTATCTCCCAATAAGATTGAACTGGAAAAGTGAATCACCCATTATAAAAAACACATGTTATAAATGAGCGACAATTTCCGCACTACTAGCACAGCACTAATAGCTGAAGGTCATATAAATATTGCATTTAAAAGGAAAATGAACTCTAAATTCATTTATATAAATTTACCTTTGATTATTAAGTTAATTCTTAAGCTTTTCCGAAAGGATGTACCTTCTTCAATGGTTCTATCATTCCTATCATAGATAATTTGCAAAAAGCTTATTTTTCTGGTATATGGCTGCTGTTCAGTCGAATTAATTTCATATATCTTATTATTTATTATCAATATTTTTACGTACTAACGTAATCAGGAACGTTAAGTACGTAACGTTGAAATCAGGAATACTAAAATGCATAGATAAATAAAAGTTTTTCATAAAAAAAAAAAAAAAAATTTTTTATGAGTTTCGAACCGTTTTTCTTTTTTTTCAGGTAAACTTTTAAAATGTAGGAGTACCCCAGTATTCAACTGCTGTGAATAGTTGCGGGCCATCTATTCCTACATTTTAGAAGAGCCCTTGAAGATAAACAATAAGTGTGCGAAAAGCCTAAGTTTTCTTTTTATGTTTAGATATTATTATTGAACTATAAATAAAAATAAAATAAGAACTAAGAAAAGATATAAATATATAAAAAAAAATGAAGTAAATACCACAGAATTACAGATGGCAATGCTAATATATTAATTGAACTTGAATTAATTAAATCTCTTAAATTAAGTATTAAGTTGATATTTAGATATTGAAATGCTTAATATAGTTTGAATTATATTATAAAGTTATTTGAAATCAAGTTTAAACCATTTATTAAGAAAATATTCCCTGTTTTTTCGATTAATATGTTTTTGAGTTGCTTTATTATAAAGTTATTTGAAATCAACTTTATAACATTTATTAAAAAAATATTCCCTGTTTTTTCGATTAATATGTTTTTGAGTTTGTGTATTACAAGGTTATTTGAAATCAAGTTTATAACATTTATTAAGAAATATTCCCTGTTTTTTCGATGAATATGTTTTTAAGTTGCTGTATTATAAAATTTTTTGAAATGAAGTTTATAACATTTATTAAGAAAATATTCCCTTTTTTTTGGACGAATATGTTTTTGAGTTGCTGTATTTTAAAGTTATTTGAAATCAATTTTATAACATTTATTAAGAAAATATTCCCTGTTTTTTCGATGAATATGTTTTTAAGTTGCTGTATTATAAAATTTTTTGAAATGAAGTTTATAACATTTATTAGGAAAATATTCCCTGTTTTTTCGATGAATATGTTTTTAAGTTGCTGTATAATAAAGTTACTTGAAATCAACTTTATAACATTTATTAAGAAAATATTCCCTGTTTTTTCGATTAATGTTTTTGAGTTGCTGTATTATAAAGTTATTTGAAATCAACTTTATAACATTTATTAACAAAATATTCCCTTTTTTTTCGATTAATATGTTTTTGAGTTGCTGTATTATAAAGTTATTTGAAATCACCTTTATAACATTTATTAAGAAAATATTCCCTGTTTTTTCGATTAACATGTTTTTGAGTTGCTGTATTATAAAGTTATTTGAAATCAAGTTTATAACATTTATTAAGAAATATTCCCTGTTTTTTCAATAAATATGTGTTTGAGTTGCTTTATTATAAAGTTATTTGAAATCAACTTTATAACATTTATTAAGAAAATATTCCCTGTTTTTTCGATAAATATGTTTTTGAGTTACTGTTAAGGATTCAAATGTAATGTGTACTGTTCCGTGAATAAGATCATTGAAAGTTTTACATAACATATTATTTTTTATTATATAAACCTTTACTAAGAACATAGATGTATTTTTATATACATTGTTATATTTTTTATTATTTTGAGCCTTTACTAAGAACATAAGATGTATTTTTATATACATTGTTAAATACCTTTATCTTTCTGTTTTCTTCATCTATTGGTTTTGTGTTTAAAAAAAAAAAAAGTTATTATATATATCTATATTTAAGAAATAAAATTTCGAAATTCAAATTGCCAGTCGATTAAAACATTTTCGTTCATCTTATAAGTTGTGTGAAATAACAAAGTATTAAATTATTATTCCCAATTATATTCAATCATAAATTTTTAATACTTTAGGTTTTGTCATGATAATATGTTTTTTTTTTATTCTAGCTGTTTTGATCAAATTGTATATAAAGCTTTTTATAGTAGTTAGGCTTCCTCCCTATTCGTTTTACTTATCGGATATTTGAAAGACTAATAGAATTCTTAAACCATTAAATATATATCCCTCATATTTTATGGGCCGTGGTAAACATGATTTTTCTTTTGTTCATATGTTTTTACGTGTTTATACTTTATTCGTTTCAGAGTTAAACAAGTTTTTATTTTATTGCTTGTCCTACTCAGTATTTTTTGTTTTGAGTAAATTCTGTAATAGCAGTTGTCAATTTTTTTCTTAATGTTTGGTTTATTTTGAGATAATACGTAGGATTATGTTAATTCTACGTTAGTTACGTATTTTGGGCGTATCAAGAGGGATACCAACGATTCTTTCTACGCATAGTAGTGTGAGGTATTATTAGTTCAAGATCATGGATCTACTACTGCTAAGATATAATACTGCTTTGTATGTGGAGTCAGTAAGTAAGTGTCTGTAATGTTTTTTTCGGTATTAATTATTTATTGTTTATTTTGTCTTATTGAGACGTCTAATGTTGTCAGCCTAGGGTTTGTCTTTCTATTTCATCAACACCCTCTTTGATGGATCTGTTAGGTTAGGTTGCAGTGGCAGTTCCAGAAGGGAACACACGTAGGCCAAGCATTGGCCCTTTGTGATACCACACAATGAATATTGATTCTACAGTGGGAGTCCTAAATTTTGCCTAACTCAAATGTATTTAAGAGTTGTTATCTTTAACGAGTACCTGACATCGTACAGGCTCGGGACCGACAGTTAAACGTCCTTCTCCGAGGGACGACGTGCTTAGATTTATTCACCTCCGCATGAATAAATCGAGGGCTAGGTTGGGATCGAACCCCGGTCCTATCAGATCAAAGGCGAACACGTAACCACTGAGCTAGCCTGACCCCCTTTTGATGGATGTGTTAGAGGAATTCTTCTCTATAGGCTGAAAACAAAGGGGTTTAAATAGGAATGGATTTTCATGTCCTTTTTGACCACTAGTTTATTCGTGAAGTCATCAATTGATTTTACCTAAAGGCTTTTTGAATATCCACATATCTTGCATACTAGTGGAGATACTACGTTCTGATACCAGGGCTATACATATTTGTCTAATTATTCATATCGAAGATAGTATGGAATCCAAAGATAATAGTAGTGCCTGATATAGAAGAAAAGTGTGGTGATATATGGAAGAAAGTGTAGAATCATAGGATAAATATAATGCCTCATGTGGAAAAGTGTGTGGTCCCATGTGTATGAGAGTAGAGAAATCTGAGGGTAATTTAGTTCCTGCCTCAGATAGTAGAAATGTGTGATGCCATATGGAAGAATGTATAGAACCCTAGGGCAAATGTATGAAGATAAGTGTGTGGTCCCATATGGAAGAAAGTATGGAATCCTATGCCAAATGTGATGACTCCTATGGAAAAGTGTGTGGTCCCACATGCATGAAATTTTATTATGCTAGGGTAAATGTGGTTCCTAATATTGAAGAAAAGTGTGGTGCCGTATGAAAAAAAGTGTATAATCCAAGGGTAGTTGTTGTGTCTGATTGGAAGGAAAGTGTTTGGTCCCATATGGAAGAAAGTATAGAATCGAAAGCCAAATGTAATGACTCATATGGAAAAGTGTGGTCACATGTGCATGAAAGTATATTATCCTAGGGCAAATGAGGTTCATAATATGGAAGAAAAGTGTGTTGCCATAAGAAAGAAAGTATATAATCCTAGTGTAGTTGTTGTGTCTGATTGGAAGAAAAGTGTTTGGTCCCATATGGAAGAAAGTATAGAATCCTATGCCAAATAGAATGACTCATATGTAAAAGTGTGGTCTCATGTGCATGAAAGTATATTATCCTAGGGCAAATGTGGTTCCTAATATGAAAGAAAAGTGTGTTGCCATAAGAAAGAAAGTATATAATCCTAGTGTAGTTGTTGTGTCTGATTGGAAGAAAAGTGTTTGGTCCCATATGGAAGAAAGTATAGAATCGTAAGCCAAATGTAATGACTCATATGGAAAAGTGTGGTCTCATGTGCATGAAAGTATATTATCCTAGGGCAAATGTGGTTCCTAATATGAAAGAAAAGTGTGTTGCCATAAGAAAGAAAGTATATAATCCTAGTGTAGTTGTTGTGTCTGATTGGAAGAAAAGTGTTTGGTCCCATATGGAAGAAAGTATAGAATCCTATGCCAAATAGAATGACTCATATGTAAAAGTGTGTGGTCCTCCTATATGGAAGAAAGTATATAATCCTATGCCAAATAGAATGACTCATATGGAAAAGTGTGTGGTCCTCGTATATGGAAGAAAGTATATAATCCTATGCCAAATAGAATGACTCATATGTAACAGTGTGTGGTCCTCCTATATGGAAGAAAGTATAGAATCCTATGCCAAATAGAATGACTCATATGTAAAAGTGTGTGGTCCTCCTATATGGAAGAAAGTATAGAATCCTATGCCAAATAGAATGACTCATATGTAAAAGTGTGTGGTCCTCCTATATGGAAGAAAGTATATAATCCTATGCCAAATAGAATGACTCATATGTAAAAGTGTGTGGTCCCATGAGAATGAAAGATAGAAATCTGAGGGTAATGTAGTGCTTGCCTCATATACCATACTAGAAACGTGTGATGCAATATGGAAGAAATTATAGATACCCAGGGCAAATGTAATGCCTCTAATGGAAAAGTTTGAGGTCCTATATGGAAGAAAGTATAGAATCGTAAAGCAAATGTAATGCCACATGTGAAAGAAAAAGGTGATCCCATATGGAAGAATTAAATAGTATATTACGGAGAAAGAGCTATCCTAATTGAAAAAAATCATAGTTTAAATGTAATAATAACCTCTTTTTTAGCTATTTATAAACTTTTAAACCCCATTTGCCTCATGCTGAACGCAAAGAAAGAGCTATCCTAATTGAAAAAATCATAGTTTAAATGTAATAATAACCTCTCTTTTAGCTATTTTAAAACTTTTAAACCCCATTTGCCTGATGCTGAACGCAAAGTGTTTGAAACGAGTTGTAAAATAAATTCCTTTTGAAGACATAATATATTTTTCCTCATTATCGTAACTGAACACTACGCACTGCTTTTGTAGTTCTTGTTTATTCTTTGTGTTAATGTTATATGTATTTATATTATGTTTGAAGCCTTTTCGTCATTCGGTGATCTTCAAAAACAAACCATCTTCACTTTGCTT
The DNA here is from genome assembly GCA_026182355.1 of Hermatobates lingyangjiaoensis. Classification (NCBI taxonomy): domain Eukaryota; kingdom Metazoa; phylum Arthropoda; class Insecta; order Hemiptera; family Hermatobatidae; genus Hermatobates; species Hermatobates lingyangjiaoensis. The sequence continues at coordinate 28,625 of JAPFBL010000655.1, forward strand.
CATCTTTAAATCAATTAAAAATTATAATATATACAATTAATGAATTAAATCACCAATATGCAACAGTTTTCATGTTTTCCTATATAGTATGGTCATATTTTTTTATACTTATTTCTTTTTTCCATTATTATTACATAGCATAAATACCGTAATCTTTTTTTAGTAGATCTCTTTCTTATTTTCCCAAAAGTGTTCTAAAATTCCTATTTGTGTGTTACTGTACCTGTTACCAGTTAAGGTAATTTTAGCAAATTCAATTATTTTTCGCTTATAATAGTAGTAATCTGTCTGGGTTCTACGACAGATGATTGGTTATTAAAAGTCGCTTATAATTGTAGTAATATAGCTTGGTTCTACGACAGATATTTGGTTATTAAAAGTCGCTTATAATTGTAGTAATATAGCTGGGTTCTACGACAGATGATTGGTTATTAAAAGTCGCTTATAATTGTAGTAACATAGCTGGGTTCTACGACAGATGATTGGTTATTAAAAGTCGCTTATAATTGTAGTAATATAGCTTGGTTCTACGACAGATGATTGGTTATTAAAAGTCGCTTATAATTGTAGTAATATAGCTTGGTTCTACGACAGATGATTGGTTATTAAAAGTCGCTTATAATTGTAGTAATATAGCTGGGTTCTACGACAGGTGATTGGTTATTAAAAGTCGCTTATAATTGTAGTAATATAGCTTGGGTTCTACGACATGATTGTTATTAGTGTTATTGTAGTAATATAGCTTGGTTCTACGACAGATGATTGGTTATTAAAAGTCGCTTACGACAGATGATTGGTTATTAAAAGTCGCCTATAATTGTAGTAATATAGCTGGGTTCTACGACAGATGATTGGTTATTAAAAGTCGCTTATAATTGCTACAGCATTGGATAAAGAATAAACACATGTACTCGTAGAGGTAAAGACTGCATATATTTTAGCCATGTGTTCCAGATTCCTTGCTCTTATACAAACCTGAGTAAGCTTAATAGCATTCTTACAAGTAGTAAGAATACTTTACTGTTGTACTATCAGTTTAGCACACAGTATAAGTTATAACTTATAAGTTATAACTACTATATATGACTAATGTACTTATTAGTTACTTATTATATAACTTATAAAATTGTATAACTTGTAGTATAGTACATATCAGTACTACTATTAGTATTAGATATTACTAATAGTAATATATATTTTTAAATATTAAAATAAAATAAATTGAAAACGAAGGAAACACACAGAAAGACACAGACATAACTCACATCAATATTTCGACCATCGTCGTCATCAGGAGGTGCGAAGAGAGAAGAGTCCCGCAGGAAGACAGGGCGGTACTCCAGCGGGACTCTTCGCTCTTCGCACCTCCTGATGACGACGATGGTCGAAATATCGATGTGAGTTATTCCTGTGTCTTTCTGTGTGTTTCCTTCGTTTTGAATTTATTTTATTTTAAAAAAAGTCCGCTGGACCGTTTCTTTTAATTGTTTTTAAATATTAAATGTTAACTATAAGTAAATCCTTAGGATTCTATTTTTATCTTCCACACGGGACCGCACTTCTATTCTCTATTATGAAATACATTTAAATCATTAGTTGTGCAATCCGTAATTCTGTGGTATTTACTCATTCTGAGGTAAAATGGATAAACCAACAAAAGTCTCCACACAAATGAAGTTTTATTCAACGCGTTTCGAACACTTTTGTGTTCTTCATCAGGAAAACACTATAATACAAATTATATCTAATTAGTTACAAAAATTAGAGTGATATAATAAAAGTCAAATAAGGGAATTCAAGACATACCCAAGGATGTGGTACTGACGGGTTGGTCCAGTGATCGCAACGGATCTGTTTCCTACTAGTTGTGTTCACTGGACTAACCCGTCAGTACCACATCCTTGGGTATGTCTTGAATTCTCTTAAATGAATTTTATTATTTCACTCTAATTTTTGTAACTAATTAGATATAATTTCTGTTAAAGTGTCTTCCTGATGATGAAAACAAAGTGTTCGAAACGCGTTGAATAAAACTTCATTTTTGTAGAGACTGTTGTTGGTTTATCCATTTTACTTCAGAATGAGGAAATACATTTCGCCTAGGTTCTATATTTTCTGCTATATGGTATCACACTTTTCATCCATATGGGGCAGGCATAACATTTACCCTATTATTCTATATTTTCTTCTATATGGTATCACACTTTTTTTCCATATGAGGCAGGCATAACATTTACCCTAGGATTATGTCTTTCTTCCATATGGTATTACACTTTTCATCCATATGAGGCCGGCATAACATTTACCCTATAATTCTATATTTTCTTCTATATGGTATCACACTTTTCATCCATATGAGGTCGGCATAACATTTACCCTATAATTCTATATTTTCTTTTATATGGTATCACACTTTTTTTCCATATGAGGCAGGCATAACATTTACCCTAGGATTATGTCTTTCTTCCATATGGTATTACACTTTTCATCCATATGAGGCCGGCATAACATTTACCCTATAATTCTATATATTCTTTTATATGGTATCACACTTTTTTTCCATATGAGGCAGGCATAACATTTACCCTAGGATTATGTCTTTCTTCCATATGGTATTACACTTTTCATCCATATGAGGCCGGCATAACATTTACCCTATAATTGTATATTTTCTTCTATATGGTATCACACTTTTTTTCCATATGAGGCAGGCATAACATTTACCCTAAGATTATGTCTTTCTTCCATATGATATCACACTTTTCATCCATATGAGGCCGGCATAACATTTACCCTATAATTCTATATTTTCTTCTATATGGTATCACACTTTTTTTCCATATGAGGCCGGCATAACATTTACCCTATAATTCTATATTTTCTTCTATATGGTATCACACTCTTTTTCCATATGAGGCCGGCATAACATTTACCCTATAATTCTATATTTTCTTCTATATGGTATCACACTTTTTTTCCATATGAGGCCGGCATAACATTTACCCTATAATTCTATATTTTCTTCTATATGGTATCACACTTTTCATCCATATGAGGCAGGCATAACATTTACCCTATAATTCTATATTTTCTTCTATATGGTATCACACTTTTCATCCATATGAGGCAGGCATAACATTTACCCTATAATTCTGTATTTTCTTCTATATGGTATCACACTTTTCTTCCATATCAGGCAGGCTTTTTATAAACGCTACGACGCTATATTTCTTCCATACAGGAGCACACCTTTCTTCGTTATGAGGCACTAAATTTACTCTTGGATCTATCTTTCTTCCATACGGTACCACACTTTTCTTCCATACGGTACCACACTTTTCTTCCATACGGTACCACACTTTTCTTCCATATGACCGCACTGGTACCGAGACTGCTAGAGACCCAACCGTCTCTGTTCTAGTGCCCTTGGTTTCCCTCTCCTATCTCTCGTAAAGACGGTACAACCATAAATTCAAGACTATAAGTGTATATTTTTAATTTCTCTATGTTTCTTTATGCACATTGAATTGTAGTTGTCCATTTCGGATCGTATTTAAATCGAAAAAAAAGTATATATATATAATCTAGGAGGCCTCAAAGCTTATTTTTTTTTTCTTCATTCTGATTCTTCCTACGACATTTTGTCTCATATACATATCTTAAAGGTTGCTGGTCTGAATAATAGGGAATTAATTAATCGTCAACACACAGGGGTTTCACGCACACTGCAGCTACGAGGTGACTTAACCACCAGCTACTCGCCAAGCCAACAGCCAGTCACCGCCCAGTATTCAGACCAGCAACACCTAAGATATGTATATGAGACAAAATGTAGCAAGAATCAGAATGAAGAGAAAAAAAGCCCTGAGGCCTCCTAGATTATATAAAGAAGAGTAAATATATATATATATATATATATATGATTGGGTATACACGACTGAATATTGTCGATCGATGATCTTCTTCTCCAACTTTTCAAGTTTGCGGAAAATTAATTTTTCGTTGTGAGAACAACGGTTCAAGGAATGAATTCTTCTTGTCGACGCGTTTCGACTGTCTACTGCAGTCATTTTCAAGACACAAAACAGGTGGGTTACCGGTCTCCTTATATAGCCGAGAGTCAGGGGGGTGAGCGCTGATTGGCTGTTCTATTGTGGTTCTTCCTTCTCATTGGTTATTGGTTTGGCCTATTGCTGGGGCTTGTTCTCCGAGTAGCTTGAGTACTCTTGACATCCCAGTTTGTTGTCTATTGATTCAATAGAGAAGGAAGAACCACAATAGCACAGCCAATCAGCGCTCACCCCCCTGACTCTCGGCTATATAAGGAGACCGGTAACCCACCTGTTTTGTGCCTTGAAAATGACTGCAGTAGACAGTCGAAACGCGTCGACAAGAAGAATTCATTCCTTGAACCGTTGTTCTCACAACGAAAAATTAATTTTCCGCAAACCTGGAAAGTTGGAGAAGAAGATCATCGATCGACAATATTCAGTCGTGTATAACCAATCATGTATAAAGGAAGGACTGCTACCGAAGTACACTAATATATATATATATAGTCTTTCGGTTGAAACTGAATATATTCAACCAAATAAATTTTATTGAATTGATTGAAAGAGCTTTGGGGAAAGTGATTAGTTAAGAGCGGAGTGATAAGATAAAATTTGTAAATGTGAGAAAGGTTTTAGTAAATAACAAAAAAGGAAGGAAGGCAGGGTTAGTTTTATGAAATGACAAGGAATTAAAGGAGATAAAAGGTGATACGCTGTGCAGTCTCACAACTGTGAAATAGGATCCAAAGGTTCATCCGCTATGAAGTGGTGATACACTCGGTGTCTTGTTACTGGAAGTCCAGACTGTATTAGTGGTGTGGTACACTCGGTGTCCCTTTCGTCTAATATCTAAATGAAACCAAAGGAAACCGGCAGATATGTCGATATAGCGGTCACTGATTCATCGCGGTTTGGAGGACCATATAAATAAATAAGAAGCTGTTTTCGTCAGAGTAAAAACTGAACTGAAACGCTAAATGCAGCAAACATCTGGTGAGGGTTTGAGATGAGTGGGAGGGAAGAGTAATATTTAAAAATGGTGAAAGCACAGGAAAGGACTAATGTCCAAAAAGGAAAGTTCGCGGAACAAAGGAGTAGTAGAGTAAGAAAAAGTAAAAAACTAACTCTTTCATTATTTCAACATTTTTACCGGTTGTCCTCAAGATAGGAAGTTAAATGGCTAGAATACGAAAACTAAGTCAAACGAAAGTTGGCATTCGTCCTCTAGCCACTTGACTTCCTTTCCTGAGGACGAACGTTAAAAAGGCCGAAATATTGTATGTACTCCCCAGTTATTCTTTCTTATTCGTATTTCTCAAAGTTTTTGATGTGCATAGTCCGATTGTATATATATATAAACTAGAATTTAAAAAAGAACACATAGAAAGGAAACCACTGAACTCACTACTATATTTCGATGTCCTCGTCTTCAGGAAAAGAAGTGAATCGCTCCAAAAGCTGATAACGACTGACTTGGCGGCGTTCGAACTGAAGCACTCAAACAGTGTAGCCAACTTTCGGAGGAAAGGTAGACAGGGAAGTCCACCCCTATCCTTGTCTACCTTTCCTCCGAAAGTTGGCTATACTGTTTTGAGTGCTTCAGTTCGAACGCCAAGTCAGTCGTTATCAGCTTTTGGAGCGATTCACTTCTTTTCCTGAAGACGAGGGCATCGAAATATAGTAGTGAGTTCAGTTATTCAGTTCGTAGAATCGTTTCTTCTAATTGTATATAGATATATATAATCTCCAAAAATTGTTCTTGACCTCTTTTATTCTATTCTATATTTTGTTATTGAGGGCTAGGTCAAATAAAAGAAAATAAATTCCTTCCTAGGCCGACGTTTCGATGTATTTGTACATCATCTTCAGGGCTAAAATTAGAGTAAGAACTATAATACATTTACCAAAACAATCTACAGCTCATATAGAGAACTAACACAAATTTTTTTAAGACCAACAGATACATACAAAAGGTTGTATGTAACATACAAAACAAACATACATATATAACCATTAGTATGTAACTGTTGGTCTCAAAAAATTTGTGTTTGTTCTCTATGTTAAATGTAGATTGTTTTGGTAAATGTATTGTAGTTCTTACTCTAATTTTAGCCCTGAAGATGATGTACAAATACATCAAAACGTCGGCCTAGGAAGGAGTTTATTTTCTTTTATTTGACCTAGTCCACAAAAGAAAATATAGAATATATATATATATATATGAGTTCGAGATTAACAAAGAGCAACACACAAAATAGGGTGGGTAACACTCTTAGAGACTCAAATTTTCGGGTAATCCGTCTTCAGGAGAACAGAGAATGGGAGACCTAGATCTTAGTCTTGTTTTCCCATTTCTTATATATATATATATATATATATATATATATATATATATAATGATCAAACCACAATAAGAAATGGGTAAACAAGACTAAGATCTTTCAACCGTAACAAGCGGTCTTCGTCAGAGTTAAAAACCCAACTGAGTTAGTTCTCAGAACTAAGAGTTCTGAGTCAGAACTAAGAAAGATCTTGAGTCTTGTTTTCCCATTTCTTATTGTTGTTTGATCATTGATTGTTGTTTCACGTGTTTATGTGAAATCTTATATATATATATATATATATAAATAAAAGAAACTGTATTCTTAGAAGAATACATTATATATATATATATATACATATATATAAACTAGAATTTTTAAAAGAACACATAGAAAAGAAATCACTGAACCCACTAGATATACAAATTTGTGTAGTAATATATTTTTTTCCATAATAAGAAAATATTTAGTTTTAAAATACGTATTAAAAAAATCTTTGAATAGACCGAATCGATTATATCTTTAATATTAATTACATATATTCCATGGCTATCATTTCTTAAGACTATTAAAGAAGGCATAATTTTTCCTTGTAATTTTAAATTCTATTAGTAAATTTTTTAAATTCTGCCTGTTTTCCTGTTAGTTTTTTGGTTACATACAACTCCTAAAGTCAAAGGTATAGTATGTCAGTTAGTTCAATTGTTAAAATTGCAGCCATAATTCATGCCCTTCCAGTATCTAACTTACAAAAGAATAATTTACTGTCCATATATTATTAAGCATTCTAATATGTAACATAGTAAAACATTACTAATTATGATATCAATTACATAAGGTATTTTGTCTAATCAAGCGTGTTAATCTTGTGAATAGAAGTATTTATATTCATAGGAAGTAAGTTAAAACAGTACATAACTTAACACTTAAAAACAAAAGAAGCAAGTGAATTTCATTGTTTTTTTATATATTAAATTATTCTTTATATTATATATTGTACGACACCGAGGAATAGAAAACATCATCATTGTTTTAAGGGAAATACGTATTTAGTAATGTCCGATCTATCAATCAATGCAATAGAAATGAAAATAATGTTAAAGTCATAACTCGCGAAGTATGATTTCGTCTTCCAGGCTATTAGTACGACTCCAGGTTAAATAGTACGTATCAAATTATTTGTATGTCTCCAAAATATTTGTATTTCGAAACTATTTGTACGACTCCAAATTATTTGTAAGTCTCCACGCTATTTGTACGTCTCTACAGGATTAATACATCTCCATATTAATAGTATGTCTTCACATTATTATTTTGTCTCATCGCTATAGGTACGTCTGTCTCCACGGTATTAGTGGTTCTCTAAATTATTTATACGTCTCCAAGTTGCTAGTACGTCTGCATACTATTAGTACGTCTCCACGCTGGTAGTACGTCTCCACGCTCATGGTACGTCTTCACACTGTTAGGACGTCTCCACACACATGGTACGTCTCCACGCTAGTAGTACGTCTCCACACTGTTAGGACGTCTCCACATTATTAGTATGTCTCCAAGCTATTAGTAATTCTGCACGCTATTAGTACGTCTCCATGCTAGTATTAAGTCTCCACACTATTAGTACGTCTCCACGCTGGTAGTACGTCTCCACACTCATGGTACGTCTTCACACTGTTAGGACGTCTCCACACACATGGTACGTCTCCACGCTAGTAGTACGTCTCCACACTGTTAGGACGTCTCCACACTCATGGTACGTCTCCACATTATTTGTACGTTTCCGCGCTATTAGTATGTCTCTACGGTAGTAGTACATCTCCACATTATTAGCACGTCTCCAGCTATTAGTACATCTCCACATTCATCGTACGTATCCACATTATTAGTATGTATCAATGCTATTAATGTCTTCACATAATTAGTTTGCCTCATCGCTAACTGTAATTAGTGGTCTTCGTCAGAGTCAAAAATCCAACTGAAACATTAGGGTCAGAAAACATCTGTTGAGGGGTTGAGAAGAGTAAATTATTAGACGTACTAATAATGTAGTACGACTCTAAATTATTAGTACGTCTCCAAATGACTGGTACGTCTCCATGCTATTAGTACGTCTCCACACTTTTAGGACGTCTCCCAAGATAACAGTACGACTCCACATTTTTAGTACGTCTCCACGCTATTAGTATGTCTCTGCGTTAATAATACGTCTCGACATTATTAGTTCGTTTCCAGATTATTAGTATGTCATCACGCTATTAGTACGTGTCACCAATATTGGGACATAGCCACGATATTAGTACGTCTCCACGCTCTTTGTACGTCTCCACGTCTCTTAGTACGTTTGAAATTATTAATACGTCTCCGCATTATTAGTACGTCTCGACGCTATTAGTAGGTGTACAACCATTAGTTCGCCTCCACAAGAAGTACGTCTCCACATCATTAGTACGTCTCCAGCTATTAGTACCACCACTCCACGCGTAATCTCGGCAGTAAAGCTATGTTCTGTATTACTTAACAAGTTTAAACACTCATCTTGTACTTAGTAGGTACCAAATTTGGACTTTGAATTTAAGAGATTGTTTTCGATCAGTTCAGGGATTTGGATTATATAGATAAAATTAATATGATATTTATGAAAACATTAAATTACATATTCAACAACTAATTCAAAAGGTCAGGTGGGGATTTAAAGAAAAAAAAAAATCTTAAAATGGAACTCAATAGGGTATTGGTTATTTATTTTATTTTTCATAAAGACGTTAAATAACAATCAATGATGAAAGTACAATAAGAAATGGGAAAACAAGTTGGGTTTTTGACTCTGACGAAGACTGCTTGTTACGGTTGAAAGATATTAGTCTTTTTCTCGCCTATTTCATGTTCTGATTTCATCAATGATTGTTTTTTCACGTGTTGACGTGAAATGTTGTTGTATATGTATATATATATATATATATACGTTTGGCAATGAATCACAAACACACAACTTAAGAACAAACCGACCGACTCTAATCGTTGCTTGACAAGTGCGCTTGGTGTCCCCTATCTCAACTTTCCTAATGACGCTTAAACGTAAAATTAGACACTAACTGTGTTTGCTCCTCAGTTCTGTGTTTCTGATTCATCGTGAAACATTTGTTGTCCTTCGTCCTTTGGATCGTTTTCCAGTTTACAACAAATATATATATATATATTTATATATATATGTATATACATATATTAATAGTTCAATATAGAAGAAGAAACATAGAGAAATCAAAAGAATACACTTACAGTCTCTAAATTACGGTTTGAACCATCTTCAGGAGAGAGATAAGAGAGGGAAACCAAGAAGTGCACTGGTACACAGACAGTTGGAGACCTTTTAGAGTCTCCAACCGTCTCTGTACCAGTGCGCTTGCTTTATCTCTCTTTCCTCTCCTGAAGATGGTTCAAACAGTAAATTAGGGACTGCAAGTGTGTTCTTTTGATTTCTCTATGTTCCTTTTTTATATTGATCTATATTTGTCCGTTTTGGATCGTATTTCCAACGATAAAGTATATATATATATATATATATATATTAGTATATTTAGAAGCAGTCCTTCATTTATACAGGTTTGATTAAATAATACGCCATATTTACGATTGACTAGTTTCCTTCTCAAGGGATCTGAATAATCTTCTTGTACAAACATCTAAATCGAATAGAACATTTCCAATGGTTCCATTGTCTTTAAATCTTGCATTTCCACTAATTTTACTATTGTCACAACAGTCACAACTAGTACTATTACTACTACTACTATTATCACTACTACTATTATTACTACTATCGACATGTTTCGACTGCTCGTCAGTCATCTTCTGGATAATGAGGTTCTTTGCTGAGTCCAGTGGACATTTTTAAATACGATAAATTCAAAACGAATGAATCACACAGAAAGACACAGGCATAATTCACATCGACATTTCGACCATCGTTGTCATCAGGAGGTGTGAAGAGCGAAGAGCGAAGAGTCGCCGCCCTGCCTTCCAGCGGGACTCATCGTTCTTCACACCTCCTGATGACGACGATGGTCGAAATATCGATGTGAGTTATGTCTGTGTCTTTCTGTGTGTTTCCTTTGTTTTGAATTTATTTATATATATATATATATATATATATATATATATATATATATATATATATACTTTGACACAGAGAAAAGAACACAGAAGGACACTACAGAACTCACTTCGATATTTCGACATCCGTCGTCATCGGGAAGAGGTGCAAAGTACATGCGTTGAAAAGCAAACTGCTACTCATATATGTATTGATACTCATATATATATATATATATATATATATATATATATATATATATATATATATATATATGGATTAATTTACCACAATGAAAACAATTTTTGAAACAATGCTTAGCGGGATAATTAAACAGATGAAAACTTCATCATTAAACACATATAGGGTTGCCATCAATTCTGGAAATTTCAATCAGCCAAGTTAACAAGTATTTATTGTTTTTTTAATTCACTTGCTTTCTGACAATCTGTTAACGAAAGGCCTTTGAGCATTGTTTCACAAATTGGTTTTATTGTGGTAAATTAATCCATCTATTATATCAAGTGTTATTTTGATTATTATTCATATATATATATATATAAATATATAAGGGTATCATATCATATCCCAGGGGTATAGATAGCGCTGTTATGAACTCCATGATTTATTCCAAATCCCATCGGGGTATGCAACTCATTAAGGACTCCAGTATTTTTCATAAAACGCCAACAGGTGGGTTTAAGGATCCCAGGTTTTGTTTTCAAACCCCACTGCGGTATGCAACTTTTTATGTAAGACCTGCATTTTTTTTCCTAAAACACCAATAGGTCCGTTGAATGACGCCAGCTTTTTTTTTCTTAACCCCACCGGGGTATGGTTGCGTTTATGTAAGGATAAAACCCCTATGGGTATGTATATCTCAGTTTAAGGGATCCCCTGTAGTTATCCCTAACCCCTCAGGTTGTATGGTAACCTCATTTAAGGATGTTTCCTTCTTTACTATTTAAAGGGTGTTAAAAGAGATGCTTTTAAAATATTCCGTATTGCTTTGCTATCCAATGATAGGGGTTGTTATGATCATAACAGAGCCTTTTCTTCAATACAATCCTTTATAGTAACCTCATGTCATTACCTATTTACTTTCAAAGAAATCCAGTAAAACTATTTCCTCTTAATAAAGATATAAGATCAGTCCTCATGATTTCTACATTTGACCTTTGTGCTTTGAATTTGATCACTTAGGTTGTTCTCTTTCATAGGTATTGTTCAGACTGATCTTTGCCCTCTGAATCATACCGGTAGATACCATGTTTAATAATGACTATTAAAAAGCCATTTAGAATAATTTGACTTAATTTGTTTTGCATTCTTTTTAGATTTAAAGATTGACTGATGTGTGATATCAGTGCCTTTTGATCTTGCCGTAATCATTATTGCAGAAAGTTTCCATAAAGCAAGGAATTCTGTTTGCTTTGAATAAGAGCTGACCTTAGGTCAAGTACAAGCTGGATGAGTAATCACAATTATTGTTAATCCTCGATGTTTCTTTATAATTTCTAAATACAGCAGTGATGGTCTCACATAATTCCAGATATGAATTATTTTCCTTCTCTTGTATCTGTTTACACCAGTGGTTCTCAACGTGGTTCGCATGGGGACCCCCAGGGGTCCACAGAGGATTACTGGGGGTCCATGAGAAAAGTAGTGTTCTTAAGGTCCATGACACGTGGTTAGAGCTCTATGTTAAGTTTAAATGAATTCATCAGCAAACCAAAAACATATGAAAGCATAGTAAACTTTGGGTGTACAATATTCAAACATAATTGAAATATAAGGCCTAATATCCTTGTCAGTTTGTTAAAATTTCCAATGTTTTAAAATTTTCTATTGCTCTTCTCTTTATGGTACATTCAAAATTGATTCTGTTACAATTTATTTCAGGGTACTTTATAAAATGTAAATAAAGAAATATTTTGTTATTGTTTTAAAAACATTTTTGCATTTCGGCATGCGTTGTAGATGTAATGAAATTATTTCATAATTAACGATATTCATTTACCTAATACAAATATTTATTTATAACTTTGTATAATTATGTTTTTTAAGTATCTGGGGGGACTGGGGACACAAGAGCTTTTAGGGGGTCCAAAAGTAACTTTTAGGGGGTCCACAAGCAAACAAAGATTGAGAACCCCTGGTTTACACTGATGCATGCATTGTACTCGCATCTAGCCTGGCAAGTCCTAGGTTGAATACCCACTATACAACCCTCGATTTCTCGATTTATTCACATCGGAAATGAAAAAGTTGATAAAATAAAACTCTTGAGTTTTTACTTCCATATCAGCATGATTCTCATTGCAATGTTCAAATATTTAAACCAATAACATTAATTTATATAAAAAATAGGTAAATCCATCATACCTCGTATGATGATCCTGGAGTATTTACAATAACATTAAATCAACTTGTCTGGATGATAATATTCTGGAATAACGATTTCACCCATTTCTAATTCTCATTTAGGAACCATAGACTGCTTATCTCAAAAACATTCTTAACCAAATTGAACGTGATTGGATTTTTGGTTCATAGCGTAAGAGAAAGTAGTAGTACAGGATTTTACAGCGGTTAAGTTTTCTATACCAATCGGTTGAAATATTGCCATAATAGCCTCATATAAGTATATTATCCTTCAGACAGTGCATAAAGCCGACCGTATCTAGGTGTTACGATTTTCAGGTATCAGCTTCATTTCTCTAAGCTTATTATACTTGAGTTAGGCCGTATAGTTAAATCGTCGTCGGTCAACGGCTAGAATAAGTGAGACAAAGTGTTTTTCATGACATGCTCAACTGTATAATCAAAAGTAAGAGGTTTTAAGAGCTATTTGGTTTTAAGAACTCCAGAATTTGGTTTGGTAGGATATCCCTGCGGAGAATATACATAACCCTATTTTTGGACCTCGGCATTTAGTTGGGTACCATGTCATTCTGGAGTATGGATTATACCGCCTTTATGAACCCGCTTCAAGAGTTAGGTACCATGGCCTTATGGAGTATGGATAATATCCTATCTTTGGACCCCAGCATTTAGTTGGGTGTCATGCCCTTATGGAGTATAGATAATACTGGATTCATGGACCCCAGCAGTAGTTGGGTAGCGTGGCTTTATTGAGTATTGATAATATTCCATTTATGGACCCCTGCATTTAGTTGGGTATCATGCCCTAATGGAGTGTGGATAATATTCCACTTTTGGACCCTTGCATTTAGCTGGGTATCATGCCCTTATGGAGTATGGATAATATTCTATTTTCGGACCCCAGCATTTAGTTGGGTGTCATGCCCTTATGGAGTATGGATAATATTCTATTTTTGGACCCCAGCATTTAGTTGGGTGTCATGCCCTTATGGAGTATAGATAATACCGCCTTTATGGACCCCCTGCAAGACTTAGGTACCATGGCCTTTGGAGTATGGATAATATTCCATGTTTGGACCCCAGCATTTAGTTGGGTGTCATGCCCTTATGGAGTATAGATAATACCGCCTTTATGGACCCCCTGCAAGAGTTAGGTACATTGGCCTTTGGAGTATGGATAATATTCCATGTTTGGACGCCAGCATTTGGTTGGGTGTCATGTCCTTATGGAGTATGGATAATACCGCCTTTATGGACCCCCTGCAAGAGTTAGGTACCATGGCCTTATGGAGTATGGATAATATTCCATTTTTCGACCCTTGCATTTAGCTGGGTATCATGCCCGAATGGAGTGTGGATAATATTCCATTTATGGACCCTTGCATTTAGCTGGGTATCATGCCCTTTTGAAGTAAGGTCAATATTCCATTTATGAACCGTGGCATTTAGTTGGGTATCATGCCCTTATGAAGTATGGATAATATTCCATTTATGGACCCCGGCATTTAGATTGGGTATCATACCCTTATGGAGTATGGATAATATTCCATTTTTGAACCCCAGCATTAAGTATCTAAATACTTTTAGTTAGAATCACTTAAAAGAAAACTTACGTTGTGTTGTAATTTTATAATTTCCAAAAGTCTTCTTTTAATCCCAAACAGCTAAAATATAAAACATTTCATTTATTTGTAAATCGACACGAAAGCTTATTAAATAAAAATATATTCAAGAAATATTAATTTTGCAACACGAGACAACATACATATGTATATCTAAAATCTTATAATTCAATGTGTAATCATGTGAAACTGGCACACTTGTCTGGTTATAATAATATATAATCAAGCCATCATACTTCCTGGCGTTAACAAAATATTAACAATAATTTCTTTTAGCTCTCTGTTCTTTCATACGCATGAAAGGCAGATAGGTAATGTATTAATGGCTTATAGGTGAAACCTGTCAGACCTCGTAAGATGATCATGAAGTGGGAGCGCTTTCTGACGTTGCCTATCTTTGATCGCAACAAACCTACTCACAGGTTATATGAGTATATCAAACCTACTCATAGGTTATATGAGTATATCAAACCTACTCACAGGTTATATGAGTATATCAAACCTACTCATAGGTTATATGAGTATATCAAACCTACTCATAGGTTATATGAGTATATCAAACCTACTCACAGGTTATATGAGTATATCAAACCTACTCATAGGTTATATGAGTATATCAAACCTACTCATAGGTTATATGAGTATATCAAACCTACTCATAGGTTATATGAGTATATCAAACCTACTCATAGGTTATATGAGTATATCAAACCTATATAGGTTATATGAGTATATCAAACCTACTCATAGGTTATATGAGTATATCAAACCTACTCATAGGTTATATGAGTATATCAAACCTATGAGTTGGTTATATGAGTATATCAAACCTACTCACAGGTTATATGAGTATATCAAACCTACTCATAGGTTATATGAGTATATCAAACCTACTCATAGGTTATATGAGTATATCAAACCTACTCATAGGTTATATGAGTATATCAAACCTATGAGTAGGTTATATGGGTATATCAAACCTACTCATAGGTTATATGAGTATATCAAACCTACTCATAGGTTATATGAGTATATCAAACCTATGAGTAGGTTATATGGGTATATCAAACCTACTCATAGGTTATATGAGCATATCAAACCTATGAGTTGGTTATATGAGTATATCAAACCTACTCATAGATTATATGGGTATATCAAACCTACTCATAGGTTATATGAGTATATCAAACCTACTCATAGATTATATGGGTATATCAAACCTACTCACAGGTTATATGAGTATATCAAACCTACTCATAGGTTATATGAGTATATCAAACCTACTCATAGGTTATATGACTATATCAAACCTACTCATAGGTTATATGAGTATATCAAACCTATGAGTAGGTTATATGGGTATATCAAACCTACTCATAGGTTATATGAGCATATCAAACCTATGAGTTAGGTTATATGAGTATATCAAACCTACTCATAGTTATATGGGTATATCAACCTACTATAGGTTATATGAGTATATCAAACCTACTCATAGATTATATGGGTATATCAAACCTACTCACAGGTTATATGGGTATATCAAACCTACTCATAGGTTATATGAGCATATCAAACCTATGAGTTGGTTATATGAGTATATCAAACCTACTCATAGATTATATGGGTATATCAAACCTACTCATAGGTTATATGAGTATATCAAACCTACTCATAGATTATATGGGTATATCAAACCTATGAGTTGGTTATATGAGTATATCAAACCTACTCATAGATTATATGGGTATATCAAACCTACTCATAGGTTATATGAGTATATCAAACCTACTCATAGATTATATGGGTATATCAAACCTACTCACAGGTTATATGAGTATATCAAACCTACTCATAGGTTATATGAGTATATCGAACCTACTATAGGTTATATGAGTATATCAAACCTACTCATAGATTATATGAGTATATCAAACCTACTCATAGGTTATATGAGTATATCAAACCTACTCATAGATTATATGAGTATATCAAACCTACTCATAGATTATATGAGTATATCAAACCTACTCATAGATTATATGAGTATATTAAACCCACTCATAGGTTATATGAGTATATCAAACATACTAGTAGGTTATATGAGTATATGAACCTATGAGTAGGTTATATTAGTATATCAAACCTGAGTAGGTTTGTTGCTATCAAAGATGGACAACGACCGATAGCGCTCCAACTCTATGATTATCTTACGAGGTATGACAGCTTTACCTATTTCTAATATAAATCATACCATCCCCAGTGGTATTAACAATATACTCGTACATGTATTAAAAACACTTAACATAACACTGCACTAACAGTGATACTCTCTACTATTAATTAATATTAATTACTAATTACTATATAGTTAATTATTAATTAATTAATTATTAATTACTAATTTCTATTAATATTTTGGATCACGTGTCATCTATGATTTTTTCAAAATACCCTTCAAAGACAGCCGTGTTTGCAAGTTTTATAATAAAGCAATTTATATAAATAAATAATGTTTTTTTTTCTAGGTTTCTATCAAAATGTTTTAAATTAAATTGTATTAATTTTTATTTCTAATTTTAAAATAGTTTAAAAAAGATTCTATACAGATTAATATGTATTTGATACATATTAATCTGTATAGAATTTTGTCAATTTTTTTTTTTATCACATGCCTTATATTTCAATACCCTTCCCTAAATAATTCTGTAACGCACATTAGCAATAATATGTTTATTTATTATAAGTTTGTTATTGAAATATGTCTTTAAAAAATCTATTCGATTTTGAGGTATCCTTATATTTTTGTTATATACGCAGCTTATCGTTATTACGTTACAGAGATATTAAATGTATTTCCATTTGAGGTTGTATACAGAGTTTCAGGTTTTATATAGGGTTTGAGGTTTTATATAGGGTTTGAGGTTTTATATACGGTTTGAGGTTTTATATAGGGTTTGAGGTTATCTATAGCGTTTGACGTTTCATATAGGGTTTTCGGTTTTATATAGGGTTTGAGGTTATATATAGAGTTTGAGGTTTCATGTAGGGTTTGAGGTTTTATATAGAGTTTAAGGTTTTATATAGGGTTTGAGGTTATATATAGGGTTTTCGGTTTTATATAGGGTTTGAGGTTATATATAGGGTTTGAGGTTTCATATAGGGTTTGAGGTTTTATATAGAGTTTAAGGTTTGAGCTCGTTTTGTAAGTTTTGAGGTTTCTTATATATGTTTTGAGGTTGTTGTACTCTTTAAAGTTCTTATACCATGTTTTGAGGTCTACTACATTTTGATTATGCAAAATAAAAAGAAAGAAAATTAAAGCGATTAGAAGAAAAAATATATCTTAATATTTTAAGTAGCTTTAAATATTTTGATGTACGCAGAAATTCTTTTCGTATATTTGTATCAAGTATAAACAATGGTATTGTAATAATACCTCAAAAGAAATTTTAATATTTACACAAGATTTGTATATTTTTATGTAACTTTAAATCAACACTAAAACCTATAATATCTAAACAAAATAACGCTAAAGTACAGTAAATTTTTTAAAATACTTTTTTTAATTTATTAAAATATTTTGAGGTACCCAAAAATTTTTGACATACACTTCCACGCATTTACAAAATACTATCATAATGAACTTATTTTTAAAATACTTTTTAATTCTAAAGGAGCTGAAGCTACCTAGTATAATTAAATATCTGTATACTAATTATAGCAATAAAAATTAAAAATCAATTTTAGTATTTAAACAAGTTTTTATGTTTCGCGGTCTCCTAATCTATTAAGCATTATTGTGTTATTTGCAAACAAAATTAAAGATAATAAAAAATTTATTTTATGTACTAATAGATGTTTTGAGGTATCTGGAATCTTTCTTGTATAATTGTAACATGTATGAGATAACTACTTATCTTATAGTAATGGTTCTTTAATATTTTTAATTATGTTTTGAGGTACTAACTTTTTTTTTTAGGTGCTTTGAGGTTTCCTAGTATATTTTCATTATGTGTATACAAAAATAATGCTGCAATACCAAAAAATTATAAAAATTTTTATAAATAATAAATTTATATGTTTTGAGTTACCCTGAATCTGTCTATTTTTTTTTATATCATATGTATCAAATATAATGCTATATAGCTAAAAAACAATGGTGATATTTGAATTTATTTATATATTTTGAGGCGCACTTAATTTGGAAGACAATAATAAAGGAATGTATTTTATAATACAAACAGAATTAGTTTTTGAGGTACGTTATATCTGTTTATAAAATATAGAGTCATTCTGAGGTAAAATGGATAAACCAATAAAAGTCTCCAGACAAATGATGTTTTATTCAACGCGTTTCGAACACTTTGCGTTCATCATCAGGAAGACGCTATAATACCACATATATCTAATTAGTTACAGAAATTAGAGTGAAATAATAAAATTCAATTAAGAGAATTCAAGACATACCCAAGGATTTGGTACTGACGGGTTGTCCGTTGTTTTGTTGGTTTATCCATTTTAACTCAGAATGAGTAAATACCATAGGCAATTACGGATTGCACAACTAATGATTTAAAATATAGAGTATTGAAAAATAGGGCTTGTGATATAAAAAAAAATTGATAAAATTATATACAGATTAATATGTGTTCGTTTGAGAGATCTTTTTAAAACTATTTTAAAATCAGAAATTAAAATGAATACAACTTAACATAAAACATTTTGACAGAAAAAGAACATTATTTGTTGATTGTAAACAAAGTTTGTAAGATTATCTAGAATCCAGTTCCATAATATTTAGAAATTGATTTGTTTTGAGGTCCTAGACGTGGCTCATACTTTGTAAACGTTTTCAGACAATATAAAATGTCTTAAGTCATTAGTTGTGCATTCCGTAATTGTGTGGTATTTATTCATTTTGAGGTAAAATGGATAAACCAACAAAAGTCTCCACACAAATGATGTATTTATGAACCGTCATAATGAACACAAATTATGTATTTACCTAGAATTATTTATAGGACTTGCAGACATGCTTGTTTTTGACGGGTTTTTAAAAAAAAATGACGCAAGACAAAATCAAGAAAGCACTGTATTGAATTATTTATAGGACTTGCAGACGTGCTTGTTTTTGACGGGTATTTAAAAAAAAATGACCAAGACAAAATCAAGAAAGCACTGTATTTACCTAGAATTATTTATAGGACTTGCAGACGTGCTTGTTTTTGACGGGTGTTTAATAAAAAAAATGACCAAGACAAAATCAAGAAAGCACTGTATTTACCTAGAATTATATATAGGACTTGCAGACGTGCTTGTTGTTGACGGGTATTTAAAAAAAAAAATGACCTAGACAAAATCAAGAAAGCACTGTTATTTACCTAGAATTATTTATAGGACTTGCAGACGTGCTTGTTTTTGGCGGGTATTTAAAAAAAAAAATGACCATGACAAAATCAAGAAAGCACGGTATTTACCTAGAATTATTTATAGGACTTGCAGACGTGCTTGTTTTTGACGGGTATTTAAAAAAAAAATGACCAAGAGAAAATCAAGAAAGCACGGTATTTACCTAGAATTATTTATAGGACTTGCAGACGTGCTTGTTTTTGACGGGTTTTTAAAAAAAAATGACCAAGACAAAATCAAGAAAGCACTGTATTTACCTAGAATTATTTATAGGACTTGCAGACGTGCTTGTTTTTGACGGGTATTTAAAAAAAAAAAAAATTCAAACTCGATACATGGAAATACAAAATATTATTAGAACTTATAGAATAGTAGAGAATATTATTACTAATACAGTTCATCACTGTGATAAGATCTGGAGTTTCTTCAACAATTTGCAGCTTTAGATACTGGGCTCAAATTTTGATTTGATTCCAGGTGTGGTTCATATTTAGTACGCGGATAGCCAAGACTCACTTTTTTAATGCAAGCAAACTATAATAAACATAAAATAAATTAAAATCAACTTCCGATAGTCTATTTGCTACAGTATCAGGCACTTAATGAAACCTGTTAAGGTTTCATAATACGTGAATTAATATACGTGTCTTCAGAAAGAAGAAGAAATATCGTAGAAAGTGCACTCATAAAGAACTTTTATGAGAAGTTAATGAACAATAGACTAGGACTCTACAAATTAGATGAAGGTTTGATTAACGGGATAATTAAACAGATGAAGACTTCGTCATTAAACACATTCAGGGTTGCCATCAATTCTGGAAATTTCAATCAGCCAAGTTAACAGGTATTTATTGTTTTTTTAGTTCCCTTGCTCTCCGAAGATGTGTTAACGAAAGGCCTTAGAGCATTGATTTAAAAAATTGTTTTCATTGTGGTAAATTTATCCATTTATTATATCAAGTGTTATTTTGATTATTATATATATATAAAAGTGAGTCTTTTGATATGTATCAGTCTATGTGTCACTGTTTTTTTTAGGTATATATATATATATACACGAGTTCGAGATTAACAAAGAGCAACACACAAAGTAGGGAAACACACTTAGAGACTCAAATTTTCGGGTAATCCGTCTTCAGGAGAAAAGAGAATGGGAGACCAAGCATGTTGTAGGCGCAACGGCAAGTAACTTGCCGTTACTTGGTTACTTGCCGTCGCATCTACAACGTGCTTGGTCTCCCATTCTCTTTTCTCCTGAAGACGGATTACCCGAAATTTTGAGTCTGTAAGTGTGTTTCCCTACTTTGTGTGTTGCTCTTTGTTAATCTCGAACTCGTATTGTGTCCAGTTTGGATCGTATTTCGTTTTATCAGTGAATATATATATATATATATATATATATATATATATATATATATGAGTAGTAGTTTGCTTCTCAACGCGAGTACTTCGCACTTCTTCCCGATGACGACGGATGTCGAAATATCGAAGTGAGTTCTGTAGTGTCTTTCTGTGTTCTTTTCTATATGTTAAAGTGCATATATATATATATATATATTGTCAAAAAATCCTAATAAAATCACCAGCAAAATCAAAGAGCAACTTAGTTTATGTCTTAGTAAAAAAAGAGGTTATGTCCAAAGTTCTTAATAAATTCGGAAAATTAATGTAAATGAAACAAAGATTTTGTCTGTACATTCCTAAAAACTGACTCACATTAAGTTATCTTACAATTTTAATACAGTAGAGAAAATATAAATAGATATATATATATATTTATTTTAGAAATATAATTGTGTTTTTTAGGTGTCTGATAGTGTTGCATGTAGGTACGAGGTGTGTAAATAAAGTAGTGAGAAGGCATTCCGCTTCGTGGTTCATCTTCAATCGATTCTCTTCCTTCTGAAAATTCCTAAAAACCACCGAAAAACCTGTACCCTTGATAAAACACGTTCTCCATAGGCAGGCCTCCTGAAGTTTTTCAAAAGTTTCGGCTGCATTATGTCCAAGTCTGAAGCAAAATTTGATTGCACACCGCCGCTGCTCAACTTTGAGGTTACTCATTTTTAAAACGCTCAAGAAAAAACCAATTTCACGAAAACCCAACGCTACGGACAAACAAATGACTGTGGCAAGTTCAGAATCATACTGGAGGCGCATCACACGTGCACCTGACGCTACTCAAGGCCAAGCGTCTCCAGCGTTGCCAGATCGAAAGCGACGTTGCCAGTCTAACTACTTTATTTACATACCTCGTATTGTTATGTGAGATTCCTGTGTAGGTATCATTATATGATATGATTATTACTACATTCCATAATGTCCATTATATGATGTCGAGTACTGTTTTATTCTTTGCAGCTTTAGATATTTAGCGTAAATATGATTTTATTCCAGGTATACTTCTTATTTATAACAAGCAAATTATGGTAAACTCAAAAAAATTATAATTAACTAACAATATGTATTGGTTTAAAGGTTTAACTCAGAGAAAAAGTATTTATTATGATTTGTGAAGATAAATTTATGAATAATTTAGAATATATCTAATTAATAATAGCTTCCATAAAGTAATAGTTTTCATTGAGAAATGATATAAATGTTAATCAAATAGTGTCCAAATTATAAAATTGTTTATTATTTCATGTGCATATTTGTAATTTATATATACATATATATATATACAACTAAAAAATGATTGATCAGGATGCGGTCAGTTTCTTCCACTTTTTAATTCAAACTCTCATTGCCGACGTTTCGATTTTATTTAAAATCTTTTTCATAGGCCTACAAACAGAGGAAAACAAGAATTTTAATACGTACATTTTTAAAACACAAACAAAAGAAGTACACTATGAAAATTAAATACAATCTTGAGTATTAGGATAACAATGACAGAATAATGAAAATGACAGTTTTAAAAATGTACGTATTAAAATTCTTGTTTTCCTCTGTTTGTAGGCCTATGAAAAAGATTTTGAATAAAATCGAAACGTCGCCAATGAGAGTTTGAATTAAAAAGTGGAAGAAACTGACCGCATCCCGATCAATCATTTTTTAGTTATATATCTGTCACACGGTCGAGAAGTTATTAGTGTTTATATATATACATATATATATACAGTGACACATAAACAGAAACACAACAAAGACTCACTTTTCAATATTTCGACCGTAATGGCGGTCGTCCTCAGGAGAAGAAGTGAATTGACGGAGGGACGACAGTCAACTGAAGAACTCACTGGGTGAGTGCTAAAGCAGTGCTGCCGCAAAGGAGACAAATAAAAAAGGAACTAGGAAGTCGAGAGCAAAAATAAAAAAAAAAAAAACCTTTCTTGAAAGGTAGAAAAAGGTTAAGAAAAGAAAATATATAGAACAATTAAAAAAAAAATTAAAAAAAAAATAAAAAAAATAAAAAAAATAAATAAATAAAAAAATATTAAAAAATAAATAAATAAAAAACTAACGATTTAAATTCAAGCCAGGTTTCGAGCGTGCCCCCAGGAGCCAAATGTGGGCTTCCTCAGAAGCTTTTAAAGTAACTTGTCTGTTATCACTGGGGACTTGTTTAAGAACTTGGACTGTGAAACAATCATTGAAACTGAGGTGGTGGGAATTAGCGTGAGTGGCGACAGGGAGACTGCTGCGTTTACCAACCGAAAGCCTGTGATTATTCATCCGAAGGTTCAGCATCGTAGATGCTAAACCAACGTAAAAAGCATCACATTGGGTGCATTTCAAGAGGTAAACACAGTCAGTGGAGATACAGGAGGAAGGACTGTGAATAGGGTAAGAATTAAGATTAGTTAGAGACTTAAATGAAGACCCAGAATCAACAATGGGACAGGTAAGACATCTCCGACGTCCACAACGTTGTAGGCCACCGCTGCTTTGGGGATTCTGAATAAGTTTGCCGGCCCGGTGGGAAAAAATATTTGAGAGATTGGGGGCTCTTCTAAAGGAAATGCGGGGCAACTGGTTAAAAACTGAAACGGTAGAGGGGGAAGAGGAAAGGATAGGGTAAAGTTCTTTAATAAATTTTCTTAATTTATGGACACCAGGGAAATAATTTGTAAGAAGCGAAGCAGTATTAGTGGTGTCTCTTCTGTTATTAGTGGAAAAGTTGACATTGGCAGGGATGTTTCGGCTATTGATTGTGTAAAGAAAACTTGAAATGAGTCAGATCTAAATAATAGACAGACTAAATATTTCTCGTATTTATAAACATTAACAATTTATAATAATTACTTTTTTAGTATTTAGATTTCCATAATTTTTACTGAACGTTTTTCTATCAATTATGGCTATACATTTTCAATTCCTTTATGCATTATATGTAATGTAATGTAATGTATCGATACCATTACGCTGTCTGTTATAATTTTAATCCAACACTACCTCATTAAATAGTAATTTTATCCAGTATATATTTATTTTACATACAATTACCATATACACCATACATTTCTATTCCAGTCAATTAATTATAGATTAGTGCGTTATTTATTATAAAATTTGGTTAAAAATTATGTCACACACTTATTTATCCCATTATATACATGAGTCTAACATATTTAAATATTTCTACTGATAAGTATTTAATTGTTAAGATAGAAATTATTGCCTGCCGTTGTGGCAGAAGGAGGGGTTAAAACTTGTTTTATATTCGTCGGTGTTTCAAATAGTCAAGCCTAATGCAAAGTGTTTTCAGAATTTTAGCTTTCTCTTCCTAAAGGTAAGACGTAATTTTAGCACAATATTGAAAAATTTGTGTTCTCAGATTAAAAAATTATCGCATTGCAAATTAGAGGATTATAGAATTAATATAAATACAGGGTGGAAGAATAATATAAGAAATTATGCTTGAAATAGTATGTGAGGAAGTACTCTTACAAATATAATTTATATAAATCATAGTGCATGAATAATATAAGAAAATTATGCCTGAAATAGAATGTGAGAAAGTACTCTTACAAATAGAATTAATATAAATACAGGGTGGAAGAATAATATAAGAAATTATGCTTGAAATAGAATGTGAGGAAGTACTCTTACATATATAATTTATATAAATCATAGTGCAAGAATAATATAAGAAAATTATGCCTGAAATAGAATGTGAGAAAGTACTCTTACAAATAGAATTAATATAAATACAGGGTGGAAGAATAATATAAGAAATTATGCTTGAAATAGAATGTGAGGAAGTACTCTTACAAATAGAATTTATATAAATAAGGGTGCAAGAATAATATAAGAAAATTATGCCTGAAATAGAATGTGAGAAAGTACTCTTACAAATAGAATTTATATATATCTGGGTGGAAGAATAATATCCAAAAATTATGCCTGAAATAGAATGTGAGGAAGTACTCTAACAAATATAATTTTTATAAATCAGGGTGCAGGAATAATATAAGAAAATTATGAATGAAATAGAATGTGAGGAAGTACTCTAACAGATATAATTTATATATATCTAGGTGGAAGAATAATATCCAAAAATTATGCCTTAAATAGAATGTGAGGAAGTACTCTAACAAATATAATTTATGTAAATCAGGGTTTAAGAATAATATAAGAAAATTATGCTTGAAATAGAATGTGAGGGTGTACTCTAACAATAAAATTTATATAAATCAGGGTGCAAGAATAATATACGAAAATATGAATGAAATAGAATGTGAGGAAGTAATCTAACAAATATAATTTATATATATCTGGGTGGAAATAATATCAAAAAATTATGCCTGAAACAGAATGTGAGGAAGTACTCTAACAAATATAATTTATATAAATCAGGTTTCAAGAATAATATAAGAAATTTATGCCTGAAATAGAAAGTGAGGAAGTACTCTTACAAATATAATTTATATAAACCAGGGTGCAAGAATAATATAAGAAAATTATGCCTGAAATAGAATGTGAGGAAGTACTCTTGCAAATATAATTTATATAAATCAGGGTGCAAGAATAATATAAGAAAAGTATGCCTGAAATAGAATGTGAGGAAGTACTCTTACAAATATAATTTTATATATATCTGGGTAGAAGAATAATATCAAAAAATTATGCCTTAAATAGAATGTGAGAAAGTACTCTAACAAATATAATTTATGTAAATCAGGGTGCAAGAATAATATAAGAAATTATGCCTGAAATAGAATGTGAGAGGTACTCTAACAATTATAATTTATATATATCTGGGTGCAAGAATAATATCAAAAAATTATGCCTTAAATAGAATGCGAGCAAGTACTCTAACAAATATAATTTATATAAATCAGGGTGCAAGAATAATATCAAAAAATTATGCCTGAAATAGAATGTGAGGAAGTACTCTAACAAATATAATTTATATATATCTGGGTGGAAGAATAATATCAAAAAATTATGCCTTAAATAGAATGTGAGGAAGTACTCTGACAAATATAATTTATATAAACCAGGGTGCAAGAATAATATAAGAAAATTATGCCTGAAATAGAATGTGAGGAATTACTCTAAGAAATATAATTTATATAAATCAGGGTGCAAGAATAATATAAGAAAATTATGCCTGAAATAGAATGTGAGAATTATGCCTGAAATATAATTTATATAAATCAGGGTGCAAGAATAATATAAGAAAATTATGCCTGAATAGAATGTGAGAATTATGCCTGAAATATAAATTATATAAACCAGGGTGCAAGAATAATATAAGAAAATTATGTCTGAAATAGAATGTAAGGAAGTGCTCTGACAAATATAATTTATATATATCTGGGTGGAAGAATTATATCCAAAAATTATGCCTGAAATAGAATGTGAGGAAGTACTCTAACAAATATAATTTTTATAAATCAGGGTGCAGGAATAATATAAGAAAATTATGAATTAAATAGAATGTGAGGAAGTACTCTAACAGATATAATTTATATATATCTAGGTGGAAGAATAATATCAAAAAATTATGCCTTAAATATAATGTGAGGAAGTACTCTAACAAATATAATTTAAGTAAATCAGGGTGCAAGAACAATAAGAAAATTATGCTTGAAATAGAATGTGAGGAAGTACTCTAACAATAAAATTTATATAAATCAGGGTGCAAGAATAATATACGAAAATATGAATGAAATAGAATGTGAGGAAGTACTCTTACAAATATAATTTTATATATATCTGCGTGGAAGAATAATATCAAAAAATTATGCCTGAAATAGAATGTGAGGAAGTACTCTAACAAATATAGTTTATTTAAATCAGGGTGCAAGAATAACAGAAGAACATTATACCTGAAATAGAATGTGAGGAAATACTCTAACAAATATAATTTATATATATCTGGGTGGAAGAATAATATCAAAAAATTATGCCTTAAATAGAATGTGAGGAAGTACTCTGACAAATATAGTTTATATATATCTGGGTGGAAGAATAATATCAAAAAATTATGCCTGAAATAGAATGTGAGGAAGTACTCTAACAAATATAATTTATATAAACCAGGGTGCAAGAATAATATAAGAAAATTATGTCTGAAATAGAATGTGAGGAAGTACTCTTGCAAATATAATTTATATAAATCAGGGTGCAAGAATAATATAAGAAAATTATGCCTGAAATAGAATGTTAGAGGTACTCTAACAATTATAATTTATATATATCTGGGTGCAAGAATAATATCAAAAAATTATGCCTTAAATAGAATGTGAGCAAGTACTCTGACAAATATAATTTATATATGTCTTGGTGCAAGAATAATATAAGAAAATTATGCCTGAAATAGAATGTTAGAGGTACTCTAACAAATATAATTTATTTAAATCAGGGTGTGCAAGAATAATATCAGAAAAATATGCCTGAAATAGAATGTGAGGAAGTACTCTAACAAATATAATTTATTTAAAGCAGGGTGTGCAAGAATAATATCAGAAAAATATGCCTGAAATAGAATGTGAGGAAGTACTCTTACAAATATAATTTATTTAAATCAGGGTGCAAGAATAATATAAGAAAATTATGCCTGAAATAGAATGTGAGGAAGTAATCTAACAAATATAATTTATATATATCTGGGTGGAAATAATATCAATAAATTATGCCTGAAATAGAATGTGAGGAAGTACTCTAAAAAAATATAATTTATATAAATCAGGGTGGAAGAATAATATAAGAAAATTATGCCTTAAATAGAATGTGAGGAAGTACTCTACAAATATAATTTATATAAATCAGGCTTCAAGAATAATATAAGAAAATTATGCCTTAAATAGAATGTGAGGAAGTACTCTAACAAATATAATTTATATAAATCAGGCTTCAAGAATAATATAAGAAAATTATGCCTGAAATAGAATGTGAGGAAGTACTTTGACAAATATAGTTTATATATGTCTGGGTGCAAGAATAATATCAAAAAATTATGCCTTAAATAGAATGTGAGGAAATACTCTAACAAATATAATTTATATATATCTGGGTGGAAGAATAATATCAAAAAATTATGCCTGAAATAGAATGTGAGGAAGTACTCTAACAAATATAATTTATTTAAATCAGGGTGCAAGAATAATATAAGAAAATTATGCCTGAAATAGAATGAGATGAAGTACTCTAACAAATATAATTTATATAAATCAGGGTGCAAGAATAATATCAAAAAATTATGAATGAATTAGAATGTGAGTAAGTACTCTAACAGATATAATTTATATATATCTGGGTGGAAGAATAATATAAGAAAGTTACGCCTGAAATAGAATGTGAGGAAGTACTCTTACAAATATAATTTATATATACCAGGGTGCAAGAATAATATAAGAAAATTATGCCTTAAATAGAATGTGAGGAAGTACTCTGACAAATATAATATATATATGTCTGGGTGAAAGAATAATATCAAAAAATTATGCCTTAAATAGAATGTGAGGAAATACTCTAACAAATATAATTTATATATATCTGGGTGGAAGAATAATATCAAAAAATTATGCCTGAAATAGAATGTGAGGAAGTACTCTAACAAATATAGTTTATATATATCTGGGTGGAAATAATATCAATAAATTATGAATGAAATAGAATGTGAGTAAGTACTCTAACAGATATAATTTATATATATCTGGGTGGAAGAATAATATAAGAAAGTTACGCCTGAAATAGAATGTGAGGAAGTACTCTTACAAATATAATTTATATAAACCAGGGTGCAAGAATAATATAAGAAAATTATGCCTTAAATAGAATGTGAGGAAGTACTCTGACAAATATAATATATATATGTCTTGGTGAAAGAATAATATCAAAAAATTATGCCTTAAATAGAATGTGAGGAAATACTCTAACAAATATAATTTATATATATCTGGGTAGAAGAATAATATCAAAAAATTATGCCTTAAATAGAATGTGAGGAAATACTCTAACAAATATAATTTATATATATCTGGGTGCAAGAATAATATCAAAAAATTATGCCTGAAATAGAATGTGAGGAAGTACTCTAACAAATATAATTTATTTAAATCAGGGTGCAAGAATAATATAAGAATATTATGCCTGAAATAGAATGAGAGGAAGTACTCTAACAAATATAATTTATATAAATCAGGGTGCAAGAATAATATCAAAAAATTATGAATGAAATAGAATGTGAGTAAGTACTCTAACAGATATAATTTATATATATCTGGGTGGAAGAATAATATAAGAAAGTTACGCCTGAAATAGAATGTGAGGAAGTACTCTTACAAATATATATTATATAAACCAGGGTGCAAGAATAATATAAGAAAATTATGCCTTAAATAGAATGTGAGGAAGTACTCTGACAAATATAATATATATATGTCTGGGTGAAAGAATAATATCAAAAAATTATGCCTTAAATAGAATGTGAGGAAATACTCTAACAAATATAATTTATATATATCTGGGTGGAAGAATAATATCAAAAAATTATGCCTTAAATAGAATGTGAGGAAATACTCTAACAAATATAATTTATATATATCTGGGTGCAAGAATAATATCAAAAAATTATGCCTTAAATAGAATGTGAGGAAGTACTCTAACAAATATAATTTATATATATCTGGGTGGAAGAATAATATCAAAAAATTATGCCTTAAATAGAATGTGAGGAAATACTCTAACAAATATAATTTATATATATCTGGGTGGAAGAATAATATCAAAAAATTATGCCTTAAATGGAATGTGAGGAAGTACTCTGACAAATATAATTTATTTAAAGCAGGGTGCAAGAATAATATAAGAAAATTATGCCTGAAATAGAATGTTAGAGGTACTCTAACAATTATAATTTATATATATCTGGGTGCAAGAATAATATCAAAAAATTATGCCTTAAATAGAATGTGAGAAAGTACTCTTGCAAATATAATTTATATAAATCAGGGTACTAGAATAATATAGGAAAATTATGCCTGAAATAGAATGTGAGAGGTACTCTAACAATTGTAATTTATATATATCTAGGTGCAAGAATAATATCAAAAAATTATGCCTTAAATAGAATGTGAGCAAGTACTCTGACAAATATAATTTATATATGTCTGGGTGCAAGAATAATATAAGAAAATTATGCCTGAAATAGAATGTTAGAGGTACTCTAACAAATATAATTTATATATATCTGGGTGCAAGAATAATATCAAAAAATTATGCCTTAAATAGAATGTGAGGAAGTACTCTGACAAATATAATTTATATAAATCAGGGTGCAAGAATAATATACGGAAATTATGCCTGAAATAGAATGTGAGGAAGTACTCTAAGAAATATAATTTATATATATCTGGGTGGAAGAATAATATCAAAAAATTATGCCTTAAATAGAATGTGAGGAAGTACTCTGACAAATATAATTTATATATGTCTGGGTGCAAGAATAATATCAAAAAATTATGCCTTAAATAGAATGTGAGGAAATACTCTAACAAATATAATTTATATATATCTGGGTGGAAAAATAATATCAAAAAATTATTCCTTAAATAGAATGTGAGGAAACTCTAATGAATATAATTTATATAAATCAGGGTGGAAGAATAATATCAAAAAAATATGCCTGAAATAGAATGTGAGGAAGTGCTCTAATAAATAGAATTTATATAAATCAGGGTTCAAGAATAATATAAGAAAATTATACTTGAAATAGAATGTGAGCAAGTACTCTTACAAATATAATAAAATCCATTAAAGGTGCAAGAACAATATTCGAAAATTATGTCTAGGGGTGCTAAGGGTTCAATAGTAGTAATATAACAAAATTATGATTGAAATTAAATGTAAGATAATAATTTTTTAATTATAATTTTAGGAAATAAGGGTGCAACAATTATTACAAAATGATTACAAAATGCACATATATTACAAAATTATAATTTAAATATAATGTGATGAAATAATATTGAAAATATAATTTATGTAAACAATATTGTAACAATAATATAACAAAATTATGATTGAAATAATATGTGAGGAAATACTTTTAAAAATTTAATTTTATAAAATAATATTGCAACAATAATATCACAAAATTAAAATTGAAATAAAATGTCAGGAAATAATTTTGCAAATATTTATTCATGAAATAATTTGGGAAATATTTTGTTATGAAATAATGTTGCAAATATGTAGTCAAGAAATAAATAATTTGGAAATTTTTTTACTATAACTATAATTTCGCGAATATTACAGCATAAAAGAATGTTGCAAATATCTTATAGAGAAATAATTTGCCTTTTATTATACCAGTAATGAGTGTTCAAAAGTTTACGTTATCTAAACCTTATCAATAGAAGTTATAATTAAATAAACTTCAAAGTTCCGTAATAGTTCTATTGATAATAACAGTTGTGTATTTACATGTATATTTCTCAAATTCTTGTCCTTTAGATTGGTCGGTTGACAATTCCTTGTTTTATATAAATATCCATTGTATTTCTATTGATGTTATAAATATAAATTGTATACAGCATGCAATAATTATGAAAATAATCTATTTTTATAATAATTAAAGCTGCATGATATTTTATTTGATGTTCTAGATGTCTGAAATTAATTTTTCAGTAAGGTAGTAATACAAAAATTATGATTATAATATCATTAATAGCATAGTGGGAATGACAGGAAACAATTTTGAATTTTTTCAATTTTTTTTTTAAATTCCTTTTAAATATTATGGTTTCTGGAATTTGTAGTTCAAATATTTTCAGATTGTAGTACTACTGTTATACTAAAATTACTGTAATGGTATAAGGAATATATATATAATATTAAATCATTGTAGGGTAAAAAGCTAATGAAATTGTCACCACAAAATTTAATAGTATAAACAACGCGTTTCGTAAACGTAGTGTTCTTCTTCAGGCTTCAGAATCCATGATTACTGTTATCTATTGTATATAGTAACTATAGTACAAAATAAAAATAAAATAAAAAATGGAAGAGAATACTGACCTAAGGGTGAGTGTTATTAATATTAAAATTATAGTAATCCGTCTTACCTCGAACCCTGCTGCTGAAGTTCTTAGATCGGTTTCGGGTGTCACCCACCTTCAACAAGAACTGATCAACTCTGTTGACCTGAGTTGATCAGTTCTTGTTGATGATGAGTGACGCCCGAAACCGGTCTAAGAACTTCAGCAGCAGGGTTCGAGGTAAGACGGATTACTATAATTTTTAATATTAATGATACTAACCTATGTGGTAATGAAAAAATGCATGAATTTAAGGGTGAGTGTCTATGGTATAACTGACTGGGAATAGGATGGACGTGGGTGAGGGTATGGGGTGCATCTGTTTCAGATTAGAAGGGAGTTACATTTCATTATTTTTTTATTTTCTTAAAGGTTACACTGAGGCTTTACATTTGCTCTAGGACTAAGTTTAGGAAACATTGAAAATATAACACAGAGAACTATAAGGAAATACAAACAAATATATGAATAAGGAGAAAACAGATCTTTTTTTTCATTAGCTTTTTACCCTGCAATGATTAAATACCATATAATAACTGATTACACTACGCTAGAATATTAACTGAATTATTTGGTTATTGAGGCTGGATGTTTGTTCCTAGATATATTCATTTTATGTCACTATCATGACATCAATATTATTATTTTCTTTTTCACTGGTTGTTCTTGGTTTTAGTCAGAAATGATAGTTTGTAATGAGTATTGTAGCAGTACTCCTGTAATGATAAATAATTTGTTGTTTATGTAGTACTACACAAACAGACAGTATATTACTGAAATGAGAATTAAAACAGTTCCAGCTGTTAAATTGCCCAAGTTTCTGATTTTTTATTTTCGATCAGTAGAAACTTCGATTTAACAGATTAACTAAATGGAAATTTGTTTCAATATTAAAAATTTATTAGATAAAAACATAAACAATTATTCATATACATACTAAATAATCATAATAAACACCTGAGGTACTAATAAATGTAAAAACAATATATGCTCTATGGCCTTGTATAGAGGATATGTTATCAGAAAGCAGCAAGTAATACAAAAATGAATGGAGGTTACGGAAACAAAATATTTTAAGGTAATATAAACAGGTGGTAAAATGTATCAAGCTTTAAAAATAACAAAGGGAAAATGAATAACAATGAAGGAAAAACTTTAACAAACATAGTATAAACTGAAGAATATTCTTAGTTCAGACGAGAATACTAACTAATTTGATTAGAGTTCATATTCGTGGGTTTCAAATTATTAAGAGGTTTAATAACAGGTAAATATATCAATAATAGTTTATTATCTGATAGCACAAATTTCAAAGTCCTAAGAAAATAATTTTTTTACTTTACTACCTTGCTTTTATTTAATATTTATACATATTTTGTCAATTTTTGGTAGTATTCCTCATTTATTAGAAGAATTTGTTCAAAATAATGATGTTCGATTTAGATACATTGACTGAAACACTATTAAATTTTATTTGATAATGTAACTTAATACTTTCATGTTTTGATAATGGCTGGAAACAGCAGAAAGAAGGACTGATGTAATATGTCAATGATTGGTAATATGCTTACTGGTGATAGAGTGATAAGGTAGTTATTCGGAAAATATGAGCAATTGATAACGAAGCATGTTACAGTAAAATACGGTTTTTTTTTAATAGTAATGTACAAAGACCATACATATTGAAATCGAAAATAAAGAATCTATAAGTGTACTTTTCTATTTACTTTGTAAATATACATTACCCTGAAAAGTGAGGAAATTCTGTTGCAAATGTTAGCTAAAAAATAATTTTGGAAAAATAATATCAGGAAATTATGTTACAAATGTAGAGGAGGAAATAAGTTCGTATATTTATTGTTGTGAAATGTAAGGAGTTTCGAACGTTTGTAATTCTCATTTCAGTGATATATTATCTTTTTGTGTACTGCTTAGTGTCTATAAGTGTATTTACTGTGTAGATATACATTAATTGAAAAAGTTAAAGATATTACTTAGATATTCCATTAAAACATTAAAATAAATAGTCAATCTTAAAATATTGGGAGGTTTCAATAATTATGGGTTACACACAGAGGAATAGAAGTTCTATATGAAAACTAACAACCCATTTGGAGGAACACTTAATATTTATCTTTAGTTTTACATCTGTGAGCTTTAAGTACTTCCAGTAAAACAAAATAAAAAGTCACTCTTAAGATATTGGGAGGTTTCAATAATTGCGGGTTACACACAGTAAAATAAGTTCTATAGGAAAACTAATAACCCATTTGGAGGAACACTTTATATTTATCTTTAGTTTTACATCTGTAAACTTTAGTAAGTTTATACTGAAAATAAAAATTTAAACTTTACTATAAGTTTATAGTAAGTTTTAGTTTTTGTAAGTACATCAGAGTAAAGTCATTTGAAATTTAATATAAAAAACGGTTGTAAAATTGCACCAATAAAGTTTTTAATATTACATTTGACAGATATCAACAACTTTTTAGATCTAAACATAAAAATAACAAACTGTTTAAACCCATTGTTTGTTTACCAAATTAAAATCTTTGTTTTTCATGTGTGGAAGTCCACTCTTAAATTCCCAAACAAATGTCAAACTATAACAGATAGCAAAAGTGACGAATCAATGTAACAATATATTCAGAAACAAATAATAATGAATGAAATGAACCTTCGATGTTATTTAAAACTATAATGAAATAATTATATCACATATTGTTTTAATTTTCTTCTATAAGTATAACCGAGCAATTTAATTGGTTACAGTAATTCAAAATAATTAATTGTATGGTTTTCTTTTATACAGTATATCTGTTTCCTTATATATTGCTGTGTTCGTCAATATTATCGAATAAGTTTTATAAGTAATTCAATGGTGTCTCATCGAGTTATTACACAGTATACTTATAAATTAATATTTAACTGAGTTCCGACATGATGAAAAAGCATAATCAAAAACGTGTTTATTTTTACATGTATACCGAAAAGTATCAGAATTGAAATATTATTTTTTATCATTCTGAGGTAAAATGGATAAACCAACAAAGGTCTCCATACAAATGAAGTTATATTCAACACGTTTTGAACACTTTGTGTTCATCATCAGGAAGACGCTATAATACCAATTATATATAATTAGTTACAGAAATTAGATAAAAGTTACATGTAATGCATGTATTAAACAATAATATTGGGGTTTACTATTTGTGAAATAATAAAATTCAATTAAGAGAATTCAAGACATACCCAAGGATGTGGTACTGATGGGTTGGCTAAACCAACAAAAGTCTCCACACCGTCAATACCACATCCTTTGGGTATGTCTTGAATTCTCTTAATTAAATTTTATTATTTCACTCTAATTTTTGTAACTGATTAGATATAATTTGCATTATAGTGTGTTCCTGATGATGAACACAAAAGTGTTCGAAACGCGTTGAATAAAACTTCATGTGTGTGATGACTTTTGTTGGTTTATCTATTTTACCTCAGAATGAGTAAATACCACACAATTACGGATTGCATAACTAATGATTATATTTTATGTTTCTTTCGTTATAAATACCGTTTCAGTTAAATAAATGTATCTTTTATTTATTTTACACACTATTCAATTGTAAAATTTCCTTTATTGTAATGCAGGTATGAAACAATAATATTAGGGTTTACTATTTCTTTTAATTCTTATTCAATTTCTCTGTATACGAGTTTTATAGTCCAGTTCACATTCATTTTCTGAAGACAATGATTAATTAAAAACAATGATTCAACAATATAAAAAAGTATCAATCTTTTCATAATTAATATATTATATTTAATTCAGTTTAAAATACACAATTTGTTTAAATAAGTCACAGTTTGTTATTGTATAATAAAGACTTGATGGAAACTAATAATTGTATAAACACCAAGGAGAAGTAAAATAAATATACTCGGGTATAAAAATCTTCCAATTTTTTGTTATCAGACAGAAAGAGATTGTGAGAGCAACATGGAATTATAAAAGAGTTAACAGATAAGGTAATATATACAGTTGTTAACATGTACAAAGTAAACTTTCATCCAAATCTAAAAATTCTCTCTTGTTTAATTGTAATGAATGAACTAAACGATATAAATTGGTTTAAATTCTTGTAGAATTCCTCTATATATGCCAAGTTAGAGTTATATAATATATATAAAATATTTTATTGTTGTGTAACTCGATAAATCCAAACTTTGTAAGTTAATATTAATATTAGAGGAATGAGTATATTGTTATTTTGACTTTATCTATCTACATGTATTATAATTATTTTCTCAATATTCTGTTGGCTTAAAAAAATGTAATACTTACATAATCTGATGCTTCAAATATCTGACTCATTGTAAGGATTTTCCTTTGTAAGAAAATAATCACTTTAACTAATTACTTGCAATATTCATAGCCACCATCTTGAATTACTGTTAATATGAGTTAGTTCTCACAATGCTCGCTTGAGTGAACTGATTTCAATATGACCTACTTTTGTTATCAGTGTATAATACTAAATGCCAATTACTACATTTAATAACATTTATTTATATTTTTATATTTAAGCTCAGTGTTTTAAAAAAAAATAACATATATTATTTTTTATGCCCCTCTCTCGGAGGGGGCGAGAGAGCAAGGTGCAATTAAGAACAAAAGAGGTTACAGATGGAAAATGGTCGTATTATACCAAGTACAATACATCAGCAATGTCTACTAAAGGTAATTTAATCCAATTTTCTTTTTTTTTTATATTATCATTATTCAAATACATATATCAAATAAGAAAAATATAATTTTGTTTAGATAAATGTATATTACTCTTAATATAGATTAGATTAAACGAATTTAAACAGTTGTTAACCTGTACAAAGTTAACTTCCATTCAATTCTAAAAATTCTCTCTTGTTTAATTGTAATGAATGAACTAAAGAATAAAAATTGGTTTATATTCTTGTAGAATTCCTCTATATATGCCAAGTTAGAGTTATATAATATATATAAAATATTTTATTGTTGTGCAACTCGATAAGTCCAAACTGTGTAAGTTGATAGAAATATTAAAGGAAAGCTGTGAATTATTTCGACTTTGTATGTGTTCTAATTTTAGAACATAGTACAGTTATAAATGAAAATTAGTGTATACAGTATCAAATCAGATACGAATAAAAATCTATTAATGTTCTAACATATTGCAATCATTTATTATGTAGTATTTATTCATTGTAGGGTAAAAAGCTAATTAAATGGTCTCCACATATAAAAATTTAATGCTATAAACAACGCGTTTCGAACACATAGAATTCTCACTCAGGCATTAAATAAAAAAAAGATGACATTGTATTTTTTAGTTAATATTTGATGAAGGACACTACGTGTTCGAAATGATTTGTTTATAGCATTAAAGTTTTACATGTGGAGACCATTTTATTAGCTTTTTAGGATAAAATGCAAAAACAATCAGATATAAATTCACATTATGTGAAGTCATCATTATGTTATCAGGTAAAATAAATACCTGTGTAATTATAATGATGTATAAGACAATACCTGGAACAGCTTAAGACTATTTCTATAAAGGTTGAAATGAATTGTATTTTGAATTGACTTATAAATTACAGATTGTTATATATTCTGATGTGATAACTGTTGAAGTTAGTCTGGTTGTATACTTACAATAGTATAGTTACAATAGTATACTTACAATAATAGTATACCATCAAAATACGATGTGTATTTCTGAAGAAAATATACTTTCTACAGTAGAATTCTGTGAATAGGGGTTACCTCATATTTAAATTACTTAAAATTACCCCATATGGGGAAAAGTTGGAATTGAATGATACTATATCTCTAATATTTATCTTTTCCAATTTGTTTACATTCAACCTCACCACGGAGTTATATATTCTTATGTGATAACTGTTGAAGTTGGTCTGGTTGTATACTTACAATAATAGTATACCATCAAATAAGATGTGTATTTCTGAAGAAAATATACTTTCTACAATAGAATTCTGTGAATAGGGATTACCTCATATTTAAATTACCTAAAATTTACCCCATGTGGGGGAAAGATTAAATTGAATGATACTATATCTCTAATATTTATCTTTTCCAATTTGTTCACAGTCAACCTCACCACGGAGTGTTTAAAAAATAGGTCTTCGCAACATGCACATATTGTATCACAAATTTCTGCCCTTTCTTTTAAATATTACATTAATAATTTGCTGCTCTGCGTCCCCAATCTGACCTAATGATTGTCATAGTTCTCTAGACATTTGAGAAAACCATTCTCTCTTTTTTCAGTTTTATATAGAGTTTGGGACAACCGTTCAGTCTCACTATAGCTCTCGTCTAATCTAATTTTCTCCATGTGTTCTTTCTTGTGAGTATTTTCTTTCTCCTTATATGACACGTTTGTTCTTAATTTCATCATTCTCATGTTATTTGAATATCTTTTATTAGAATGGTAATATGCATTCTAGGGAGTTAGGTGTGTTATACAAAGGATGTCTGGAGTAAACAATAGATTTATGATTCCTTGATTTTTAAAACTGTGGATATGTCAGGTTAGGCTAGTAGTGGGCCAAAGTAGAAGCCTGTCTGTGTTTCCCTTGTAGGAGTTGCAGTTTCACTTACAGCGTTGCCAATTACAACCACTGAAATATATGAAACCTATGAAAAATTATTTCTCCTAATATTTCTTATAAAAAATGTTCATTGTATGGCATGTCAAAGGTCTGAAAGTACAGGGCTGAGTGTGTTTCCCTTTTAGGACCGCCAGTTTAACTTACAGTGTTGCCAATTACAACCACTGAAATCTATGAAACCTATGAAAAAGTATGTCTCTTGATATTTCTATAATAAATGTTAATTATGTGGTATGTCAAAGGTCCCAAAGTACAGGGTTGTTTCTGTTTCTCTTGTAGGACTGCCAGTTTAACTTACAGTGTTGCCAATTAAAACCACTAAAAGCTATAAAACCTATGAAAAATTATTTCTCCTAATATTTCTATAATAAATGTTATTTGTATGGCATGTCAAAGGTCCGAAAGTGTAGGCTTGTGTCTGTTTCCCTTGTAGGACTGCCAGTTTAATTTACAGTGTTGCCAAACACAACAACTAAAAGCTATGAAACCTATGAAAAATTATGTCTCCTAATATCACCACAATAAATGTTCATTGTGTGGCATGTCAACGGTCCCAAAGTACAGGGCTGTGTGTGTTTCTCTTATAGGAATGCCAGTTTAACTTACAGTGTTGCCAAATACAAGCACTAAAAGCTATAAAAACCTATGAAAAATTATGTCTCCTAATATCGCCATAGTAAATGTTCATTGTGTGGTATGGTATGTCAAAGGACCCAAAGTATAGGGCTGTGTCTGTTTCTCTTGTAGGACTGCCAGTTTAAATTACAGTGTTGCTAATTACAAATTCTAAAGAGCTATGAAAGTGAACGAAATACTAGTGTTGATATAGTTTTATAACCCTCAGTGAGACTAAATTTTGTTGTTGTCTTGTATGTAGTAATTTGGTTCTAGATAATCATTCTTTATTTAGCTAATCCTCAGGAGGCAAGGTTAGCTCAGAAGTTTATCGTACTCAAATCTGAACTGATCGGACTGCGGTTCGATCACCCACCTGGTCCTCGATTTATTCATGCGGGAGGTGAATAAATCTGAGCACGTCGTCACTTTGAAAAGCCTTTACTATGTCAGGGTTCTAGCTAATGTTCCATACTCTAAATACACTTATGTTATGCGAAATTTAGGACTCCCACTGTTCAATTAATCTTCATAGTGTATATCACAAATGGCCAATCCTCTGTTTTTATGTCGAACGACTATCACTGAAACCTAACCTAACCTAGTTTGTTGTCATCAATCTAGTAAATTTTAAACCTGTCATCTTATTGGAGGAACAAACACGATAAATTAGTTTTTGTGCCATTCTTATGCAAAAGAGAAAATATTGTTTCTAAATGTTTACCATTCTCAAATGGAGGGAAAAAAGACTAAGATCCTTCAACCGTAACCGGAGGTCTCGTCAAAGTAAATTAATTTTGCTAGTTTGATTTTTGACTCTGACGAAGAACGCTTGTGACGGTGATAGACCTCAGTCTTTTTTCCCCATTTCATATTGTGTGTTGATC
Source organism: Hermatobates lingyangjiaoensis (assembly GCA_026182355.1). Lineage (NCBI taxonomy): Eukaryota > Metazoa > Arthropoda > Insecta > Hemiptera > Hermatobatidae > Hermatobates > Hermatobates lingyangjiaoensis. Next base: position 69,175 of record JAPFBL010000655.1, read on the forward strand.
ATTCATTTTTATTTCACCTGTTTATGTGAAATTATATATATTATATATATATATATATATATATATATAAATATATATATATATTTATATGTACCTGTCCCTGTACTTTTGGACCTTTGACTGACTATATATATATAACTAATATATATAGTCAGCTTCAGGTACTCGAAGCGACTACTTCTGCTGGTTGACGACAACTGTCGAAATATCGTTTTCAACCTTTTTTGTGTGTGTTTTTATGTGCTTTTCTCTTTCCATTGTGAACCACATATATGCATATATATATTGAATATACCCAATCTCGACCACATATATATAAAACTGTTTTTTTTTTATCGAGGTTTGGTCTAGCTTCTAAAACGTGGGTTTAAAAGTGCTGTATTTTTGAACATATACCAAACCTCCAGAAAAAAGAAAAATAATATATATATAAATAATAATATACAAAATTAAAAGAAACGATCCAGCCGACTTTTTTAAAATAAAATAAAAGACCAGTTCAAAGGCTATACCACCTGGAAGTTGGACTAGATCATCCTGAACTGAAAACTGATGAATCTTCAGCAGAAGAAAGTAATGAACAAGACGTGGAGGTTGAGTCTGAGGTAGTTAGAACCAAGAGTGGAAGGCGTGTGAAACCACCAGATCGCTTGGATGTTTAGATGGATGCCTACAAGATAATGTTCCAGTAGTTGCAAAACTCCTGTTTTACAAGGTGGGGAGGATGTGGCAAATGGCAACACTGAGTGAAATGGGGGAAGGTTTTACTTTTAAGTTCAGCTAATAGTATATTTCCAACCAGTAATCTAGAATACGGTTCCCTTATTAATAAAGATGCAATTTCTTTAATGGATAAGTAATAACTGTCTATTTGATTAAAGCCCTTTATATACCTATTGAATGACAAGATGCTGAAATGCTGCTAATATATGAAGTTAGAGAGGGAAAATTGTCACTAGTGTCTACATAAACCCGGCTTACCCTTTTCAAAGTTTGAGGCATTTGAATACCGTTAATATATATTTCCTTACTGTATGAAAAGAATTTAGAGCTTATCCAGGTTTCTTCTAGCTTTAATATCATTCCAATTCCAGAAACATACTTGTCCATCTCTAATAAAAAGTCATTAATTTGCTTTTCCAGAGTTAAATGGTATTTATTTATATACCCTTCGTTATTCATATTACTTATTTTTGGGAAGTATGCAACTAATATTTAGTTGTCACCAGATCCTATTAATTCTACTTTAATTTTCAAAGAGTGGGCTGCTGTTGATAATAAAGAGCCTATTATGCTTGTCCACATCTTTTGTAGGACTCCCTCATTCCCTCCTTTTTGCTCAATCCATGTAGTTGATGAGTTGCACTCTTTGTCAGAATTTGGTTCTTTGAAATCATCACAATTATCCCCTTTATCATAAAAATCTTTTTTCTTTAGATGATTGGGAGGATTATAGTATCTAGACAAATAATAGAATGTGTTTTCAAATAGTCTATGTACCTTTGAATAGCATTCTGGAAAACCATACATTTGATCAAATGTTTCTAAAAATGGTTTAGTAGATTCATATCGCCACATCATGCAGAATTTAAAGAAATCAACAGAAAAAACAATTGGTATATATTCTATGTATCTATTTGGATTTGTGATTTGTAGCATATGTTTGGTGAAAGATGCCTCTGTCCATGTCGTTGTTTAGAATGATAAATATTTGAAGAGTGAATTTGCTATATTCTTCTCTAAAATACCCAACAACATCCTAATTTCAACACTGTTATTAGATGTTAGAAAATGTTTATTACGAATATCTCATTTATGTATATTTAGAATTTTGTTGATGTTGTTTGATTCTGATTTTCTGAACTTCTTTATCAATCTATTGTCAGAAGATCTTCTTTGTATAATTTTTTTGTAAAACTTTTGTTTAGTTAGAATTTGTTCATAATTTATTCGTTTTAAGAGGAGGAGAAAAGTGTTGGGTTGTGATATTTACTTGTGCTGTGTACCCTGCAGTGCATGTGGAGACAGTAAGGACGTTGACAACTGAAGACTTTTTACAGATCTCTGAGGAATCAATCTACTAATAAATGTTAACCAGGTTGAAGCCAACTCTTGTTCTTTTTCAAAACTGTAGCTGCTTATCCAAGGGTTGGCATAGACTATACTTCTTAGGGCTAGTGCTGGATACCCCCATGATCCACTAGGGCTTATCACGTTTCTGAGGAATTCGCCTGAAGGTCCGCTAACACTCTTTTTCACATTAGCCCTGAGCCAAACCTTTGGTACAGTTCCACCATCATGTCTTTTGTTATCTGCTCATTATAAGAATACAACACTATATCATCACCCAATAACACCGTACTCAACTCCTCCCAACCTTCCCAGCACCGGTGATGATATACTGAGCAGCGACTGCAGATACAAGACTGCCTATCAAACTGGTCAACCACCAACCAGAAATAACAATCCTCCTTTTCCAAGGCCACCGTTTTCCCTCTCCACCGGACAACGAAGTTTGTTTAAGTGTTCTATTTCTTCATCAGCTATCTTCCTGGTCTCCCTATCCAGGTTTCATAATCTGTCAATAATATCAATCACAATTTCTTTGGGAACAGATTGATCGAATCTATCCCCATCAAGACACCCATACCAACCCGGACAGATGGACTCAAAATGAGCCACGCAAACCGGATTAGATATAGGAGAATCAATATTAGGTTTTCCCCACCTATATAACAGATATGGTTGACGTAGATAGCTGGGCATGGGTGTTGTTATTATCTCGCGGGTCTTCTGAGCCTCTTCTTCTAATGCTACTTCCGCGTAATCTTCATATTCTTTTTTTGCGGCGATTTCATAATGGTCATAGTTTTCCTTAAGGTCTCCTTCTTCAGTTGTCATCCGCTCATACGCCCATGGCCATTTTGTCCGATATTTAGATCCAAGAAAATTAGTTGACTGAGCACCTCCTGAAGTTCCCCACCGATAAGGCTCATTGCAAAAATCTTTAATAGTCAGATGGTCAAATGGTTCTCTTCGATACCAATAACCAAATATCTTATTTATCTCCTGTTTCCAATACTCAATGTTGAATCCTTTATCTTTTCCGTCTAAAGTTGGTGAAACCCAAGTCTCAATGTCCCCTTCTATCTGTTCGGACGTGTACGGTGCTTTCCCCCAGTCAGTGCATGAAGATGCACAAAGAACATGTAATTGGGGGACATTATAATGTCCAACATTATTACCTGGAAAGGATGGAATTGTTCGTTTGGTCAAGGTTAAGACTTGGAAGGGATTACATCTAAGACCGGTTCAAAGGCTATACCACCTGGAAGTTGGACTAGATCATCCTGAACTGAAAACTGATGAATCTTCAGCAGAAGAAAGTAATGAACAAGACGTGGAGGTTGAGTCTGAGGTAGTTAGAACCAAGAGTGGAAGGCGTGTGAAACCACCAGATCGCTTGGATGTTTAGATGGATGCCTACAAGATAATGTTCCAGTAGTTGCAAAACTCCTGTTTTACAAGGTGGGGAGGATGTGGCAAATGGCAACACTGAGTGAAATGGGGGAAGGTTTTACTTTTAAGTTCAGTTAATAATACATTTCCGACTAGCAATCTAGAATAAGGTTGCCTTATTAGCAGAGATGGAATCTCTTTGATGGACAAGTAATAACTGTCAATTTGATCGAATCCCTTTAGGCCTATTGAGTGGCAAGAAGCTGATATGCTGCTAATATATGAAGTTAGAGAGGGAAAATTGTCACTAGTGTCTACATAAACCCTGCTTACCCTTTTCAAAGTTTGAGGCATTTGAATACCGTTAATATATATTTCCTTACTGTATGAAAAGAATTTAGAGCTTATCCAGGTTTCTTCTAGCTTTAATATCATTCCAATTCCAGAAACATACTTGTCCATCTCTAATAAAAATTCATTAATTTGCTTTTCCAGAGTTAAATGGTATTTATTTATATACTCTTCGTTATTCATATTACTTATTTTTGGGAAGTATGCAACTAATATTTGGTTGTCACCAGATCCTATTAATTCTACTTTAATTTTTAAAGTGTGTGCTGCTGTTAATAATAGAGAACCTATTATGCTTGTCCACATCTTTTGTAGGACTCCCTCATTCCCTCCTTTTTGCCCTATCCATGTAGTTGATGAGTTGCACTCTTTGTCAGAATTTGGTTCTTTGAAATCATCACAATTATCCCCTATATGATAAAAATCTTTTTTCTTTAGATGATTGGGAGGATTATAGTAAATAGACAAATAATAGAATGTGTTTTCAAATAGTCTATGTACCTTTGAATAGCATTCTGAAAAACCATACATTTGATCAAATGTTTCTAAAAATGGTTTAGTAGATTCATATCGCCACATCATGCAGAATTTAAAGAAATCAACTGAAAAAACAATTGGTACATATTCTGTGTATCTATTTGGATTTGTTATTTCTAGCATATGTTTAGTAAATGATGCTTCTGTCCTTGTCATTGTTTGGAATGATAAATATTTGAAGAGTGAATTTGCTATATTCTTCTATAAAATACCCAATAACATCCTAATTTCAAGACTGTTATTAGATGTTAGAAAATGTTTATTAAGAATATCTTATTTATGTATATTTAGAATTTTGTTGATGTTGTTTGATTCTGATATTCTGAACTTCTTTATCAATCTATTGTCAGTATATCTTCTCTGTATAATTTTTTTGTAAAACTTTTGTTTAGTTAGAATTTGTTCATAATTTATTCGTTTTAAGAGGAGGAGAAAAGTGTTGGGTTGTGATATTTTACTTGTGCTGTGTACCATGCAGTGCATCTGGAGACAGTAAGGACGTTGAGCACTGAAGACTTTTTTACAGATCTCTGAGGAATCAATCTACTAATAAATGTTAACCAGGTTGAAGGCAACTCTTGTTCTTTTTAAAAACAATACCTGTGTAATTATAGTGATGTACAAGACAATACCTGGAACAGCTTAAGCCTATTTCTATAATGATTGAAATGTATTGTATTTTAATTGACTTATCAATTACAGATTGTTAAATATTCTGATGTGATACCTCTTGAAAATTGTCTGGGTTGTATAATTACAATAGTACTATACCATCAAATTACGATGTGTATTTCTGAAGATACTATTCGTCTAAACAACAGAAGTCTGCGAATAAGGGGTTACCTTTATATTAAATTTCCTAAAATTACCCCATATGAGGGAAATTGGAATTGAATGATACTATATCTGTAATGTTTTATCTTTTCCAATTTTGTTTCACATTCAACCTCACCACATTACTTAAAATTACCCCATATGGGGAAAGTTGGAATTGAATGATACTAATCTCTAATATTTATCTTTTCCAAATTTGTTCACATTCAATTCTCACCACGGAGTGTTTAAAAAATAGGTCTTCGCAACATGCACATATTGTATCACAAATTTCTGCCCTTTCTTTTAAATATTACATTAATAATTTGCTGCTCTCCGTCCCCATTCTGACCTAATGATTGTCATAGTTCTCTCGACATTTGAGAAAACCATTCTCTCTTTTTTCAGTTTTATATAGGTTTTGGACAAACCGTTCAGTCTCACTATAGCTCTCGTCTAACCTAATTTTTCCCATGTGTTCTTTCTTGTGAGTATTTTTCTTTCTCCTTATATGAAACGTTTGTTCTTAATTTCATCATTCTCATGTTATTTGAATATATTTTATTAGAATGGTAATATTCATTCTAGGGAGTTAGGTGTGTTAAGTAAAGGAAGTCAGGAGTAAACAATAGATTTATGATTCCTTGATTTTTTAAAACTGGGATATGTCAGGTTAGCCTAGTGGTGGGCCAAAGTAGAAGCCATAGTGTGTTTCCGTTGTAGGATTGCCAGTTTAACTTGCAGGGTTGCCAATTAAAACCACTAAAAGCTATGAAAACTATGAAAAATTATTTCTCTTAATATTTCTTATAAAAAATGTTCATTGTATGGGATGTCAAAGGTCCCAGGTTTGTGTCAAAAGTACAGGCTTGTGTCTGTTTCTCTTGTAGGACTGCCAGTTTAACTTACAGTGTTGCCAATTACAACCACTAAAATATATGAAACCTATGAAAAATTATTTCTCTTAATATTTCTTATAAAAAATGTTCATTGTATGGCATGTCAAAGGTCCCAGGTTTGTGTCAAAAGTACAGGCTTGTGTCTGTTTCTCTTGTAGGACTGCCAGTTTAACTTACAGTGTTGCCAATTACAACCACTGAAATCTATGAAACCTATGAAAAAGTATGTCTCTTGATATTTCTATAATAAATGTTAATTATGTCGTATGTCAAAGGTCCCAAACTACAGGGCTCTGTTAGTTTCCCTTGTAGGATTGCCAGTTTAAATTACCGTGTTGCCAAATACAGACACTGAAGCTATGAAACCTATGAAAAATTATTTCTCCTAATATTTCTATAATAAATGTTATTTGTATGGCATGTCACAGGTCCCAAAGTGTAGGCTTGTGTCTGTTTCCCTTGTAGGACTGTCAGTTTAACTTACAGTGTTGCCAACACAACTACTAAAAGCTATGAAAACCTATGAAAAAATTATGTCCCTAATATCACCACAATAAATGTTCCATTGTGTGGGGCAATGTCAACGGTCCCAAAGTACAGGGCTGTGTGTTTTTCTCTTATAGGAATGCCATTTTAACTTACATGTTTGCCAAATACAAGCACTAAAAGCTATAAAAACCTATGAAAAATTATGTTTCCTAATATCGCCATAGTAAATGTTCATTGTGTGGTATGGTATGTCAAAGGACCAAAGTACAGGGCTGTGTCCTGTTTCCCTTGTAGGACTGCCAGTTTAAATTACAGTGTTGCAATTACAAATTCTAAAAAACTTTGAATGTGAACGAAATACTAGTGTTGAAATAGTTTTATAACCCTCAGTGAGACTAAATTTTGTTGTTGTCTTGTATGTAGTAATTTGGTTCTAGATAGTCATTCTTTATTTAGCTAATCCTCAGGAGGCAAGGTTAGGTCAGAAGTTTATTGTACACAAATCTGAACTGATAGGACTGCGGTTCGATCCCCCACCTGTTCCTCGATTTATTCATGGGGGAGGTGGATAAATCAGAGCACGTCGTCCCTTTGAAAAGCCTTTACTATGTCAGGGTTTTAGCTAATGTTCCCTACTCTAAATACACTTATGTTAGTCGAAATTCAAGACTCCCATTGTTGAATTAATCTTCATTGTGTAGTATCACAAACGGACAATCCTCTCTTTCTTCTCGGACGACTACCACTGCAACCTAACCTAACCTAGTTAGTTGTCATCAATCTAGTAAATTTTAAACCTGTCATCTTATAGAAAGAACAAACACGATAATTTAGTTTTTGTGCCGTTCTTATGCAAAAGGGAAAATATTATTTCTAAATTTATACCATTCTCAAATGGGGGGAAAAAAAAGGCTAAGATCCTTCAACCGTAACAAGCGGTCTTCGTCACAGGAAAAGAATTTTGCTAGTTTGATTTTTGACTCTGTAGAAGAGTGCTTGTTACGGTGATAGATCTTAGTCTTTTTTACCTTTCATTTTATACGAAATATATATCTCCGTCAGAGTCAAAAACCCTATTGACACTGACACAATAAACCAACAGTTGGGTTTTTGACTCTGACGAAGACCACTTGTTACGGTTGAAAGATCTGAGTCTTGTTTGCCCATTTCTTATTGTGGTTTGATCATTGATATAACTATATAAATATCATTGATATTTATTATTTGTTTATATCATTGATATAAACCATATATAAAATATGTGATGTTAAGCCTTATATTGAATTGACATTCCTTGTTTTAAACTCCAATTGTTTTTTTTCTTATAATTACTTATAAAGTTATATAAAAGTTATATAAACGTTTATTAGTTTTGTTCCTAGAACTAATAAAGTTCCAATTTGATAATGTAATAACTCCAGTTATCAGCAAATATAATTCATGAATTATTTCTTTTTTAGTAATATTTTATTAATTTTGTAAATGATAATTTTTGTTCCATGTTTTTTTTTTTCAGAAGAGTATTTAATGATAATTTTGCATTGAAAGATATTATTTTCAGTTATAAAAAATTACGAAGTTTTGACAGTATTTATACATTTACTTGGACGATTTGCAAAAACAATAAACTCACAATTAAAACTGTAACTATCAAACTTGTCACACATATATTAAAACAGATTAAACACCGTTTTTTATTCTTGAAATATAATTGAAACATAATAAATTGAAATTAGCTATTATATATAATAATTGGTGTAATTCAATTATTGACAATAATCGTAAACAGTTATTTAATAGCTATGTTAAATGTTATAGTACCTTTCCTATTGAAGGTCTGTAATTTTTTTCATCATTCCTTTTACCTGAACTTTTCAATTATTACTAATTAAACATGTTTTTAATTGTGTGATCTGTTATAGTATGGTAGTTAGTCACATTGAGGGTATTTTGAAAATTATGTATTCGCAGAAGGAAAGTATAATAGGAAATCTATGAGTGCATTTCAAACACATAGTGCTCATCTTCAGGTTAACATATGAGGCTATTATTTTTGAAAGTGGCCTAATTCCATTTTCAAAAAAAATTTAGCTAGCTACTTAAATAATTACATTTTTACGTTATCTTTACCTTTTGTAGCAAATTGTACAAAATTTATTTAAAATTACTAAGTATTTTTAATAACAAAAATTGGTTGATAAATAAAATGACAATATTTTTAAATTCCCTTAAATATCTCGATTTTAACATAAATGGAATTAGGCCACTTTCAAAATAAGCGGCTCATATAATAGGAATACTTACGAATGAGATTTGAGATCATCAGAAAGAATTATTTGAAATTATTTATAATATAAAAACTTTGAATTGTTCTATTCAGGTTTTTAACAAGAGAATTATCATGTTTAGATGAATTAATTCATATTTAATCTTAATGAAATATTACTGTATAGTGAAATCTAAACCGATTTATATGGAAGAAAAACTTTTCATTTAATAAGAGTGCGCCAAAATCTTTTTTACGTATAAACTGTTTCATGTTTTAATGTTTTGACGTTTTTTTAAGGTTCAGGTTTACTTAGGTAATTTTTTTTCTAAATCTTTTTAACAAACTGAATGGAATCACTCAACATTAATCGAATGTGTTATATATATTTATATATATCCACTTAAAATTCGAAAAAACGATCCAAACTGGACGGAAAATTTTGAACTGATATATATATATATATATATATGATTCGCGCTACGTTCCTTGACGTGTGAAGATCTCTTTTCTAGTCTACTCCTGATGACGAGTAGACATTTAAGCAATGGATTGTTTAAACTTATACAATTAATTCATTCTGAGGTAAAATGGATAAAACAACAAAAGTCTCCACACAAATGAAGTTTTATTCAACGCGTGTCGAACTTTTTGTGTTCATCATCAGGAAGACACCAAGCATGTGGTATTGACGGGTTGGTCCAGTGAAAACAACTCTAACCAGGTCCAAATGAGAGGTACAGTTTGGTACAGTTCCACCATCATGTCTTTTGTTATCTGCTCATTATAAGAATACAACACTATATCATCACCCAATACACCGTACTCAACTCCTCCCAACTTCCCAGCACCGGTGATGATATACTGAGCAGCGACTGCAGATACAAGACTGCCTATCAAACTGGTCAACCACCAACCAGATAACAATCCTCCTTTCCAAGGCCACGTTTTCCCTCTCCACCGGACACGAAGTTTGTTTAAGTGTTCTATTTCTTCATCAGCTATCTTCCTGGTCTCCCTATCCAGGTTTCATAATCTGTCAATAATATCAATCACAATTTCTTTGGGAACAGATTGATCGAATCTATCCCCATCAAGACACCCATACCAACCCGGACAGATGGACTCAAAATGAGCCACGCAAACCGGATTAGATATAGGAGAATCAATATTAGGTTTTCCCCACCTATATAACAGATATGGTTGACGTAGATAGCTGGGCATGGGCGTTGTTATTATCTCGCGGGTTTTCTGAGCCTTTTCTTTTAATGCTACTTCCGCGTAATCTTCATATTCTTTTTTTGCGGCGATTTCATAATGGTCATAGTTTTCCTTGAGGTCTCCTTCTTCAGTTGTCATCCGCTCATACGCTCATGGCCATTTTGTCCGATATTTAGATCCAAGAAAATTAGTTGACTTAGCACCTCCTGAAGTTCCCCACCGATAAGGCTCATTGCAAAAATCTTTAATAGTCAGATGGTCAAATGGTTCTCTTCGATACCAATAACCAAATATCTTATTTATCTCCTGTTTCCAATACTCAATGTTGAATCCTTTATCTTTTCCGTCTAAAGTTGGTGAAACCCAAGTCTCAATGTCCCCTTCTATCTGTTCGGACGTGTACGCTGCTTTCCCCCAGTCAGTGCATGAAGATTCAAGAAGAACATGTAATTGGGGGACATTATAATGTCCAACATTATTACCTGGAAAGGATGGAATTGTACGTTTGGTCAAGGTTGAGACTTCGAAGGGATTACATCTAAGACCGGTTCAAAGGCTATACCACCTGGAAGTTGGACTAGATCATCCTGAACTGAAAACTGATGAATCTTCAGCAGAAGAAAGTAATGAACAAGACGTGGAGGTTGAGTCTGAGGTAGTTAGAACCAAGAGTGGAAGGCGTGTGAAACCACCAGATCGCTTGGATGTTTAGATGGATGCCTACAAGATAATGTTCCAGTAGTTGCAAAACTCCTGTTTTACAAGGTGGGGAGAATGTGGCAAATGGCAACACTGAGTGAAATGGGGGAAGGTTTTACTTTTAAGTTCAGCTAATAGTATATTTCCAACCAGTAATCTAGAATACGGTTCCCTTATTAATAAAGATGCAATTTCTTTAATGGATAAGTAATAACTGTCTATTTGATTAAAGCCCTTTATATACCTATTGAATGACAAGATGCTGAAATGCTGCTAATATAAGAGGTTAGAGAAGGAAAATTGTCGCTTGTATCTATATAAACTCTGCTTACCCTTTTCAAAGTTTATGGCATTTGAATACCATTTATATACATTTTCTTACCATATGAGAAAAATTTTGAACTTATCCAGGTTTCCTCCAGTTTTAATATCATCCCAATTCCAGACACATATTTGTCCATCTCCAATAAAAATTCATTAATTTGCTTTTCCAGAGTTAAATGGTATTTATTTATATACTCTTCGTTATTCATATTACTTATTTTTGGGAAGTATGCAACTAATATTTGGTTGTCACCAGATCCTATTAATTCTACTTTAATTTTCAAAGAGTGGGCTGCTGTTGATAATAAAGAACCTATAATGCTAGTCCACATTTTCTGTAGGACTCCCTCATTCCCTCCTTTTTGTCCAACCCATGTAGTTGATGAATTACACTCATTATCTGAATCTGGTTCATTAAAATCATCAAAATTATCGCCTATATCATCAAAATCTCTTTTCTTTAAATGACTTGGAGGATTATAATAACTAGATAAATAGTAAAAGGTGTTCTCAAATAACCTATGAACTTTGGAGTAGCATTCCGGAAAGCCGTACGTACATTTGATCAAATATTTGTAAAAATGGTTTAGTGGATTCATATCGCCACATGATGCAGAATTTAAAGAAATCAACTGAAAAAACAATTGGTACATATTCTGTGTACCTATTTGGGTTTGTTATCTCTAACATATGCTTGGTTAAAGCTGCCTCCGACCATGTCATTGTCTGGAATGATAAATACTTGAACACAGAATTTGCTATATTCTTCTCTAAAATACCCAATAACATCCTAACTTCAAGACTGTTATTAGATGTTAGAAAATGTTTATTAAGAATATCTTATTTATGTATATTTAGAATTTTGTTGATGTTGTTTGATTCTGATATTCTGAACTTCTTTATCAATCTATTGTCAGTATATCTTCTCTGTATAATTTTTTTGTAAAACTTTTGTTTAGTTAGAATTTGTTCATAATTTATTCGTTTTAAGAGGAGGAGAAAAGTGTTGGGTTGTGATATTTACTTGTGCTGTGTACCATGCAGTGCATCTGGAGACAGTAAGGACGTTGAGCACTGAAGACTTTTTACAGATCTCTGAGGAATCAATCTACTAATAAATGTTAACCAGGTTGAAGGCAACTCTTGTTCTTTTTCAAAACTAATACCTGTGTAATTATAGTGATGTACAAGACAATACCTGGAACAGCTTAAGCCTATTTCTATAATGATTGAAATGTATTGTATTTTGAATTGACTTATCAATTACAGATTGTTAAATATTCTGATGTGATACCTCTTGAAAATTGTCTGGTTGTATAATTACAATAGTACTATACCATCAAATACGATGTGTATTTCTGAAGATACTATACTGTCTACAACAGAAGTCTGCGGATAGGGGTTACCTTATATTTAAATTTCCTAAAATTACCCCATATGAGGGAAAGTTGGAATTGAATGATACTATATCTGTAATGTTTATCTTTTCCAATTTGTTCACATTCAACCTCACCACATTACTTAAAATTACCCCATATGGGGGAAAGTTGGAATTGAATGATACTATATCTCTAATATTTATCTTTTCCAATTTGTTCACAGTCAACCTCACCACGGAGTGTTTAAAAAATAGGCCTTCGCAACATGCACATATTGTATCACAAATTTCTGCGCTTTCTTTTAAATATTACATTAATAATTTGCTGCTCTCCGTCCCCAATCTGACCTAATGATTGTCATAGTTCTCTCGACATTTGAGAAAACCATTCTCTCTTTTTTCAGTTTTATATAGAGTTTGGGACAACCGTTCAGTCTCACTATAGCTCTCGTCTAACCTAATTTTCTCCATGTGTTCTTTCTTGTGAGTATTTTCTTTCTCCTTATATGAAACGTTTGTTCTTAATTTCATCATTCTCATGTTATTTGAATATATTTTATTAGAATGGTAATATTCATTCTAGGGAGTTAGGTGTGTTAAGTAAAGGAAGTCAGGAGTAAACAATAGATTTATGATTCCTTGATTTTTAAAACTTTAGATGGGTCAGGTTAGCCTAGTAGTGGGCGAAAGATGAAGTCTGTGTGTTTTTGCCTTGTAGGAGTTGCAGTTTCACTTACATTGTTGCCAATTAAAACCACTAAAAGCTATGTAACCTATAAAAAATTATTTCTCCTAATATTTCTTATAAAAAATGTTCATTGTATGGCATGTCAAAGGTCTGAAAGTACAGGGCTGAGTGTGTTTCCCTTTTAGGACCGCCAGTTTAACTTACAGTGTTGCCAATTACAACCACTGAAATCTATGAAACCTATGAAAAAGTATGTCTCTTGATATTTCTATAATAAATGTTAATTATGTGGTATGTCAAAGGTAAAAAAGTACAGGGCTTTTCTGTTTCTCGTGTAGGACTGCCAGTTTAACTTACAGTATTGCCAAATACAGCCACTAAAGCTATGAAACTATGAAAAATTATGTCTCCTAATATCACCATAATAAATGTTCATTTTTTTGTATGTCAAAGGTCCCAAAGTGTAGGGTTGTGTCTGTTTCCCTTGTAGGACTGCCAGTTTAACTTACAGTGTTGCCAATTTAAACCACTAAAAGGTATGAAACCTATGAAAAATTATTTCTCCTAATATTTCTATAATAAATGTTATTTGTATGGATGGCATGTCAAAGGTCCCAAAGTGTAGGCTTGTGTCTGTTTCCCTTGTAGGACTGCCAGTTTAACTTACAGTGTTGCCAATTTAAACCACTAAAAGCTATGAAACCTATGAAAAATTATTTCTCCTAATATTTCTATAATATATGTTATTTGTATGGATGGCATGTCAAAGGTCCGAAAGTGTAGGCTTGTGTCTGTTTCCCTTGTAGGACTGCAAGTTTAACTTACAGTGTTGCCAATTTAAACCACTAAAAGCTATGAAACCTATGAAAAATTATTTCTCCTAATATTTCTATAATAAATGTTATTTGTATGGATGGCATGTCAAAGGTCCCAAAGTGTAGGCTTGTGTCTGTTTCCCTTGTAGGACTGCCAGTTTAACTTACAGTGTTGCCAAACACAACTACTAAAAGCTATGAAACCTATGAAAAAATTATTTCTCCTAATATTTCTATAATAAATGTTATTTGTATGGCATGTCAAAGGTCCCAAAGTGTAGGCTTGTGTCTGTTTCCCTTGTAGGACTGCCAGTTTAACTTACAGTGTTGCCAAACACAACTACTAAAAGCTATGAAACCTATGAAAAATTATGTCTCCTAATATCACCACAGTAAATGGTCATTGTGTGGCATGTCAACGGTCCCAAAGTACAGGGCTGTGTGTGTTTCTCTTATAGGAATGCCAGTTTAACTTACAGTGTTGCCAAATACAAGGACTAAAAACTATAAAAACCTATGAAAAATTATGTTTCCTAATATCGCCATAGTATATGTTCATTGTGTGGTATGGTATGTCAAAGGACCCAAAGTACAGGGCTGTGTCTGTTTCTCTTGTAGGACTGCCAGTTTAAATTACAGTGTTGCTAATTACAAATTCTAAAAAGCTATCAAAGTGAACGTAGTACTAGTGTTAAAATAGTTTTATAACCCTCAGTGAGACTAAATTTTGTTGTTGTCTTGTATGTAGTAATTTGGTTCGAGATAATCATTCTTTATTTAGGTAATCCGCAGGAGGCAAGGTTAGCTCAGAAGTTTATCGTACTCAAATCTGAACTGATCGGACTGCGGTTCGATCTCCCACCTGTTCCTCGATTTATTCATGCGGGAGGTGAATAAATCTGAGCACGTAGTTCCTTGAAGAAGCCTTTGAAGCTACTCAAAGGGACTACTTCTACCCGATGACGACGACTGTCGAAATATCGTTGTGAGTCTTTTGTGTGTGTCTTTATTTGTGTTTTCTCTTTCCTGTGTGAATATTATATATATATATATATATATATATATAACTAATATATAGTCAGCTTCAGCTAGTCAAACGGACTACTTCTGCTTGTTGACGACAAATGTCGAAATATCGTTGTGAACCTTTTTTGTGTGTGTTTTTATGTGCTTTTCTCTTTCCATTGTGAACTACATATATGTATATATATATTGAATATTCCCCAATCTCGACCACATATATTTAAAACTGTTTTTCCTTTTTATCATGGTTTGGTCTAGCTTCTAAAACATTGGCATTTAGGTGCTGTATTTTTGAACGTATACCAAACCTCCAAAAAAAAAGAAAAATAGTATATATATATGATCAAACCACAATCAGAAATGGGAAAACAAGACTAAGATCTTTCAACCGTAACAAGCGGTCTTCGTCAGAGTCAAAAACCCAACTGAACACTAGATGCAGAAAACATCTGGTGAGGAGTTGAGAAGAGTGGGAGGGAAGAGTGGTATTTTAAAAGGGTGAAAGTACAGGAAAGGACTAATGTCCAGAAAGGGATGTTTGGACTAATGTCCAGAAAACCAGATGTTTTCTGCATCTAGTGTTCAGTTGGGTTTTTGACTCTGACGAAGACCGCTTGTTACGGTTGAAAGATCTTAGTCTTGTTTTCCCATTTCTGATTGTGGTTTGATCATTGATTGTTGTTTCACGTGTTTATGTGAAATCTTTATATATATATATATATATATTTTTTTGTTTGGGTTTGGGTCTAATGATTTTAAACTAGTCCTTTCGCCGACGTTTCGACATATATTTGTCATCTTCAGGTCTACAACATGATTGTTTTACAATTAGCACTACTATTACAACTATTGTCAGCTATTTCGACTATGGATTCATTTTATGATTTAAGGATATCATTAAAAAAAAATTCATAGTCGAAATAACTTATTATTGTTGTAATAGTAGTGCTAATTGTAAATCAATCACGTTGTAACCCTGAAGAATACATAAATATACGTGGAAACATCTGCGAAAGCACTAGTTTAAAACCATTAAACCTCAAACCTAAAAAAAAAACATAAATTACACATCATATAAATATAGGGTCATGAAATCAAATCATGATGAATATATTTATATATATATATATATGATCAAACCACAATAAGAAATGGGAAAACAAGACTAAGATATTTCAACCGTAACAAGCGGTCTTCGTCAGAGTCTAAAACCCAACTTCGTTCTTGACTCTGACGAAGACCGCTTTCTTACGGTTGAAAGATCTTAGTCTTGTTTTCCCATTTCTTATTGTGGTTTGATCATTGATTGTTGTTTCACGTGTTTATGTGAAATCTTTATATATATATATATATATATATATATAATAGTTTATATATATATATATATATATTTATTTCTGTGCAATGGCAGCAGGTCTTCCCTTAGTCAAGTAATACGAAAACAAGAGAATGTCAACAAGAAATTGGTCAATAGATAAAGGCTGCTTCTTGTTTTAATAACATAAATTGCATATATGTATATATTACATATATAATTATATATAAACCATATATAAAATATGTGATGTTAAGCCTTATATTGAATTGACATTCCTTGTTTTAAAGTCCAATAGTATTTTTTCTTATAATTACTGATAAAGTTATATAAAAGTTATATAAACGTTTATTAGTTTTGTTCCTAGAACTAATAAAGTTCCAATTTTTAAATGGAATAACTCCAGTTATCAGCAAATATAAGTCATGAATTATTTCTTTTTTAGTAATATTTTATTAATTTTGTAAATGATAAGTTTTGTTCCATGTTTTTTTTTTTAGAAGAGTATTTAATGATAATTTTGCATTGAAAGATATTATTTTCAGTTATAAAAAATTACGAAGTGTTGACAGTATTTATACATTTACTTGGACGATTTGCAAAAACAATAAACTCACAATTAAAACTGTAACTATCAAACTTGTCACACATATATTAAAACAGATTAAACACCGTTTTTTATTCTTGAAATATAATTGAAACATAATAAATTGAAATTAGCTATTATAAATAATAATTGGTGTAATTCAGTTATTGACAATAATCGTAAACAGTTATTTCATAGCTATGTTAAATGTTATAGTACCTTTCCTATTAAAGGTCTGTAATTTTTTTCATCATTCCTTTTACCTGAACTTTTCAATTATTACTAATTAAACATGTTTTTAATTGTGTGATCTGTTATAGTATGGTAGTTTGTCACATTGTGGGGATTTTGAAAATTATGTATCCGCAGAAGGAAAGTAGAATAGGAAATCTATGAGCGCATTTCAAACACATAGTGCTCATCTTCAGGTGAACATATGAGCCGTTTATTTTTGAAAGTGGCCTAATTCCATTTTCCAAAAAAATTTAGCTAGCTACTTAAATAATTACATTTTTACGTTATCTTTACCTTTTGTAGCAAATTGTACAAAAATTTATTTAAAATTACTAAGAATTTTTATAACAAAAATTAGTTGATAAATAAAATGACAATATTTTTAAATTTTGTAAAACGCAAACCTTTAAATATCTCGATTTTAACATAAATGGAATTAGGCCACTTTCAAAATAAGCGGCTCATATAATAGGAATACTTATGAATGAGATTTAAGAACATCAAAACGAATTATTTGAAATTATTTATAATATAAAAATTTGAATTCTTCTATTCAGGTTTTTAACAAGAGAATTATCATGTTTAGATGAATTAATTCATATTTAATCTTAATGAAATATTACTGTATAGTGAAATCTAAACCGATTTATAAGTAAGAAAAACTTTTCATTTAATAAGAGTGCGCCAAAATCTTTTTTACGTATAAAACTGTTTCATGTTTTAATGTTTTGACGTTTTTTTGAAGGTTTAGGTTTATTTAGGTAATTTTTTTTCTTAATCTTTTTTAACAAACTGAATGGAATCACTCAACATTAATAGAATGTGTTTATATATTTATATATATATATATATATATATATATATAAAATTTTTCGAATTTTAGATGCATATATATATATATATATATATATATATATATATATCCACTTAAAATTCGAAAAAACGATCCAAACTGGACGCAAAATTTTGAGCTTGTATATATATATATATATGATTAAACCACAATAAGAATGGGAAACAAGACTAAGATCTTTCAACCGCAACAAGCGGTCTTCGTCAGAGTTAAAAACCCAACTTTATATATATATATATATATATATATATATATATATATGATTCGCGCTACGTTCCTTGACGTGGGAAGATCTCTCTTCTAGTCTACTCCTGATGACGAGTAGACATTTAAGCAATGGATTGTTTAAACTTAAAACAAATAATTCATTCTGAGGTAAAATGGATAAACCAATAAGAGTCTCCACACAAATGAAGTTTTATTCAACGCGTTTCGAACACTTTGTGTTCATCATCAGGAAGACACCAAGCATGTGGTACGGACGGGTTGGTCCAGTGAAAACTACTCTAACCAGGTCCAGGTTGGTTGTTTTCACTGGACCGACCCGTCAATACCACATCCTTAGTGTCTTCCTGATGATGAACACAAAGTGTTCGAAACGTGTTGAATAAAACTTCATTTGTGTGGAGACTTTTGTTGGTTTATCGATTTTATCTTAGAATGAGTAAATACCACACAATTACGGATTGCACAACTAATGATGGTCAAGTTTGTTTGTCTATATAAAGTGGATGAATCTTACAGTACCAGCACAACATCTAAAGGACCTGGTATATAAACAGAATTGGCCGCCGGAACTAGACTCATCACAGCAATGATATGTTTTTTTTCCTTACTATGGTATCACCCACTAACAAATGTGGCTGTTGTTCCGGCCCATAGTTACGAGGACATAAAAAATTCAACGTAGTGCACCACATACTGCTGGTTCATCATGGATGCTTTTATTGGAACAGCTGTCCATGTTATATCCGCATTCTGATAATTGTGACTCTGAAAAAATATGTAAGGTACTTGAACTATTAAAAATTATCCGTCGTTGAATACGGCATTCATTCAAATGAGGAAGTTGTTCTATCCATTGTTTATACTTATCTACAATTTGTGATGGTAGAACATCGTTCCAGTTTAACTTTGCTGCTTTAACCCATGTTTGCTGCAACATGCAACACATTGTTTTGTGTTGTGTTTATTACCATTGTTTGTTCTATTTTATTGTGTTTCTTCTTTTAAGTTCTATGATAAATAATCCTTTATTGTTTTTCTTTATTGGACTCATCGTATACTGAAACATTTGTCGACTGTGACAGGACTGTGTTTATCAGTTTGGATTTCCCAGGGTTGAATTTCCTTTCTTTATCCAAAGGACCGGTCTTGTCTATGGTATTTTGAAGTGAGTAAATCCAGCCCTATTGCGACGATATTACTATCGACAAAACAATCTGATATGTGTGTTCGGGCTAGAATACTGTAATCTCGGGTAAATCCCCTGATAAACCGATACTGTATTGGGTCTGTGTCTTAGCATTCTGTAGAAATTATAGGAATCCGTCTTACCTCGTACCCTGCTGCTGAAGTTCTTAGACCGGTTTCGGTCGTCACCCATCATCAACAAGAACTGATCAACTAAAACTACGGAGTCCTACCTTTCTGTTTATATAATTATATAGTTTTCGTTGATCAGTTCTTATTGAAGATAGGTGACGCCCGAAACCGGTCTAAGAACTTCAGCAGCAGGGTACGAGGTAAGACGGATTACTATAATTTTAATATTAATGATACTAACCTCTGTGGTAATGAAAAAATGCATGAATTCTGTAGAAACACTAAGTGCCATGCACGAGCATCTCACTACAGGGGTTATCTCCATCGTACTACTTGTATCGTTGGCCAGATGGGCAGCCAAAGATATCAAAGTCCTCTAGCAAGAGATCCCAAAGCTCCCGACGCTTGAGGGTCTGTCAATCTCTGAGTAATAGATGTATATAGGTGAGTAAGTATATATCGCCTGATTCAGGTGCCCAGCTGTCTTTCACATAGTAGATTAAACACACCGGACTGAGAACATCTCACTATGGTATTCAATTCTTTCGTCTTGATCAGAAGTTTCTTCAGTAGAAGCTTATTTCTCTGGAGCTGTGTCGACACTCGCACACCTTCTCTCCAAGATACGTTTGGCAGTTGTTGTTCTTTTGTCAGTAGCTGCTGGTGTTACTACAGCTTTATCTCTTTTTTCTAGCACAGCCTTCCCTCCTGAACCGCTGACTCCACTTAGATCTTGCATGTCATGTTCAGCAGCCGCAGTTATGATACGAGAGAACTTCTCTTTCGTTTATTCCATCCGTGTAATAATCATGGGAGAAGGTATAATAGCCTCCCTTGGGCGGAGATAAACTCCGGGAAAGCAAGTTTTCCTGTTCTTTTTTCCTGGTGAAAGTACACCCTAACACCAGGGAATTTATTGGTAATATGATAATGCAGCATGTATCAATAAATTCCCTGGTGTTAGGGTGTACTTTAACCAGAATTTTTTTTTTTTTTTTTATATTATTGTCTCCCGGAAGTTTGCGTCTCCCGGAAGGTGGATTATTTTGCATTTGAAAGGGTTTGTGGATTTTGAGCAGGATGTAAAAAGTGGGACAGCGGGGTGTAACAGGTGTGAGAAGTTGAATGTCTTCGTCTCTAAGTACCTCATGGTTGGTGTGGGTGTGTAGGAGTTGAACCAACTCTCGATGGAAGTTGCATGTAGGATCTGAAGGAAGAGGCTGGTAAAACAAGGGATCCTGCAGCTATGCCCGGACAAGTTCGTGATAATTATCGCAGTCCATTAGCACAACTGTAGAACCCTTCTCCGCAGGTATAATAAGGAGGTTTCGGTTTCTTATGAAGTTTTTTAGTGCTTTCGTTCAGTTTGGAAAATATTATCAGGGGGATTAAGGGATTTCAAGAATGAAGGATTAGAAACTCTTTTAAGCAGTTGTGAAATAAATTGTTCCAGTGGATAGGAGGCTAAAAGAGGTGTAGGCTCAAGATTGGAGGGAGGTTTAAATTTTTTAAACAGAGCTATGCACAGTGGAGTGGACAGATGGTTGCCAACGGAGGGACCTACAGAACATCTGTACGTCGTCTAGAAGTTTTGTAATTTGTCAACCGACTCCCTAACATCTCATGAAAAAAACCTCCTTTCAAAAGGACTTTCGTTCTGTCCCACTCCGAAAGTTAACCTTTAAGGACTTGTTTATACTTGCGTATACCGGATATACTTCTGAATATATATATATATATATATATTATATATATAACAAATTTAATAATATATCAACCGTTGGATAGAATAGGTGTATAATAAAATCGGGATTCGGTCAATTTTCTGAAGAAAATTGACCGAATCCCGATTTTATTATACACCTATATATATATATATATATATATATTTCGTTGAACAGCTGACCGTATTTCGCTGATGTCATTTTCTTCACTAGTTTTTCAAGGTTTCTGAATACCTTCTTCCTTCCTTCATCCAAACGTTGGAGAATGTTAATTAAGTTATAACCGACATGTTTCGACTGGCTTCCAGTCATCTTCAGGGTGATTAATTAAACAAAGAAGAAAATTATTAGTCTTTGGAGTTGGTAATTAAACACATTATATAGTAGAAGTTTGAAGTAGCTGCTCTTCGGCCTGATTCGCAAGAGCAACTGACTGAGGTGGGGTGGATGGTGGGGTGGGGGTACTGACAGTTAACGGTTTTTTCATCCAATCAGGCGCATATAGTTTAAGCACTCTCTCACTACTACCCGTTTGAATATTTATTGTAGGTTTATTCTGTTTAATTATTATTGCTTCTGCGATTTGCAGCCGATTGAAGTTGTTTTCTTTTCTAATTATTTTAGTTCCACTCACGAGTAGGTCTCTAGTTATTTTGGTATTATGCTTGTCCTCTGAATGTTTCTTGGGACCGCCTATAGAAAGGTGCATGGTAAGTCTTCTCGACAGTGATGTAGTTGTCATCCCAATGTATGAATCGTTGCAGGGCTCACGGTCCCCGATTTGACAGGTGTATTCATACACGAGATTAGACTCCTTCAGTTGAGAATCTTTAACCTTATTGCTATTTCTCATCACTAGGCTGCTTATGGTGGGGCTCCGATAATAGGTTATTAAGGCGACCTTATCCTCGGGTGAGGTGCATTTTATATTCTTCTTAATTATATCCTTGAGTACGCGTTCGTCTATTTTGTGGTCTTCCGAATACTGATTTTCGTAATTAAGGTTATGTGTTATGCCTGTTATTTGGTTATCGGTTTGACTGATGTGTTTCGAATTGAGATATTGTTTTAAAATATTGTCAAAGAGAGAGTTGGAGTAGCCGTTGTTAATGAGGGATTGTTTTGTAAACTCGATGTCCTTCTGAAATAGTTTCCAATTTGCTGTTGTTTTATAGACTCTATGTATCAAGGCTTTTATCGTTGTTTATATATATATATACATATATATATATATGAGGTTTTCGCGCTCCGTTTTTCCACGTGGAGAGATCTCTCTCACTTCGTTCTCTCTTCTAGTCTACTCCTGATGACGAACAACATTTCGAAATATTGAATTCTGTAAGTGGTCTTTTTATTCTCTTTTCTGTGTCGTATAATATATATATATATATATATATATATATATACTTTTTTGATGAAAAGACGATCCGAAATGGACAAATACAGTTCAATGTACATAAAGAAACATAGAGAAATTAATAATCCACACATAGTCTCTAATTTTCGGTTGAACCATCTTCAGGAGAGATAAGAAAGGGAAACCAAGCGCTTCCGAATAGATTGATTATTGTTATATGTTATAAAATTAAATAAAAAAATAAAATTAATGGTCCTCCAAATAATTAATTTCATTGCACTTTTCTTCTGTTAAACCTGCTTGTAAGGAAAAATAATTATTAATAATGTATGAAATTTTACGTTTTTAAATATCATAATATTAGTCCATTCAATATAGTAAAGATCATTAAATTTTCAATTATGCTTTACATGGTTGTACTAGATAAGATTATAATTCTTTATTTTATAATATTTTTAACTATAGTTTATATGCATGGCCTCTATTCGGTTTTTTAATATTAGGAGTATTTAACTATTTATTTGTCAAAGCCACTATAAATATATATAAATAATTTTACCAAATTTTGATCTGTAAAACTGAATTGTATCAGATTGCAATGATTTTAAGAAATACATTTATTTATTAAATCTTATATAAAAACAAGGCAATAATGTCTTTTTTCAAACAACCAATCCGGTAAATTGATCGTCGAATGGTTCTAACTCTTCATTATTGATGATGG
This sequence comes from Hermatobates lingyangjiaoensis, assembly GCA_026182355.1. Classification (NCBI taxonomy): domain Eukaryota; kingdom Metazoa; phylum Arthropoda; class Insecta; order Hemiptera; family Hermatobatidae; genus Hermatobates; species Hermatobates lingyangjiaoensis. The sequence goes on from JAPFBL010000655.1 coordinate 92,475, forward strand.
ATATTTGTAACTGAATATTTATTATTTAAAATTTCTGATTCTGGTTTTGTATATTTGATATTTTTTTTTGTGTTATTTGTCTCAGTATAAAGTTGTTTGTTTTTCAACGCTTATATTTCTATGGCAACAACTTTCTTGTGCCATACTCGTATATGGATTTATGTTTTGTCTCATTTAATATTTGGCACCCATTTTGGTAATGGGGTGATCCTATTAACCCAGTGGTTAACGTACTTTCTTCTATGCTGATATACTTTCTTATATATATATTAATATATATATTATATATATATTATATATATATATATTATATATATATCTTATATATATATATATATTAAGGTATGATCCAGACTTGGCCATAAATTTATTGTTGTGGGAGGTGAGTAAATCTGATTATCTATTGTTGGGGACGTTAATCCGTCGGTCCCGAGCCTGTATGATGTCAGCGTTTCAACATGCCCTTACCGAAAATTGTTTTGAGGTAGGCAACATTGAAATCTCCCAATGTGGAACGTGTAAACGACTGATTTGAGTACCTGCAAGGTAATCTAAAAAAAAAAAAGGTAATATTTTTTTTGATTCTGCATTGGGAGTCCTATATTTCTAAAAAAAAATGCCCAAGTTAACTCAGTGGTTAACGTACTTCCGTCTGGACTGAGTAGTAAGAGGTTCAATACGCATGTAGGCTTAGATTTATTTACGGGGGAGTTGAATAAATGTGAGTATATCGTCTATCAGAGAGGACGTTAAGCTGTTAGTCTCAAACCTGTATGATGTTATGTAATATTTACAGGGACGTACTACTACCATATATGCAGTTGAGTTAGGCAAACTTTGGGACTCCCTATGTAGAATATGTAAAATTACTGATCAGACAATGTGGTGGTGTAAACAGGTTATTTTAGTACCCTCTAGAGCAGTGTTTCTTAAACTTGTTTACTTCAGGGCGCACCTATGAAACCAAATCAAAACTTTTGAGGCGCATCACTGATTTTAATATAGAAAATTTAGTCCTGAGATTTGATAACAGGAAAATGATTGGAAATTAAAATGTATAGTTTTCTTTAAGAAAAAGAAAGAAAGGGTTATAGACAGAGAGAGTTTGAGGGAGGGAGGGCTAGTAAAAATATGTTAAATCTTCGAGTAAAGGCAAAAAGCAATATTATTTATTGATGCTTAAAGATTAAGGAAATTTACCTTCCAATTCAAAATATGAAGTAGCCGAGATTTGACTCAGACTTGAAAACCACATACTTGTTGTTTTCTTAAATAAATTAAAATGATACAAAAACTGAAATATAAATTTGTTATATAAACTTAATCTTCTATTATCTTGGGGCGCACCTGGCTACCCTTCAGGGCGTACCAATACGCCCCGGGCGCACCGTTTGAGAAGCACTGCTCTATAGGATCGGTTTAAAGAAAAAAAATACAAGATATATTAAAAATTATAGTTTTTTTGCTTTTGCATTAGGAGTCTTATATTTTTTTTTTGGAATGGCTAACTTGAGTGGCTCAAGTTAGCTCAGTGGTTAATGTACTTGCCTCTGGAGTGGGTTGTCACAAGTTCGATCCCCACCTGGCCCTTGACTTTATTCTCCTTAGGGGTGAATAAATACGAGTATGTCGTCTCTTAGAGAAGGATGTTAAACCGTTGGTCGCGATACGTTACAATATCATGTACAGATTACAAGCCTCTACTCGAAATTTACTTTAGTTAGGATACCTTAGGACGTTGGTCATAAAAGAGGGCATGATACCGTCGGTACCGAGCCTGTACTATGTCAGGTACACGTTACTACAGGCCCGTACTTGAAAATTACCTCAGTTAAGGAAAATTTAGGACATGCTTAATTTTGGAGAAACTGTAAAATCACCGATCAAAGAAAGTGGCGGTAAACGGTTAATTTTAGTGTACCCGCTATTGGATCGGTTCAAAAAAAACAAAAAATGAGTCACATTTCTGTTGATTCTACATTAAAAGTCTTGAATTTCGAAAAAAAGGCCCAGATTTGCTGAATGGTTAACGTGCTCTCCTTTGAAGTTGCCTGCTGCATTCTTTGACACCCACCAGGACTTCCATATGTTCATGGAAAGCGAATAAATCTGAGTACGTTGTTCATCGACGAGGATTTTAATCGTTGATTCCTTGATTTTCTGTTGTTAGTTACTCATTACGTTCGCTAATATAACTGCACTTAACTAGGGGAAAGATTAGAACAGTCTATTATGTCTTAAGTTAGTCTATTCAGTGACCTTTTTGAATATAGTTAATGCGTTAGTTCCTCTGAGGTTAGTAATATTAGAATTAGTAGTAATACTGTTCGTCATACATCGTAATTCTCAGAAAAGCTTGGTTTCGGGTCCGTCTGGATCCCATCTTCAAGGGGAACTAACTGACTGTGTATTTCATTTTCCTATAACCTACTTACACTTGTCATCTACATTGTGGAATCAGTATTGTCTGCGTGGTTAATTTTTTTTTTAGTTATTTAATTAGGTTTTTTTTTCTTTTTATTTCTTGTTTGATTATCTATTTCAAATTCTTTGTGCCGTCTTTTTATTTCTTGTTGGATTATCCATTTAAAATTCTTTTTGCCGTCTTTTTATTTCTTGTTGGATTATCCATTTAAAATTCTTTTTGCCGTCTTTTTATTTCTTGTTTGATTATCTATGTAGAGTTCTTTGTGCCGTCTTTTTATTTCTTGTTTGATTATCTAATTCGAGTTCTTTGTGCCGTCATTTTATTTCTTGTTTGATTATCTATTTCGAGTTCTTTGTGCCGTCTTTTTATTTGTTGTTGGATTATCTAATTCGAGTTCTTTGTGCCGTCTTTTTATTTCTTGTTTGATTATCTCTTTCAAATTCTTTGTGCCGTCTTTTTATTTCTTGCTTGATTATCTATTTCGAGTTCTTTTTGCCGTCTTTTTATTTCTTGTTTGATTATCTATTTCGAGTTCTTAGTGCCGTCTTTTTATTTGTTGTTGGATTATCTAATTCGAGTTCTTTGTGCCGTCTTTTTATTTCTTGTTTGATTATCTATTTCGAGTTCTTAGTGCCGTCTTTTTATTTCTTGTTTGATTATCTATTTCGAGTTCTTTGTGTCATCTTTTTATTTCTTGTTTAATTATCTATTTCGAGTTCTTTGTGCCGTCTTTTTATTTCTTGTTTGATTATCTATTTCGAGTTCTTTGTGCCGTCTTTTTATTTCTTGTTTGATTATCTATTTAGAGTTCTTTGTGCTGTCTTTTTATAATCAAACAAGAAATAAAAATAACAATTAAATAAATAAACAAAAAATTAACCACACAGACAACACTGATTCCACAATGTAGATGACAAGTGTTAGGTATGTTATAGGAAAATGAAATACAGTCAGTTAGTTGCTCTGTTGAAGATGAGATCTAGACGGACCCGAAACCGGTCGAGCTTTTCTGAGAATTTTCGATGTATGACGGACTGTATTTCTGATCTTTTTGAAGTTTACATCTAGAAAAAAAAATATATATATATTTTTGAGCTTTTAAGAACATCTGAGTGCATTATCTGAAATTAACTCTCAATGTAGAATCCAATTTTTATTGCCCAGTATGACTAAGGACTTAATGTTTAGCCTTTGTGTCTTTCCTTGGGGTACATCAGGAGACCCAAAGTGGAAACTAGCGTTGAACCCAACAAAGAGTTCACATGTTCGATTCTGCAAGGGTGTCTCTCCCCGTCCTCCTCCTGTCTTTATTGGTAACCAGATAATTCCCTACCAAACCCATGTAAAATATCTGGGTCTTATTTTAGACTCTAGATTAACTTTCAAGCAACACCTTCATAATAAATCCAAGCTTGGAATTTACATGATGTGCAATCTGTATTCTCTTTTCAAATCAGGGAATTCTCCTGATTCGCTCAAGGACCTTGTCTATAAGGGGGTTCTTCGTTCAGCGATGACTTATGGAGGCTCCGTCTGGTTTAGAGCTGCACCAACGAACAAGGCGTGTATCCAGATTGTTCAAAATAAGTGTGCCCGCCTTATAGCCAGGGCTTCTTGGTACGCCCGTAATGTTGATATTCACCATGACTTGAAAATGGAATCCATAGATAGCTACATCACCCAACTTACTACCAATGAAGACAAGAAACTATCTACTCATCCAAACTTCCTTGTACAAACTCTAAATCCTGCCACCAACCTTCCTCAACCTCACTAAATAATTACTTCATCCACTGACTATCTGACTACTTTTCCAACTGATGACTAAAAATTTTGAAAACCATGACCTCAAGAAGACCACATGACCGCGAATATGACATCTTTACTGCACAGACGAACTTATATCTGACATGAATTACTGACATTACAAGTTATAGTAGCACAGTAAGCAAGCAGTAGAAGGCCTCTGGTCTGGAACTGCTAGTTACGACGTGCACTATAGTGCGCGGATATATTCGTTGGTCGTTGGGTGTGTCTCAGTTGCAGATTCATTCAGTGTTCCCATATTCATCGAACCCATTGATTTAATAACACGGATGGTAAAGAAATCTGAGCATGTTTGTTTCCTTTAGGAGACGTTTAATGGATTGTTTTGTGAATCTTTAGGATATAACCAGGTTATAAAGAAACCCAAACCCAGGCTATATTTATACCAAGTTGTCAAAATAGATAAACGGATATTCTTCTCAATGTAAAGTAAAACGGGTATTACTTGCCATGAGAATCGTCCAATGTTATATTTAGGTGTGTTCTTTGTATGAGTTACTTCTGGAACCATTTCTCAGTTATTTAAATAAAAACATTTTAAAAAATCTATCGTAATATTTCCAATTTTAAATATACTCTTATGATGGCTACTTAAACTGTAGTTTCCCAAAAAAAAAAAAAATGTTAAAATTCACCCAAAATTTAATATTACAATACAAAAATAACAATATTAAAATATAAGATTATAATTATAATTGTAATAATACTAATATAATTAACCAAAATAATAATATTACAGACATACAGGTTTAGCTAGCTTCTTCCCAATTATCAATTCAGTATTTCAGTTCATTCAGAGGGGTTGAAAAATATTCATTTAATAAATTAAAAAAAAAAATATTAAATAAATATTTAGAATTCTCCCAAAAGTTGGCTTTTTATAAGAATAAACATTTTTTTAATATTTTTACATGTTTATATACTTAACAATGACTGTCTATTGACAGTAATAAATTTATTGTAAATTGGCTTGTACAAAGGCAAGTTGAGTGTATTTGTAAGAAAAGATGAAACATTGGTTCTTTTGTGTTATTTTGGACAATAAAAGAATATTTTCTACATTGACAAGTCAATTTACAGTTATAATTTTATAACTGAATTCAATGTATTTGTGTAAATATACACATGTATCCGACGCACGCCAAAGTGTGAGAATTGGAGAGAATTTTTGTCATTTTTTCTTTTTTATTGCCGTGTTATTGTTCTTACAGTAATATTTAGGACGTACGACGTAATAGTAATACTTTACTGTACGACGTGTTATGTCGTACATTAATATTTACATTAATTTACGTACAATACTACTGTACTTACCGTACTATGTACACTTTGAGTGTCTGGAAAACTTGTTTTTTTTTTCGACTAATTCAAAATACACAAACACACACACACACACACACACACACACACACACACACACACACTCACACACACACACACTCACACACACACACACACACACTAACACAAACAGACTTACGAACGAAAACACTTACAGAATTCAATATTTCGAACTGTTGTTCGTCATCAGGACTAGACTAGAAGAGACGACGAGGTGTGAGAGATCTCCCCACGTCGAAGAACGGAGCGCGAATCCTGATTAACTACTTCTGATACTTCTGATGACGAACAACAGTTCGAAATATTGAATTTTGTAAGTATTCTCTTTATTGATTTTTCTGTGTCGTGCTTTGTGTAAAGTTATATATATGTATATAATATATATTATATATATATATATTTGTAAAATTTGGAAGCAGTCCTTCTTTTAAGCATATTTCGTTGAACAGCTGACCGTATTTCGCTGATGTCATTTTCTTCACTAGTTTTTCAAGGTTTCTGAATACCTTCTTCTTTCCTTCATCCAAACGTTGGAGAATGTTAATTAAGTTATAACCGACATGTTTCGACTGGCTTCCAGTCATCTTCAGGGTGATTAATTAAACAAAGAGGAAAATTATTAGTCTTTGGAGTTGGTATTAAAACACATTATATAGTAGAAGTTTGAAGTAGCTGCTCTTGGGCCTGATTTACAAGAGCTACTGACTGAGGTGGGGTGGATGGTGGGGTGGGGGTACTGACAGTTAACGGTTTTTTCATCCAATCAGGCGCGTATAGTTTAAGCACTCTCTCGCTACTACCCGTCTGAATATTTATTGTAGGTTTATTCTGTTTAATTATATATATATATAGATATATACAATTTATAACTTATACAGCCAACATCACGATATTTCTGTGTGTATGATATTCTCTATTCTCTATGTTGAGATTATGTTTTCAATAATAGTTGATCATAAGCAACAGTATTTACCTTCATTTAGTTGATCAGTGTCCGTATCTGATGATGTTGATGAATGTACAAAGCAACCGCTTTCATCAGATTCATCATCGCAGTCATATTCACCATTACACCTTTCTGATGCTTTGATGCACTGAGTGTTGTCTTTACAGGCTATTTCATCAGGCTGGCAAACTTAAAAAAAGAAAAAAAAAAAAAAAAAAAAAGAATAAAAACAACATTTAAATTAAAATTAAATAAAAAAAAATAATATAAAATAATTAACTAAATAGAAACCAAAACCTTTTCGCTAGTTTATCATCCCATTTAATTATTTTCTATGTTATTATTGATAAAATGCAATACCTTATCTTCTCTAGTTATATTCTGTGTAGCGGTTTTTCTCAAATTCACTGAACAATCAATTACGTCATCCATGGGTAAATCAACTTTTAATCCAAACCTCATCTACTTTTATTATAAGGAAATCAACTTTAATTATTTTTAATGTACATCAATTTTTGTAAAAAAAAAAAATAAAGATTCCATTTTATTTACTTCCTCTGGTAATGTTCAACTTTATTCATTGAAAAAATAATATTAAACTATATCATCAAAAGTTTTAATTATGACTGGTCTAATTATATACAAGAATTTTTAGTTGACTAAATTCACACTTTTTATGGTAAGAAAAGTTGAATGTATATGAGTTTGAGTTTGTTCCATATTTATGAGTACATGTTTTATACTTTAATATTAGCAGACTCTCGTGAATGCATTATAATTGAATGAATGGCCGACCCATTCAATGAAACAAGGGTTTTCAGTTTTAGGTCTACCCTAGGATCCATAAGGATTCGGTCGACCCCCTCCGAAGAGGGATGAATATATTATAATTGAGGAAATAAATTGATAAAAGTAAATTTTTTTTAAATTTATGATAGATATTTAAACATTATATATTTTACTATGAAATTAAGTCGCCAGAGAAAATGCGCGTTAATTTCTATTTCTACTTGGAATCAGGTAGAAATATAGGTAGGTACTTTCTGCAGACTTGATTTCTTTCAGTTGTATTTAGTAATGCGTTGCTTTATAGTTATCAATATAACTTTATTGTTATCGCTCTAAATGGTTTATATTGAAACTTGTCTTTTGCTGTAGAAATGCATTGCTTATAAAGAAGTGTAATTTTAAACACATTTATATTTTATATGATATCATTACTGTACAGAAAAACATAATGTCTGTCATTACTGTACAGACAAGCTTCATATCTGTCATTACTGTACTGACAAGCTTAATATCTGTCATTACTGTACAGAAAAACATAATATCTTTCATTACTGTACTGACAAGCTTCATATCTGTCATTAGTGTACAGAGGAATATAATATCCTTCTTTACTGTACTGACAAGCTTCATATCTGTCATTAGTGTACAGAAAAAGATAAATATCTTTCATTACAGTACTGACAAGCTTAATATCTGTCATTAGTGTACAGAAAAACATAATATCTTTCATTACTGTACTGACAAGCTTCATATCTGTCATTAGTGTACAGAAAAATAATATCTTTCATTACAGTACTGACAAGCTTAATATCTGTCATTACTGTACAGAAAAACATAATATCTTTCATTACAGTACTGACAAGCTTCATATCTGTCATTACTGTACAGAAAAACATAATATCTTTCATTACTGTACTGACAAGCTTCATATCTGTCATTACTGTACAGAAAAACATAATATCTTTCATTACTGTACTGACAAGCTTCATATCTGTCATTACTGTACAGAAAAACATAATATCTTTCATTACTGTACTGACAAGCTTCATATCTGTCATTAGTGTACAGAAAAACATAATATCTTTCATTACAGTACTGACAAGCTTAATATCTGTCATTACTGTACAGAAAAACATAATATCTTTCATTACAGTACTGACAAGCTTAATATCTGTCATTAGTGTACAGAAAAACATAATATCTTTCATTACAGTACTGACAAGCTTAATATCTGTCATTACTGTACAGAAAAACATAATATCTTTCATTACAGTACTGACAAGCTTCATATCTGTCATTACTGTACAGAAAACATAATATCTTCATTACTGTACTGACAAGCTTAATATCTGTCATTACTGTACAGAGAAACTATAATATCTTCATTACTGTACTGACAAGCTTCATACTGTCATTACTGTACAGAAAACATAATATCTTTCATTACTAGTACTGACAAGCTTCATATCTGTCATTACTGTACAGAAAAACATAATATCTTTCATTACTGTACTGACAAGCTTATATCTGTCATTACTGTACAGAAAACATAATATCTTCATTACTGTACTGACAAGCTTAATATCTGTCATTACTGTACAGAAACATAATATCTTCATTACAGTACTGACAAGCTTAAATCTGTCATTACTGTACAGAAAATTAATATCTTTCATTACTGTACTGACAAGCTTATATCTGTCATTACTGTACAGGAAATAATATATTCATTACTGTACGACAAGCTTAATATCTGTATTATTACAGAGAACTAATATCTTCATTACTTACGACAAGCTTATATCTGTCATTATGTACAGAAATTAATATCTTTATTATGTAAAAGCTTCATATCTGTCATTATGTACAGAAAACATAATAATCTTCATTACGTACAGACAAGCTTATATCTGTCATTTCTGTACAGAAATGTAATATCTTTACAAGTACTGTTTAACTGCAAAGACTTTCAATATCTGTCATTATTTGTTTGTTACTAGAGGAAACTATATCTTTCATTACTACTGACAAGCTTCATTCATGTAACATTAGGTACAGAGAATATAATACCTCTTTACTGTACTGACAAGCTTCATACGTCATTACTGTAAGAAAACATAAATTTTATTCTATGAAAGCTTTATCTTCATTATGTCAGGAACTATTTTTTTACTGTACTACAAGCTTCATATTGTCATTAGTGTAAAGAATATAATATCTTTCTAATACTGACAAGCTTAAATGCATTATGACAGAAACATAATATCTTTTACGTACTGACAAGTTCATAGTCATTAGTTACAAAAAATAATATCTTCTTTATGTACGACAAGCATACTGTATTATTACAGAAAAAACATAAACTTATTAGTACGCAGCTTCATATCTGTCATTATGTACAGAAAACATATAATGTTTACTGAACGACAAGCTTAACTGCAAGACGAAAAATAATATCTTTTTCTATGACAAGTTTATTGTCATAGTTAAAGGAATAATTCCTTTTACACTGAAAGTTCACTGTCATTTGTACAAAAAATATCTTCTTACGTACTGACAAGTTAATCTTCAAGACAGAAAATTATACTTCTTCGTTTTTTTTTTTTTTTTTTTTTTAAAAAAAAAAAAAAAAAAAAAATACCCGTCTGAAATTTATTGTATTTACTGTTTAAAAAAAAATATATCAATTTATAACTTATACAGCCAACATCACGATATTTCTGTGTGTATGATATTCTCTATTCTCTATGTTGAGATTATGTTTTCAATAATAGTTGATCATAAGCAAGCAGTATTTACCTTCATTTAGTTGATCAGTGTCCGTATCTGATGATGTTGATGAATGTACAAAGCAACCGCTTTCATCAGATTCATCATCGCAGTCATATTCACCATTACACCTTTCTGATGCTTTGATGCACTGAGTGTTGTCTTTACAGGCTATTTCATCAGGCTGGCAAACTTAAAAAAAGAAAAAAAAAATAAAAAAAAAGAATAAAAACAACATTTAAATTAAAATTAAATAAAAAAAAATAATATAAAATAATTAACTAAATAGAAACCAAAACCTTTTTCGCTAGTTTATCATCCATTTAATTATTTTCTATGTTATTATTGATAAAATGCAATACCTTATCTTCTCTAGTTATATTCTGTGTAGCGGTTTTTCTCAAATTCACTGAACAATCAATTACGTCATCCATGGGTAAATCAACTTTTAATCCAAACCTCATCTACTTTTATTATAAGGAAATCAACTTTAATTATTTTTAATGTACATCAATTTTTGTAAAAAAAAAAAATAAAGATTCCATTTTATTTACTTCCTCTGGTAATGTTCAACTTTATTCATTGAAAAAATAATATTAAACTATATCATCAAAAGTTTTAATTATGACTGGTCTAATTATATACAAGAATTTTTAGTTGACTAAATTCACACTTTTTATGGTAAGAAAAGTTGAATGTATATGAGTTTGAGTTTGTTCCATATTTATGAGTACATGTTTTATACTTTAATATTAGCAGACTCTCGTGAATGCATTATAATTGAATGAATGGCCGACCATTCAATGAAACAAGGGTTTTCAGTTTTAGGTCTACCCTAGGATCCATAAGGATTCGGTCGACCCCCTCCGAAGAGGGATGAATATATTATAATTGAGGAAATAAATTTGATAAAATAAATTTTTTTTAAATTTATGATAGATATTTAAACATTATATATTTTACTATGAATTAAGTCGTCGCAGAGAAAATGCGCGTTAATTTCTATTTCTACTTGGAATCAGGTAGAAATATAGGTAGGTACTTTCTGCAGACTTGATTTCTTTCAGTTGTATTTAGTAATGCGTTGCTTTATAGTTATCAATATAACTTATTGTTATCGCTCTAAATGGTTTATATTGAAACTTGTCTTTTGCTGTAGAAATGCATTGCTTATAAAGAAGTGTAATTTTAAACACATTTATATTTTATATGATATCATTACTGTACAGAAAAACATAATGTCTGTCATTACTGTACAGACAAGCTTCATATCTGTCATTACTGTACTGACAAGCTTAATATCTGTCATTACTGTACAGAAAAACATAATATCTTTCATTACTGTACTGACAAGCTTCATATCTGTCATTAGTGTACAGAGGAATATAATATCCTTCTTTACTGTACTGACAAGCTTCATATCTGTCATTAGTGTACAGAAAAAATAATATCTTTCATTACAGTACTGACAAGCTTAATATCTGTCATTAGTGTACAGAAAAACATAATATCTTTCATTACTGTACTGACAAGCTTAATATCTGTCATTAGTGTACAGAGGAATATAATATCCTTCTTTACTGTACTGACAAGCTTAATATCTGTCATTACTGTACAGAAAAACATAATATCTTTCATTACTGTACTGACAAGCTTAATATCTGTCATTACTGTACAGAAAAACATAATATCTTTCATTACTGTACTGACAAGCTTCATATCTGTCATTACTGTACAGAAAAACATAATTCTTCATTACTGTACTGACAAGCTTCATATCTGTCATTACTGTACAGAAAACATAATATCTTTCATTACTAGTACTGACAAGCTTAATATCTGTCATTACTGTACAGAAAAACATAATATCTGTCATTACAGTACTGACAAGTTAATAATCTTCTTAGTATCAAAAACATAATATCTTTCATTTACAGTACTGACGAACTTAATATCTGTCATTACTGTACAGAAAAACATAATATCTTTCATTACTGTACAGACAAACTTAATATCTGTCATTACTGTACAGAAAAACATAATATCTGTCAGTACTGTACAGACAAGTTTCATATCTGTTATTACTGTACTGACAAACTTAATATCTGTCATTATAGTAGAGACAAACTTAATATCCTTCATTACTGTACAGGCAAACGTATAATATGTCATTACTGTACAGGCAAGTTTAATACAGGTATAAATAATATCTCTTATTTCTTTGGAGACGAACTTAATATCTGTCATTACTCTACCGACGAACTTATTATATGTCATTACTGTACAGACAAACTTAATATCCATCATTACTGTAAAAAAAAGCTTCATATCTGTCATTACTGTACAGACAAACCTAATAACTGTCATTACGGTACAGATAAGCTGAATATCTGAATGAATTTCTGACAGCCCATAATGTAGTCTCATGGTAATCAAGGAGTAGAAGGCCCCTGATTTTAAATTGCTAGTTATGACCTTGTCAATATTGTGCTGATATATTTGTTTTTGTTTGGTCAAACACTTAACTGGAAAGTTACCCTTTTCCAGGGTAAAAATTAGACAGGTCCTATCTTTCTAATTGATTAACATTAAAAATGGAATTAACCAGTATACATCGTATAATACGGTTTTAAGTTCACAGAAAGGGTTCATGAGGATTTTGGTTATAAAAATTCAATTACTGATTATATGTTGATGTTTCACGAAAAGTTTTCTGGTATTTTCAATGTTTTTTTCTTGGAGGTAACACTATTTAACTATAAACGCTTATATGTAGCAGCAGCCTCGATTTGTGTCCATTATGATGCTGCTTGAAAAAAGCATAGTTAAATAGTGTTTACTCAAACACAAGTCTTGAAAATGCCAAAGAACTTTTGACAAAACATCGGCATATAATCAGGAGTTGTGTTCTTATGACCAAGGTTAGTTTAGGTTAGGTTGCAGTGGCAGTTCCACAAGGGAACACACGTAGGCCAAGCATTGGCCCTTTGTGATACCACACAATGAAGATTGATTCTACAGTGGGAGTACTAAATTTTGCCTAACTCAAGTGTATTTAGAGTAGGGATCTTTAACGAGTACCTGACACCGTACAGGCTAAGGGACCGACAGTTTAACGTCCTTCACCGAGAGACGACGTGCTCAGATTTATTCACCTCTTGCGTGAATATATCGAGGGCCAGGTGAGGATTGAACCCCGGTCCTATCAGTTCAGAGGCGAGCACGTAACCACTGAGCTAGCCTGGCCCTCTTTCTTATGACCAAAATCCTCCAGAACTTTTTAACTATTTAACCAATTTTTTATCAATTGTTATTTTTTAGCATTTTGAGGCTTGTTATTGATTAAACACTATTTATTCATTCATCCTTTTATCTAGCATTATCATAAAATATATAAACCGAAACGAATATAAAACGAAACTGTATGAAATAGTAAAGAAGAGAGTTTTAGTTTAACAGATTTCGGGCAAAGCCCATCTTCTACATGCGCTGTCCCATTGCAAACTCCAAACAGGAAATAGGAGTTTTGACTTTTTGTAAATTTATTTCTAATTAACCTTAGTATTACTAACAATATATATAAACATTTTACCTAAAATTTATAAAATATAAAGAAGTATTTTAACATTTTTTACCTGTTAACTTTTAAATATTTTAAATAAAATAAATTCAAAACGAAGGAAACACACAGAAAGACACAGAGATAACTCACATCGGTATTTCGACCATCGTCGTCATCTGCAGGTGACAGATGTCGAGTCAGAGAAAAATAGTCGCTGCCCTGTCTTCCTGCGGGACTCTTTGTTCTTCACACCTCCTAGTGACGACGATGGTAGAAATATCGATGTGAGTTATGTCTGTGTCTTTTTGTGTGTTTCCTTCGTTTTGAATTTATTTTATTTAAAAAAAGTCTGCTGGACCGTTTCTTTTAATTGTGCGTTTAAATATTTTATTATACACCTTCGAACATTATTGCTTTAATTTTTAATCCGTTTGTTTTTATATTTGTTTTCAGTATATTACACATTAATAGTATAGTTCTTTGCCTATACGTAGGTTTATTAGTTATTTAAATGAGTGATTATATAATGTTGAAATATAATTTTATTTACGCTTTTTATATTCATTGCGGGATTGTGTAGCCAGATACAGTTGGAGAACGGGTAGGATTACACTTAAAAATATGTTATGAGTGTCCAATAGAATCACTTATCGCCTCCAGAACATTATTTAGTTCAAAAGGATGAGCTTTAAAATAATAAACGAAGTATTAGTTTACAGAAATGTGATTAAGCACATTTGGGCTATGCATTGAAATACGAGTATATATTTGTCATGTTAGAATCTATTTATGTCGAGGGGTGATTAAGCTAAACTTTTCATAGTGAAATCAAAAAATTAAACATGAAATATAACATCTCTCCCTCTGATTGATGAATTTAATAATTTATCTCATATATTCAATTATTAGTCATTCATTGATAATTCATCCATAAACTAATGAAATCAACAATAATACGGCATGATCTCTTATCATAAGGGGTTAAATGAAATAAAAAGACTAAGATTTTCACCCACAACAAAAGGTCTCAGGCTGAGTCAAAAACCCAACTAGATTTTTTGGCTTTACGACTCTGAAGATAAACGGTTGGGGTTAAAAAATCATATTTTTTTTTTCCATTTCAAATTCTGATTTCATCATTTGTGTTATTTCAGGTGTTTAGGTGAAGTCTGGTGAAAGTAAGATTTCACATAAACACCTGAAATAGCAATTAATTATTAAACCACAATAAGAAATAGGAAAACAAGACTAAGATCTTTCAACCGTAACAAGCGGTTTTCGTCAGTGGCAAAAAGCCAACTGACGGGTTTTTTTTGTTTTTGACTCAGTTGGGTTTTTGACTTTGACGAAGACCGCTTGTTAGGGTTGAAAGATCTTAGTCTTGTTTTCCCATTTCTTATTGTGGTTTGATCATTGATATATATATATATATATATATATATATATATATATATATATATATATACATCGCCGCTCTGCCTTCCTGTGGGACTCTTCGCTCTTCACACCTCCTAATGACGACAATGGTCGAAATATCGATTTCAGTTATGTCTGTGTCTCTCTGTGTGTTTAGTTCGTTTTAAATTTATTTTCTTTAAAAAAGTCCCCTGAACCGTTTCTTTTAATTGTTATAATATATATATTATATATATATATATATATATATATCACTCAAAATTCGGAAAAAAACGATTAAAACAGTACGCTAATCAGCTCAAAATCAAAGAAAAGAAACACACAGAGTAAGAGACACAATAACAAACTCAAAATATCGGGTTATCCGTCTTCAGGAGAATATAGAAAAGGCGACTGTTTCCTACCGTTGTGTTAGAACTTCTGAAGGGGCATTCATAAGCTTCTTTGGAACTCGCTATATTCTTGCTCTTAATCTCTTCTATTGAAATGAAAAAAAAACAAGACATGCTAGAAACGAGAAAACTTACTGGATGAATATTTCGATCAGATGTTTGTCATCAGGAAAACAGTAGAAGGGAAGAAGAAGAGGTACGACTGTACAGGATTCCAGGTGTATGATGAGTTGTTGTTAGAGTCTTGAAACGACGTACCTCTTCTTCCCTTTCTAGTTTCTTTGTTATGACAAACTTTGCTTCGAAATATTGCTCCAGTAGGTGTTTTTGTTCTTGTGTGTTTTTTAATGGACTTGATATAGTACAGGGTCGGCACGAACGGTTTAACGTCCCCCAGGAGGATTGATATTTTCCAAATTTATTCACCTCCGAGATAAAGAAATTGAGGGCCACGCGGGGATCGAACCCTGGACTTCGCGATGAGAATCTTTGCCCATGGTTAGGTTGAGTTGCAGTTAGAGGTAATATATCTTAGGTCTGAGGGGGACGGATTGCAATTATGTTTCTTCCATTACTGAGGAAATATAAGGGGGATTTGCTGGTCACTTTTGGAATTCTTTAGCTTATCTCAGTAGGGAACTGTTAGTTATACCTCATACACTGTACAGACTAATCGACCCACATTCTTCGATGGAAGGTGTATTAAGCCCCTTTCATTTCCAAGGTAAATAAATAAAAGCAAGCAATTCGGATCGCACCCTCTAACCCAGGGGTGGGGAAGTTTTCTTGGAATAAAGGCCATTTTAGCACCGTCAACTTCCCCAAAAGGCCACCAAGAATAGATACGCAAATTCTTATAAATTACATTATAAATTTATATAAATTTACTAATAAATTACTTATAAATTACTTATAAATTCATTTAATTACTGTATATTTATATATATATATATATAAAAAGCTTTCACATAAACACGTGAAATAACAATCAATTATGAAACCACAATAAGAAATGGGTAAACAAGACCAAGATCTTTCAACCGTAACAAGCGGTCTTCGTCAGAATCAAAAACCCAACTGAGTTATTGACTCTCAGTTGGGTTTTTGACTCTGACGAAGACCGCTTGTTACGGTTGAAAGATCTTAGTCTTGTTTTCCCATTTCTTATTGTGGTTTGATCATTGATTGTTGTTTAACGTGATTATGTGAAATCTTTTTATAATAGTTATATTGTAAAACTCATGAATCTATCATTATATTACTAGATCAGTACATTTAAATCTGTTTCGCGTCTTTCAAATATTCAGCCGTGTCCTCATTGCCTTCATTTAATGCTTCTGTTAACATAAGAAAATGATTAACTTTCCATGCAATGATTAATGAATAGTCTTTTTCCTAAATGCCAGAATTTTTTTTATTTATTACTATAATTGTAATTCTTTATATTTTGAAATATTTTTCTTAACAAACTGTAAAAGGCCCCATTTCAAGGTTTAAAAGACCACATGCGGCCTTATGGCCGAGGGAATCCCCACGCCTGCCCTAAACTAACCAATCACTGCGGTGGGTAGTACGATGACTAGTGTTGTGTCTTTGCCCCTTGTAATAAAATTTACGCCTCTGTATATTAAAACAAATAAGTATGTCTATATTGATACTAAATATACATCATGATTTGTTTTCTTGACCCAATATTTATATGATGTAATTTTTTTTGAGGTTTGAGGTCAAATGATTAAAACAAGTCCTTTTGCCGACGTTTCGACATATATTTATGTCATCTTCAAGGGTTGTAGCCCTAAAGATGACATAAATATATGTCGAAACGTCGGCAAAAGGACTAGTTTTAATCATTGGACCTCAAACTTCAAAAAAAATTACATCAGATACTAAATATAAATATCTACAATGAAAATAAATAATATATTAGAGAAAATTCTAAAAAGCCTTTTGTTGTAACATCATCAAAGAATAAAGAAACAAAACGAAAAAAATAATTACAAGTTAACATGGTTGATCGAAGTCTTGAAATTCTGCCATCCCTAAATGAATTTATTAATATTACTGGAATTCAAAAAGTCTTCATCTCCTCAATTATTTCTTTTATCATGATTTCATCTAATTTGTACATTCCAGTACTATTCAATAATTTTCCAAGAAAGTTCTTTATCAGTGCACTTTCAATAATTTTCCGTTTTATTTCTAAGCATGTCAAATTTAACCTTAATTTCGTCCCAATGTATTATACGATGTTTTTAACGAGACTTCTATGATGAAATCATTAAAACTCTGATCACGTTATAACAAAATCCTTTAGATCTTTTTATCTAATATACTCTTCTTTTCATTTAAGTTGTTTCAATTATATTTTATATCAAAATATAATAAATTCTATACTATATATAATTATTTATACAACAATACCTTAAAGCCTACAATTTTTCAATCATAATTAATTATTTTCGCAATTTAGCAATTAAATTTTTGCTTATATTAGTCTCCTTGTACACATGGCAAGAGATTGCAGTTGAAATTTTCATTATCTCTTCTTTTATTTTACCAAATTCATAAATTTTTTGATGGAATATTCATTTTCAATATATATTATACCTAATTCTCTGAATAAAAAAATTTGATTTTAGCTAGCTTGTACTTTTTCTTTTTTCTGTTTCGTATTTTTGTGTTATTTAATGTTTTATAAATCTGTGTTAAGCGATTCTTCAATATGGCATATATATATGCTATAATGCCAGATTTTATATTGAAAAAGACGAGCCAATCACTGTTGAATATTACTTTGGACACTTCTTATTGGTTGTGGGTATGTTTTCGTTAAAAAACAGGTGTGCTAAGGAGAAAGGTATTTAACGAAAAAACACTCACAACCAATAAGAAGTGTCCAAAGTAATATTCAACAGTGATTGGTTCGTCTTTTTCAATATATATATAAAATAAATTCAGTAGTAGACCGTGGAATGGGCTCCATGTGATTAATTAATTATTATTAATTATAATTCTTCTTCCTCTTATTATTATTATAAATACTTTCATGTATGTTTTTTGATTCTTAAGTCTTTTTTTGCATAAGCCTGTTCTGGTCACTGGTCAAAGGTTCACACTGGCCAAGGAAATTCTAATTTTTAATACAAGGGACAAGTAAAAGCCCCAGTTTAGCTTGTATCCCGCCAAGTTAATTAATTTAGAGAATGAAGTGGTAAAAGCCCTAGATTCCTGTCCACTAATTTGGTATGCACCTTGCTGTGCATGGCTAGCTGACCCTTGACCCTTGAAATAAATTGAAAACGAAGGAAACACACAGAAAGATACATCGACATAACTCACATCGATATTTCCACCATGAGTCACCTCCATGCCTTCCTTCGAGACACTTCGCTCTTCACACCTCCTGATGACGACGATGGTCGAAATTCGATATGAGTTATTTCTGTGTCTTTTTATGTGTTTCCTTCGTTTTGAATTTATTTTATTTAAAAAAATCCGCTGGACCGTTACCTTTAATTGTGTTATATATCATACAAATTTGCACATTCAGTCTGTCAGTTTATTTCACGAATATATTCTAAAGTACTTTTTTCGTAGGTTTATTTTAGTATCATATGTTTTTATTACGTTTATTGTTCAATTTCCTTTTTTTTTACAATTTATATATGAACATATATATCAGCTTAAAATATATTTTGTCGAACTATATGGAAAATATTTTTTTTTCTTTTATAAACAATTCTACTGTTATTTAATATCCCTTATTTTCGGTCAAGTCGATTTTATATGAATATATCTTATCTTGTATATATGTCAGGCATGAGTGTATGTCTCAATGTCCTAATGGTATCGTCCTGTTTTACAATCAGGATGCTAATATAACAGCGTTCTAGTATTTCTATTTGTCAAAACTATTTTAAAAATACAATTTCTTTATTACATAAACTAATTTATATCCCTCATATTGATTTTCTTCTATGAAATTACTAATAGCGTTGTTTTTTTAAAAAAAAAACATCTCGTATTATTGATATAGGGCTAGTCTAAATGATAAAGATGCCTGTAATTCTTAATAGTTTTCCAATGATGGGATCTATCAGCATTCTTTTAAAATATCGACATAATGTGTAGAGATTTACGTTCTTGAAATATTATCTATTATTTTAGTTTTTTGTTATTGATGGAACATATATTTGTATAGGGAGTCGTCCACAAAGTCTCCTTACAGTTTGCAACATGTATTCGTTAAGCAGTTTGAGAAATAGCATTGTGATTTTTGTGCATTTATATATATATAATAAATGATCGAACCACAATAAAAAATAGGAAAACAAGACTATGATCTTTCCAGTTTAACAAGCGGTCTTCGTCAGAGTGAAAAACCGAATTGATGGTTTGTTTTTGACTCTGACGAACACCGCTTGTTAGGGTTGAAAGATCATAGTCTTGTTTTCCCATTTCTTATATATATATAAATTCATGATATTAATATATATATATATATAATATATTATATAATATATATATAAACATATTGAAAAAGACGAGCCAATCCCTGTTGCGTATTACTTTGGACACTTCTTATTGGTTGTGGGTGTTTTTTCGCTAAACATGTTTCTCCTTAGCACACTCCGTCTGCTTGGCCGCAGAGTGTGCTAAGAAGAAACGTGTTTAACGAAAAAACACCCACAACCAATAAGAAGTGTCCAAATACGCAACAGGGATTGGCTCGTCTTTTTCAATATCTAATCTGGCATTCAGCATATTAATAACGCACAATCCAGCCAGGAACTACATCCACCAGCTTGAGAATGACCGAGGAACGGTCGAAACCGGTTGCAACGACACATTCTTCAAGAAAACACTGCAGAAAAGGGTCTAACGACAAACGCCACACACACTCAAATATTAACTCATAATTCCCATAGCCCGGACCGGATTCTTACGAGGTACTCTTCTGCATGAGGACGCCTATGCCATTTCTACCCTCTGTGAAATTAAAGTAGGGACTGCGAGCCCTCTCCAGGAAAAACGGCGGATGCGGCCAAGCGTACGAGGAAACCGACGAGGATAGGTTCTCCATACACCCACAACAATAGAATCTACAGAAAAAACCAACAACCAGTATCTAATGAAATCCACTAAGCACATGGTAAACACTGAGTTCCAGGACGCCAAGGAGTCTTGGCCAGGACGCCAAGACCTTCATCCAACTCTATTGGAAAATTAAGTAGGGACTGCGAGCCCCTCTCCTGGAGTGAAGGCTGAGGCGACCAAGCAGACGGACTGAGTCTGCTGCTAAGGAGAAACGTGTTTAACGAAAAAACACCCACAACCAATAAGAAGTGTCCAAAGTTCTACGCAATAGGGATTGGCTCGTCTTTTTCAATATCTAATGTGGCATTCAGCGATATATATATGTATATATATATATATATATATATATACATATATTTATATGTATTTATATAAATTCATGTATATATATAAATGAAAAAAGACAACATATAGAAGAAGCGAAAAAATTTATCGGATCGATTTTTCGAACTGAAGTTCGTCGTCAGGGAGAGAGTAGAAATGTAGAAGAAGAGGTACGTGCGTTCACTCGTTCCGGCAGCAAGCCAAGGTGAAAACACGTACCTCTTCTTCTTCCCTTCCACTCTTCCCTGACGACTAACTTCAGTTCGAAAAATCGATCCAGTAAGTTTTCTCGCATCTTCTATATGTTGTCTTTTTTTATTTATATATCTGTCCGGTTTGGAGAGTTTTAATATTTGATATATATATATATATATATATATAGTACAATATAGACAAAGAATCATAGTGAAATCAAAAGAACGCACTTAGAGTCTTATATTTTCGGTTTGAACCGTCTTCAGGAGAGATAAGAGAGGGAAACCAAGCGTGCACTGTTTCAGAGACTGTTAGCGACCCACCCATCTCTCCTGAAGACGGTTCAAACCGAAAATTGCTGACTGTAAGTGTGTCCTTTTGATTTCTCTATGTTTCTTTGTTTATATTGAACTATATTTGTCCGTTTTGGATCGTATTTCTAACGAAAAAGTATATATATATTTATATATATATATATATATATTATATATATTTCGTTGAACAGCTGACCGTATTTCGCTGATGTCATTTTCTTCACTAGTTTTTCAAGGTTTCTGAATACCTTCTTCTTTCCTTCATCCAAACGTTGGAGAATGTTAATTAAGTTATCTATTTTGTGGTCTTCCGAATACTGATTTTCGTAATAAAGGTTATGTGTTATGCCTGTTATTTGGTTATCGGTTTGACTGATGTGTTTCGAATTGAGATATTGTTTTAAAATATTGTCAAAGAGAGAGTTGGAGTAGCCGTTGTTAATGAGGGATTGTTTTGTAAACTCGATGTCCTTCTTTACAAAACAATCCCTCATTAACAACGGCTACTCCAACTCTCTCTTTGACAATATTTTAAAACAATATCTCAATTCGAAACACATCAGTCAAACCGATAACCAAATAACAGGCATAACACATAACCTTTATTACGAAAATCAGTATTCGGAAGACCACAAAATAGATAACTTAATTAACATTCTCCAACGTTTGGATGAAGGAAAGAAGAAGGTATTCAGAAACCTTGAAAAACTAGTGAAGAAAATGACATCAGCGAAATACGGTCAGCTGTTCAACGAAATATGCTTAAAAGAAGGACTGCTTCCAAATTTTACAAATATATATATATATATATAAATGATATTTGTATTCGTCGATTGGTATTATGATTTCTTGATCCATTTGAAATGATGTACTTCGTTTAGTACAACTTATACAAGGAAATATGATGTTTATAAATGCAGGTTACTTGTCTTGTGCTATAGCTGTCAACTTAAAACTACTACTACTACTTCTACTTCTACTTCGTCCTTTAGAGGGATTGTGCATAATCAGAGTGCATTTTTATATTAAGAGAGTTGTTGATACCTACCTCCAAATTCTTTAAAGCTAAAGTCATCCAATGTAACGACATGACTTCCAACTCGTGCTGTTGATCGAATAGACGAGATAAGGTGCTTTCTTAAAGTCTCTGTGTCATAGCTTCGAATTGCTTGTAGATCAATGATGACTTTGGTTGTCACTGAGTCGAATCCCTTCCTGTAACAAAACATACTTTGTAGCACATACTGTAACATGTTGTAACCAACATATATATATATATATATATATATATATATATATGTAATGAAGGTAATATATAAATACCTTCACGTGATTTTATCATAAAGTAGCTTAATACATACGTGTCAACAGCACATATTGTAACACATTCTGAAGCAGTAGAAGTTAATTGGCGACGCTAATAAATATAATCCGCTTTATAATGCATTAGAAAACCAGTTTAAAAAAATTTTAATATGTTTTCCTTTCTCGATCACATATATTTCATAGTGTGGTTTAGCTATATTTAAACTAGTATATATATATAAAATAAATTTTAAACGAAGGAAACACACAGAAAGACACAGATATAACTCACTCTGATATTTCGACCACTGTCGTCATCAGGAGGTGTGAAGAGCAAAGCAAAGAGTCTCTCGCAGGAAGACAGGGCGGCGACACTGTGTGATCCTCCGGGACTCTTCGCTCTTATATATATTATATATATGGTTATATATATATATGGTTATATATATATAGTTTTCTATGAGTTGTCCGTGGAAAGGAATATGATTTGTTGCGATGTTGACCAGTGGGAGTAGAGTTACAGGTCCATGCGTAAGGTCCCAGTTGCCCGCTGCTCAGCAAAAAGCCTTTGCGTTCTGCCAATAGGTATAGAGGTTGCACAGTCCCTCTGTGTTAAATGATGTTTTCTGCCAAACATCATTTAACACAGAGGGACTGTGCAACCTTTTTTTATAAATTATATAAATATATATATATATATATATATCATGGTAAAAGAAAAACGGTCCGCCAGGACAGAAACACTTAAAATAAACAGTGACACATAGACTGAAACATAACAAAAGACTCACTTTTCAATATTTTGACCGTATTTTGACCGTTAAGATATTGAAAACTGAGTCTTTTGTTATGTTTTAGTCTACGTGTGTCATTGTAACAAATATATATATTATATATATAATATATAAAAATTATACAGGTAACTCACCACAAATTAGAGAAGATAGTCGCAAAAAAAAAATATATATATATATATATATATATATATTACACATTGTTAAAAATATGACCATATATTACTAAAAACTTGCTTCTTAATAAGTTTCTCAAGTAATCAGATCAGAGTTCCTTTTACTATACCAACAGTATATAATATATATATATATTATACTTATAATTATAATATTGATAATATATAAATATAATATATTATATACTGTTGATATAGTAAAAAGATCTCTATTCAGAAATCTTGAGAAAGTTATTAAGAAGCAAGTTTCAGCAAAATATGGTTTTATTTTTAACAATGTGTGTTTACGGGTAGGACAGCTACCAAAATTTACCAATATATATATAATACTATATAATGTTTTATACGATATATAAACTAGCTTATATAGTACCTATATAAACTATATTTAAAAGATTTATTTTTTTCTGTAGTTGCTTCCTTACAATAGAAAAACACCAAAGTATATATATTAAAAAAATAGTGTTATATAATTACTTTTCATGTTATTTTAAATTAATTCTGGTGTGACATGGCTTTGAAGATGTCTACAGATATGGACGAAACGTTGGCTTATAGCTGTTGTATTATAGAACCTGGACCAAACCTCCATAAAAAAAAATAATTCTGTAAAATTTTAAAATAAATATATTTTAATTTGCAAGTTGATATCTGTTTAAAAATGGTATTATAAAAATGAAAACATGAAGAAAATATCTACCTTTGAAACTCATTTTTACATTAACATTTTAGTTTTTTTTTATTTTTTTTTTATTTTTAAGTTTATTTTCTCAAAATCTATACCCTCTGGCATGTGTCGCCCATGAGAACAATAAAGTGTATGTCCGTTGTTACGTTTCTTTCAGTATTACTGTTCAGGTGATATATTTATATATAAAATAATATCAATGATTAAACCACAATAAGAAAATAGGAAAACAAGGCTAAGATCTTTCAACCGTAACATACAGTCTTCGTCAGAGTCAAAAACCCAACCGAAACACTAGATGCAAAAAACATCTGGTGAGGAGTTGAGAAGAGTGGGAGGGAAGAGTGGTATTTTATTTTAAAAGGGTAAAAGCGCAGGAAAGGACTAATGTCCAGAAAGGGATGTTTGGGGAAACAAAGGAGTACAGTAAGAAAAAGTAAAAAACTATCCGCTAGCTGTCAACCCTCTTTGAAGAGGCTATTGCCCTCGTGACGAAAGTATCCAGTTTGAAGAGACCGTTACTAATGTTTACAATATTAGATCTATTAAATTTAATTAGAGACGATTGAATAATATTTCTTATCAACATTGATTTTTCATAGGTAATAAATTTAGCTCCTGTCCAATCAATATGATGATTTTTATTTTTTATATGCAAGAATAAGGCACTACTTTTTTCCTGTCTACTTACGTTGTATTGGTGTTTTTCTACAAATGTGTTTAATGATTTACCTGTTTGACCAGTAGAAATTTTATCGCAATTTTTTCCAAGGAATTTTATAAATACCACCAGACTCCAATTCAAAAGTAGAATTTCTTTTTTACTTGTTGCACACGTTATTAACTCTTAAAAAACACTATATTAATATCAAGTTTTATGGTTAGTCTTGAAAAGGGAAATGACTGATGATACGGTAAAATTAGACAATTTTAGAATGATTAGGGTTCTGTTGATGTTAAATGTTCTTTAGTCTTATTTTTCCATTTCTTATTGTGGTTTCACCATTGATTGCTATTTCAGGTGTTCATGTTAAATTTATATATATAAAGATTTCATATAAACACGTGAAATAACAATCAAAGATGAAACCACAATATGAAATAGGAGAACAAGACTAAAATCTTTCAATCCTAACAAGCGGTCTTCGTCAGAGTCAGTTGGTATTGGTTGACATGTTTCGTCAACAGTAACAAAACGACGTTAAAATTCGTCCGGATTACTGCTGAATATCGCTCAACACTCTTTTGATGCGGTTGCACTATTGCATTTATGGTCAAGTCAAGCAGGTTGCAGAGACACCGGCTAGTAATCGACACGGCAACCACTACTATGTCTGTTCTATGGTTGCCGTGTCGGTTACTAGCTGTTGCGTCTACAACATGATTGGTCTCCCTTAATCCTCTTTTCTGCTAAAGACGGATTGCCGGAAGATTTAAGTTTGTAATTGTGTTACTACTTATCTTGAATTTTGAACTGTTATTTCACCGATTACGGTTAATGTCTTTTTTTTGTATGTTTCTATGTTTTTTTTCTTTCCTCAAAACTATATATATATATATATATATATATACTTTAACACATAGAAAAGAAGACAGAATGACACTACAGAACTCACTTCGATATTTCGACATCTGTCGTCATCGGGAAGAAGTGCGAAGTACACGCGTTGAGAAGCAATCTGCTACTCAGCAGTTTTCTTCTCAACGCGTGTACTTGGCACTTCTTCCCGATGACGACGTATGTCAAAATATCGAAGTGAGTTCTGTAGTGTCTTTCTGTGTTCTTTCCTTTGTGTTAAGGTGTTTATTGTCCACACGGACCTTTCATTTTATTATATATATATATTATATATATAATATATAAACTTCAAAACGAAAAAAAAACAGAAAGACACAGACCGCCATGCCTTCCTGCGGGACTCTTCCCGCTTCACACCTCCTGATGACGACGATGTTCGGAATATCGATGTGAGTTATGTCTGTATCTTTCTGTGTGTTTTTTCGTTTCGAATTTATTTTATTTAAGGAAGTCCGCTGGACTGTTTCTTTTAATTGTGTAGATATATATCTAGATATTTATATTTTGTTAAATAACGCCTCGTTATTTAAAAAGTATTATTGTCTGTCGATTTACTTTAGAGTGCAGGAAGAAACTGTTAAAATACGAAGGCAAGAAAAATGAAGAGAAATCAGAACATAGAAACCATCCAAATATGGGACGTTATTTAACAATATATGTTTAAATGAAGGACTGCTTCCAACATTTACGTATATATATATATATATATATATTATATATATATGAATAATAATCAAACTAATACTTGGTGTAATAGATAGATTAATTAACCACAAGATGTTTTATTTTTATAAAGTTGTAAAGATATTTTAGACTTATTGATGATTGTGATTGATTATGATCGTAGTACTGGTTATACTGCTTAGCGGATGTTTACTTATAGTAAAGTTGAGTGTAGACCACTTCAATTTTTTTTAGATATATTTATGTTTGTTTTACGTTATGTATTTGGTGTCTGAGATGGGATAGTGCAGTGGTTTCCAACCTTTTCGAATTTTCGCCCCCCTTCATTAAATAATAAGTTCCCTGTGCCCCCCCCCCCACTCTGGTTTAAATATTGCTATTTACTGTCATAGTCGGCACAAGTCAGAGATAAAAAATACATAATTATGTACTCATATGTATGATTGAATGTATAGGCTGACCTTTTCTAGTGTGATGGTTGCGCTTGCTTCTCTGAGCAGAGTTTCTCAAATCTTGGAGAATGTCATGAAATTGAGACCCGTAATTCCTTTTCTATTACTAAGCGAGAACGGTATTTTGTTTTGAGAACAGCAACTGAAGTAAATCCTGATTCACACAAGTATGATGTCGCAAAACGTAATAAAATAAAAACGTAATAAAGTAGCATTGGAAATAATTTATAATTGTATTTAGAAAAATTACTTAGTAACTAAGTAATTTTTCTATTTATGAAGTGCTTGCGCCCCCCCTGGCAGCCCTTCGCGCCCCCTTAGGGGGGCGCGCCCCACAGGTTGGAAACCACGGCTCTAAGGCCTTTCGTTAGCACATCGTCAGAGAGCAAGTGAACTAAAAAAACAATAAATACTTGTTAACTTGGCTGATTGTTCTGGAAAATTCAATCAGCCCAGTTAACAAGTATTTATTGTGTTTTAGTTCACTTGCTCTCTGATGATGTGTTAACGAAAGGCCTTAGAGCATTGTTTCAAAAATTGTTTTCATTGTGGTAAATTAATCCGGTATATATATATATATATATAATATATATACTTTTTCGTTGGAAATGCGATCCAAAACGGAAAAAAATAGGTCAATATAGATAAAGAAAAATAGAGAAATCAAAAGAACACATGTACAGTCTCTAATTTTCGGTTTGAATTGTCTTCAGGAGTGGGTTTCTCTCTCTTATCTGTCCTAAAGACGGTTGAAACCGAAAATTAGAGACTTTAAGTGTGTTCTTTTGATTTCTATATGTTTCGTTGTTTATATTGAAATATATTTATTGATATATATATATATATATATATATATAACATATCAAAAGTAAATTTTGTCTGTATTTTACCGGTGTTTATCTGGTATTTATCAGGTGTTTATTATATAAATAATAATAATATTATCAAACCAAAATATTAAATGGGAAAACATGACTCTATGATCTTTTAACTGTATGAAGGGGTCTTTTTCAGAGTCAAAAAACCAAAGCGATTTGTGGGGTTTTGACTCCGACGAAGGTGTTCTAAGATCTTAGACTTGTTTTCCTATTTCATATTGTTGTTTGATCATTTGTTGTTATTTGAGGTGTTATTATGAATCATTTCATACTGGTACTTTTTCCCCCTCATCAAAATTTAGTCAGCGTTAATTATTTAAAATCACGTTTTTGAAAATATTTCATCTTTATTTTAAACCATTCTTATACCTAAAAACCGAAAACCAACATTATGTCATCTAGTTTGATAAATTTTCTTGAATTATATTTTCTACGAGATATACAAAATCAAATTAATTTCAAACATTTATTTTTCTACTTTAAATTTCTAAAGTCTTCTCCATCCCTTCAAAATAATATCGTTTGTGTAAATTCTTAATTTCTTCCGGTAGTAATTATTTACCCGTAATTACTTTTAATTAGTTCTCTGATTCTGAAAACATTAATTAGTTATAATGACGTAACAGGCAGCGGATGTTGGATACAATATTGATAATTTATTCATTTTATATATTTATATGCTTTTTAAAATTATTTATGCATATGATTTTTGCAATAGCAAAAAGTTCCTGTTCATTATTGTTGATTTCTATTGAATATCCATATAATATATATTGATTATTTATAAGAGAATAAAAACTAATATGGATTCTATTATATAACCTGTTACACTGACTCATAGAATATTTCTTTTTAAAGTTTATTCTTCAGTAACCTGTATATGTATGTATATATATTTAATAGAATTATAACTTAGTTTACATTATTGTTGTTTTACAAAATTTTAGAGCTATTCCTTAATTCAAGTTTTTAAATATATGTATTCAAAAAGGATTGTTTCCACTTTGATGAATATAATATATATATATATATATATATATAAAGATTTCACATAAACACGTGAAACAAATATCAATGATTAAACCACAATAAGAATGGGAAAACAAGACGAAGATCTTTCAACCGTAACAAGCGGTCTTCGTCAGAGTCAAAAACCCAACCGTTGGGTCAGTTGGATTTTTGACTCTGACGAAGACCGCTTGTTACGGTTAAAAGATCTTAGTCTTGTTTTCCCAATCTTATTGTGGTTTAATCATTGATATATATTTATATATTTATATAGATGAAACGATTCTCCGAACTGAATAATTTAGAATTTAAGAAAGAACACATAGAAAGGAAATCAATGAACTCACTACTATATTTCGATGTCCTCGTCTTCAGGAAAAGAAGTGAATCGCTTCAAAGGCTGATAACGACTGACTTGGCGTTCGAACTGAAGCAGTCAAACAGTGTAGCCAACTTTCGGAGGAAAGGTAGACAGGGAAGATTAAGAGATAATAGCGATAAGATAAAAGAGATAAGAGACAACATTTTTATTTGGCTTTTATCTCTTTATCTTCCTTGACTACTTTTCCTCCGAAAGTTGGCTACACTGTTTGAGTGCTTCAGTTCGAACGCCAAGTCAGTTGTTATCAGCCTTTGGAGCGATTCACTTCTTTTCCTGAAGACGTGGACATCGAAATATAATAGTGAGTTCAGTGATTTCCTCTCTATCTGTTCTTTCTTAAATTCTAGTTTATATATATATATATATATATCAATGATCAAACCACAATAAGAAAATGGCAAAATAAGACGAAGGTCTTTTAACCGTAACATGTGGTCTTCGTCGGAGTCAAAAACCCATCAGTTGGGACGAAGACCGCTTTATACGGTTGAAAAATCTTAGTCTTAGTTTTCCCATTTCTTATTATTGTTTAAACATTGATTTTGCTAATATGCGTTGAAGTAATAGTAATTACAGTTACAATTACTATGCTATATTTACTATTAACTAACTAGTTAGTAACCGAACGGAATATAAATTTAGACATAGTTTACATTAAATTAGTTGTAATTCAGAATAATTACTAAATATGTAAAATGTTCCATCAATTTTGTTAAACATGTTATGTGTTGGATAAATTTCGTTAAATTAGTTAACTGTTTCATAAATTTCGTTATATATGCAACCTGTTAAAGAAATTTCCCTAAATTTCTGTTTGGAATAAGTTATCTTTTGGAAAAAGTTATCTTTTGGAAACATTTTCTTAAATAAGTTAACTATATAAAGTTCGTTAAATAGTTAAACTCTTAGATAAATATCATGAAATATGTTAACTGTTTAATTTCGTTTAAATAAGTTTACTGTTGAATATATTTCGTTAAATAAGTTAAATTTTTAAAATACTCTTCCCTGCATGATATGCTCTATCAATGAAGTGCCAATTTATTTACATATATTACAAAGGTAGCCTTTTAAATTCTAATATTATTTATAGATTATAGAGAAACATACAAGAATAAAACTAGCTAAAACTATTTAATGATATAGAAAGCATATATTTATATCTTCTGTTGACATACCAAATTTAACTTATTGAATTATAGCATAAACAATATATCTTAGACTTCACTGCTTATAAAGAATTTATAGCAATCATTCCCTTATTTTTTAAGATAAAAAGGAAATGACAATATATAATAAAGTTCCTGTTATTTATAGTTATTTAATTTATTGTGACTAATTTGATTTTTATCCGTTCTTATTTTACATATTATAACAATAAATGTATATATATATATATATATATATATATATATATATATAACAAATTCAATAATATATCAACCGTTGGATAGAATAGGTGTATAATGTAATCGGGATTCGGTCAATTTTCCAGGATCAAAATCAAACTCTCAATGCCGACGTTTCGGTTTTATTTAAAACCTTTTTCATAGGCCTACAAACAAAGGATGACAAGAAATCATATATAAACATCAACATATAACTAACATCAAAATGGAATATTACAGTTGTGAAAAAACAAAAATATATATACAAGTAGAAGTAATAGAAAAGCAATAAACATTTTTATGAACTTACAGAAGTCAGAATTTTTGAATTAGAAAAATGATGAAATTTACATTATATAAAATGAAGTAACAATAGATAGTTAGTGAACTAACATCTTAACTGGTCAAAAACGTGACCAGTTAAGATGTTAGTTCACTAACTATCTATTGTTACTTCATTTTATATAATGTAAATTTCATCATTTTTCTAATTCAAAAATTCTGACTTCTGTAAGTTCATAAAAATGTTTATTGCTTTTCTATTACTTCTACTTGTATATATATTTTTGTTTTTTCACAACTGTAATATTCCATTTTGATGCTAGTTATATGTTGATGTTTATATATGATTTCTTGTCATCCTTTGTTTGTAGGCCTATGAAAAAGGTTTTAAATAAAACCGAAACGTCGGCATTGAGAGTTTGATTTTGATCCTGGAAAATTGACCGAATCCCGATTACATTATACACCTATATATATATATATATATATATATATTATATATAGTTAATACATGAAAGAGAAAAAACAAATAAAGACACACACAAAAGACTCACAACGATATTTCGACAGTCGTCAAAGTAATCGCTTTGAGTAGCTGAAGCTAACTACTATATATATATACTTTTTTTCGTTGGAAATACGATCCAAAACGGACAAATATAGTTCAATATAAACAAAGAAACATAGATAAATCAAAAGAACACACTTACAGTCTCTAATTTACAACCGTCTCTGATCCAGTGCGCTTGGTTTCCCTCTCTTATCTCTCATGAAGACGGATCAAACCGAAAATTAGAGACTGTAAGTGTGTTCTTTTGATTTCTCTATGTTTCTTTGTTTATATTGAACTATATATATATATATATATATATATATATATATATATACTCTTTATATATATATATCTATATATATATATATAGTATATATAACAGATTCAATAATATATCGACCGTTTGATAGAATAGGTGTGTTCTCTAATCGGGGTTCGGTCAATTTTCCAGGATAAAAAATCAAACTCTCGTTGTCAACGTTTCGGTTTTATTTAAAACCTTTTTCATAGGCAGAAGTAAGAATTTTTTAACTAAGAAAATGAAATTTACATTATTTGACAATGTTCCGCAAAACCTTCGACTAGACTGTCGAATTTTTTAACATGTTGTTCCTTTAAAAATGTAATTTCATTTTCTTAGTTAAAAAATTCTTACTTCTGCCTATGAAAAAGGTTTTAAATAAAACCGAAACGTTGGCAACGAGAGTTTGATTTTTTATCCTGGAAAATTGACCGAACCCCGATTAGTGAACACACCTATATATATAGTATATTATATATATATATAGTATATATATATATATATACTATATATATATATATATATACTATGAGTAGTAGTTTGCTTCTCAACGCGAGTACTTCGCACTTCTTCCCGATGACGACGGATGTCGAATTATCGAAGTGAGTTCTGTAATGTCTTTCTGTGTTCTTTTCTATGTGTTAAAGTGTATATATATATATATAACTTTAAATTACACAAAGCACGACACAGAAAAGAGTATAAAAAGAACACTTACAGAATTCAATATTTCGAAATGTTGTTCGTCAACAGGAGAGTAGACTAGAAGAGAGGACGAAGTGAGAGAGATCTTCCCACGTCGAAGAACGTCGCGCTCCGTTCTTCGACGTGGGGAGATCTCTCTCGATTCGTCCTCTCTTCTAGTCTACTCTCCTGATGACGAACAACATTTCGAAATATTGAATTCTGTAAGTGTTCTTTTTATTCTCTTTTCTGTGTCGTGCTTTGTGTAATTTAAAGTTTTATAGTCCTTGTGGACCGTTTCTTATATTTAGTATATATATATATATATATACACTTTAACACAGAGAAAAGAACACAGAAAGACCCTAGAGAACTCACTTCGATATTTCGACATCCGTCGTCATCGGGAAGAAGTTCGAAATACTCGCTGTGAAAGGCTAATATATATATATATATATATATATATATATTGGCAATCTACATGAGGTGTCTGGTTCTGATATCTAATTAGTTGATGCGGGACCAAATAATATTAACTCATTTTTTTCAAGTTGAAGGCTTCTAGCTCTTATCGTAGTCACGTACAGTGGTTCTTCTCTCCCATGGAGTCATCTCCGCCGATACAGCAAATAATATAAGGGCTTGCACTCCCTCAGAAAATGAACAGTTTCTGTGCGATGTCGACTTCTCCACTTTGAGTTTTCCCGGTCCGGTCCTAAAAAAATCCATAAGTCTTACACTCTGACACTTATGGTTTTTTTCAGGACCTGACGGGGAAAACTCGAAGTGGAAAAGTCATCACACGGCAACTGTTTAAGTGAAAATAACGAATATAATATAACCATAACATGCCGTCTTTGTCAATGAGGGTTTTAATAATCAACTGCTGGTGATTGTTAAAAAATTTTAATCCTTTTCCTGAGGAAAAACCCCTCCTCAAAAAATTTCGCCCCCCCCCCCCCGCTCCCTCAAATAAAAAAAAAAGACTAGAAAAATTCACATTTCGTAAAAATGATAAATACGAATCTATATTTTGACTGGAAGTAGATTATTTACCAATAGAAAATTATCAACAAATATAAGAATTTCTGCAAAATAAATTTTACACGGCATTATATTTACCATATTTAGATAAAAACTGGAAAATTGCACAATTATTAAAGATATTTCGAAATATTAAGAAAATGAATATAATCTTAAGCAAGCAGTTGAAGGCCTCTGGTCTAGAACTGCTATTTACGACGTGCACTAGAGTGCGCGAAAATATTCTTTGGCCGTTGGTGGTTGGTCGTAAACTATATTAATTTTAAAAAATTTTTGCTGTATTATTGTAAATATTAAACTTTCTTACAAAATATAATCCTGTTTGTATTTTTTGTTAGTCGTCATATTAAAATACCACACATTTAACTATATATTATAACTTCATCAATTACTGACATTACAAGTTATAGTAGCACAGTAAGCAAGAAATAGAAGGCTCTGGTCTGGAACTGCTATTTACGACGTGCACTATAGTGCGTAGATATATTCGTTGGTCGTTGGTCGTAAACAGTATGATTTATCAAAATTTACGCTGTATTATTATAAAAATTCAACTTTCGTACCAAATATAATCCATTTTGTATTTTTTGTTAGTCGTCTGTATATTATTACTTATGTGCATACTTACTGTACTTTTATGACCCTTGAGAACGTCCTGTTGTCCAGACTAGCGTAAATATCGTTGATGCCTCTGCTGAATTCAGCAGCAAATAATTTAAACTCGTTGCTGTTTATGTCTTCTAAAGGTTCCTCAAAGGGGCCTTGTACTGTCAGTGACACTCTGTAGAAACCTGCAACCAAGAAAATCAATAAACATGATAATATAACGGAACTATACTTCAGCTTTCCTCAAGTTCAATATCTTTATGACATTATTTTTTTCAAAAATATTTAGTGTTTTTTTTTTAAAAAAAAATAATGGGTTAAAAAGTATTTGGGCAATATTTTTTAATAGGATTATTATTTCGTTCAGACTAGTTATTGCGAATTATTCAAGTTTTACTAAGTAGTTGCGGAAAGGAATTTTCTCACTAGCTTTTCTTTAAACGGAAAAAATGTATATATATATATATATATTAAATATATATATATATATATATATAAGAAATGGGAAAACAAGACTAAGATCTTTCAACCGTAACAAGCGGTCTTCGTCAGAGTCTTCACTTGTTACGGTTGAAAGATCTTAGTCTTGTTTTGCCATTTCTTATTGTGGTTTGATCATTGATTGTTGTTTCACGTGTTTATGTGAAATCTTTTTATATAATATATATATATATATATATATATATATATATCTTATATAGCTTATATATTTATATATATATATATATATATATATATAAATATATATATATCTTATATAGCTTATATTATATATATATATATATATATATATATATCTTTTATATATATATATATATATCTTTCAATGATTGTTGCAGGGTACAAATCCTCAAACAAATCCCCGAGTCTAATTCCCATGTCACCCTTAGAGCTTCCGAAGAGGCATTCATAAGCCTCCTTGGGGCTCGTTCTCCTCCTGGTCTCAACCTGTATCGTTAATTATTTTTTATTTTATTATTATTATTATTATTATTATTATTATTGTTTTATTATTAATATTATTATTATTATTGTTTTATTATTATTATTATTATTATTATAATTATTATAATTATTATTATTTAATTTTTATTATTTATTTTTTATTATTATTATTTCGTATTTTATATATTTTTTATCTTGTTTTCTAAATAAATATTGGAAGGATTTCTATTTTTCCTCTCCTCCGCTGGGGAGCAGCATTGCGGTGGTTCCACGAGTTATTCTGGAGGCCAGTAGCAGTTTGCTTCTCAACGCGTGTACTTCGCACTTCTTCCCGATGACGACGGATGTCGAAATATCGAAGTGAGTTCTGTAGTGTCTTTCTGTGTTCTTTTCTATGTGTTAAAGTATATATATATATATATATATATACTCGCTTTATGTTTCTATACATATATATATATATATATCATGATTTGTTTTCTTGACCCAATACTTATATGATGTAATTTTTTTGAGGTTTGAGGTCCAATGATTTTAAACTAGTCCCTTTGCCGACGTTTCGACATATATTTATATGTCATCTTGAGGGCTACAACATGATTGTTTTACAATTAACAGTACTATTACTACTATTTTGTAATTTATTACATTTTAATATGTATAGTAACAAAGAGGAATTTATTGATAAATCAGTTATTACGACTATGGATTATTTTGTTATACATTGACCTAAGGATATTGTTATAGTTATTCTATTGCTTTAGAATTATTGTATAAGTATAGAGATATTAAGGTATGCTGTAACATAAACAGATTTCCAGGGTTATCAAATAGTGATCATTATACTTATGCAATAATTCTAAAGCAATAAAATAACTATAACAATATCCTTAGGTCAATGTATAACAAAATAATCCATAGTCGTAATAACTGATTTATCTATAAATTCCTCTTTGTTTCTGTACATATTAAAAGGTAATAAATTACCAAATACTAATAGTAGTGCTAATTGGAAAGCAATCATGTTGTAGCCCTGAAGATGACATAAACATATGTCGAAACGTTGGGAAAAGGACTAGTTTAAAATCATTGGACCTCAAACCTCAAAAAAATTACATCATATATATATATATATATATATATGCCTCGAACCTCAGAGGCATTTTTTCCCATCACTCTCCCTTGAACTCTGCACTTGGGAGGGGAATGGTAGAGTGCGTATGTGAAGAATACCTATAAAGTAGTGCCAGTTGTGCCAAAATACGCAGCAAAGTAGTAGATAATATAACAACTAAGAAGAAAAATTAATTTAAGGTAAAAAGTTAATGAAATGGTCTTCACATATAAAAATTAAATGGTATAAACAACGCGTTTCGAACATGTTCTTCCTCAGGCATTAACTATAAAATCAATGTCACCAGAGAGTTATCTGTAGTGTCATATAGATAACTCTATAGATAACTCTCTGGTGTCAACGTATTTTTTTAGTTAATGCCTGAAGGAGTAACACTGCTTGTTCGAAAGGCGTTTGTTTTTATAGCAATAAATTTTTATATATAGGGACCATTTCATTAGCTTTTTACCCTACAATGAGTAAATGCCACATAATAAGTGATTGCACTACGTTAAAAGAAAAATTAATAACATTAAAATATAGAATAAAATAATAAAAAAACATGAAAAAATCTATATTCAACTTGATTTAAAGTGAACATTATATTTGTCTTTGTGTTTCGTTTTAGGTTTTGTTTTATTTTAATTTTGCTTTCGTGCAGAGGTAATGTGAAAAATTTGAGAAAACTCTTCCGACTCATAGGTAAATAATTTAATAATTACATTTTTTTTATTGTTTCTTAATCAATTTTAATATTTATAACAAAATAGGAATCAATAAATCTAATTTAAAAATATATGTATGTTATTATTAATAATATTATTAAACTGAGGTTTTGAAACCTTTCAGGTTTTTAAATGTTTCTGGGTTTAAAGAAATGATTTTTGTTTTGAGAACAAAATTTTTTGTTAGAATTTCTAGTGATATCAGACATCAGTTCAAAGAAAAAAAATTACGATTTATGGTAGGATTATATTTTTAAATTATGTAATTTTAATGTTTGAATCGTTTCCAAGGCTTAAGGAAATATATGTTCTTTTAAACTTATTTAAAATATGCTGTTCTCTGTGAAAATGAATTCTATTTGTAGCCTGTCTTGGGTTTTCTAGTATTTTACATTGTGCAGATAGATCTGTACAGTATAAGAGCATTGGATAACGTATTCAGTGTTTCTGTCAGCACGGTCGATTACTATTTGTAGAATTGCTTTGCAATATCAGACACCAATCCAATCTTGAATAAACAAAATTTGGTGAAAACAGAAGATATCAAATCAATAAGGTTAGGGCCAGCTTCTTATACTTCCTTAAATATATTTCAGTTAAACATTTATATAATTTTTTTTAGAGACACTATATATAATTATAACACTAATTATTTATATACTATAGTATATTTTTATTATATACTAATTACAAAAATAATATTTTTGTGTGTTAAGTGTTTTTGCTATATCATCCTCTTGACAATCAAATGTTTCGAAGGTAAGATGATTGGGTAAGTATATTTTTCAAGATCCTCCGAGTCCACGACACGAGACCTTACTCGTAAAATTCCTTCTTGGTCCCTAAATATTTGGATTCCTTTCAACTGCTCTTTACCCTTTTCATCATGAAAAGCTTCTCTTTGAATCAACGCAAATAAATATCTCTCAGCTCTCAAAAATTCTTCGTTACCAATATCAGAACTTCTTTCCATTCTGGTTCTTGACCTGAATCTTATAATCCACGCTAATGTTCCAACTATCTTACTATATTTAGAAAATCTAGAAACTAACTAAGAAGTGATAGTAATTGTTGTCATACCAACCGTTATTACAGTATTAGAAACACCTTTTTTCCGCTGCATATTAACCTCTTCCCAGTTTGGAGCCGATTCACTCATAGGCCATTCATCAGGTGGGAGCTTAAACCAATCCGGGTCTTCCCACCACTTGGAACTCCGCAGACGGTTAGGCAAACAACCTCTAGATAACAAATCAGTCGAATTGCACTCCCCAGGAATATGTCGCCATGAACCATTTTTACTATACTGTACTATTTCTTTAACTCTGTTGCTAACAAATACTGACCACTCTTCCTTTAGAGCCATGACTCCCACCCTTTTTATTATAATTCCCACCACAAATGACGAATACACTAGCTTTGAAATGGAGATGATGCCTCGCCATGCAGAACGAGAGTGTCTTGGACCACCTTTAACTGATGATGCTAATTCGGACACATCTCCGAAGCAGTGCTTTTCTTCCCATTGTTTCAAAGTCCTTCCCTCGCCGAACTGCTGATGTCTACTATAAAACTCGCAACAATCATAACCAACATTAATTCCTATCTCTCATCATTCATTAAGATTAAGATCTTCCCATGAATTCATTGAATTAAGTTCGTATAATACAAGAATATATTTAATTTAATAATGTATAAATTAAGTTGTTTAGATGTGTTGTGACGAGGATGAATGTTATTTGAAAACTTGGATCATAAAGTTTTTGAGTTGTTACAGATGGGAAGTAACATTTTAAATGATGAACCTTTTTAAATTGGCCTTTTTGTTGTGTTAAAAAACGAGATGTCTTAAAACTATCATTTACTTATTTTGATCATGGTTATCCCTGATAGAAGATCCAATGAGAAATGCTCACTTACACTGTCAATTTTGTATATATCATTATACAATCAACATTTTTCTCTACCTTCGGAGATTCATCACTTGTATACAATAATGACTCATAGCATAATTGAAAACAAGATAGGCAATTTGTATGGGAATGAGAACAAATAGATAGTTTGCTCATACATTCTTCTGTTTCATATGCATAATATATATTTAATAGGTGTTGATCCTTTAGGAATATCCCTTGATAATGGATTAAATAGTTCTCTAAGCCTCTAGAGTACTTACCTAAGTGATCGCTGGACATATATACTTGAGTATGAAATGTTATCCTATTATTGGGTCTAGCAGAGTGTTTCATTATAACGTCATTATAACGATGTGTAGGTGAGCCTCCATAGTGTTCACCAGAAATATATGGCAACATATTAATTGCAATTTCAGATCTAGATTGTATAATAGAAGTTAGAAACTCTGGCAAAGTACCATTTTTTGAACAAACCCAAGTAATAATTCTGTACAGTTGTTTGCATGCTAATATGCTTCTATCCGTTTGAGGAAATGGTAAAAGAGGAGCTCCCCTCTTCTGACCTGTACTAGACCCAGCATATGGTCGTAGAGTTCCTAGAGACATTAATCTGTGATCTCCTGCTATAATTAAATTGTCATGATTTTCAACCTTATAATTATATATATTCATTGTTCCTTGATAGGCAAACTGTGGAATCAAAATTTATGTTATCTAACCTTATGCACTTGAACTGTTCTAAGGGATGAGGAGTGGTTGATCCTACGACTTCAATCCTCCATGATTTGTTTCTTATACTTTGAGCTAGTTTAGTAGTACATTTCCATTCTTTTTTTGAAATATCTTCTATGTCTTGATCAACATTCCATTTATTCGAAGTTTGTTTATATTGTTGCCCTATTATTTCTTGTCTAAATAATCTAAATAATAATATAAAACAATTCTTAGGTGCTATAACAGCAGCATCATTGATATTATCGGGCTTAGTTGCTATAAGAACATCTGTGAGTTTAAAAACGATAGGACTACAAAATGAGCCATTTCAAGGGACTCTACCTATAACAATTGGGATTCTTCTCTTGAATTATAATATATATATTCATTGTTCACTGATAGGCAAATTGGGCAATCAAAATTTATGTTATCTAACCTTATGAACTTGAACTGTTCTAAGGGATGAGGAGTGGTTTATCCTACGACTTCAATCCTCCATGATTTGTTTCTGATATTTTGAGCTAATTTGGTAGTACATTTCCATTCTTTTGTTGAAATATCTTCTATGTCTTAATCAACATTCCATTTATTCTATGTCTATTTATATTCTTGCCGTATTATTTCTTGTCTAACTAATCTAAATAATAATCCAAAACAATTCTTAGGTGCTATAACAGCGGCATCTTTGATATTATTGGGCTTAGTTCCTATAAGAACATCTGTGAGCTTAAAAACGACAGGACTACAAAATGAGCCATTTCAAGGGTCTTTACCTTTAAATATTGGGATTCTTCTCAAGTTAAATGTAATAGAGGTCATAAGAGGGCTAGCAAGTTTGTGGTTTATATATATCTTAGATGAATTATTACCACAGGTAATAAAATATACTAATAAACTAATATTACAAGAAATTATTAGTCAGATGGTAATTAGATTTGACATGGCTAAATGGGCTAATTTAATCAGTATATCATGCACACCTGAAATACGAGATAAATGTTAATACTTAGATTTTAGTTAATACCCTCTAACCACCTCTAACCACCTCTAACCACCTCTAACCACCTCTAACCACCTCTAATGGTTATTCAGAACCATTTACATCAAAAATTTTTAAA
>JAPFBL010000656.1:0-133593 GCA_026182355.1 Hermatobates lingyangjiaoensis
TAGAGAGATCAATGAACAACTGAGCACACTATATGCAAAAAAAAAAGAGAGAGAGAGACAGAGAGAGAGAGAGAGAGAGAGACAGAGAGAGAGAGAGAGATAGAGAGAGAGAGAGAAGAAGACAGCAGAAACAGACAAGAGAGAGAGAGAGAAGGAGAGAGAGAGAGAAGACAGACAGACAGAAGAGAGAGAGAGAGAGAGAGAGAGGACAGAGAGAGACAGACAGAGAGATAGAGAGAGAGAGAGTGAGAGGGAAAGAGAGGGAGAGAAATAAGAGTGATAGAGGATGATATAATCAGCATTTTATGTTTTAAAAACTGCCCACAAAAAAAGCATTAACTATTCATATTTGAATCTATTATACTTCAAGGAAGATGCAGAACTGAATCTCTGCTTAGGGAGTGACCTTGGAACAACTATCAGTTTTGTAGCAGGAGGTAATGCTCACACTTAACTGAAACGTCACTGTCTACGTCAGAGGTGTTGACGTCACAAACATTACGGGTATTTAAACCTTCACTCGGCAATTTGCAAATCAATTTGCTCTCATTAAAAAAAAAAAAATAAAAATCTAAAACCTTACTGCGCTTTATAAATTTAAAATAATTAAAGTAACCTTCGAAGAAAATATAATAAGTCTTTCCTTAAAATAAAGAAGATATTTATTCCCTAATAAATAAATAATATTTCAATATTTTAATGGACACTCAAAATTTTTACAACGAGCATACCCAATGTAATCTATCAATTTAATACCATAATTCTGTTTGTATTAATAAATATATGTCATATATTAATTTTATTTATGTCTCCAAATACGCTTAAAGGTATAAGGTAACCTATCAGAGCGGACTCATATATATATGATCAAACCACAGTATGAAAAATGTAAAAACAAGACTAAAATCTTTTACCGTAACAAGCGGTCTTCGTCAGAGTCAAAAACACAACTGGAGCTATTGTGGTTTGATAATTGATTGCTATTTCACGTGTTTATGTGAAATCTTTTTATTTATAAATATACTCGTATATATCATTAAATAACTTGCCAACTTTAAGTCTAGTATGATTTATTTGGTACCGGAAAGTTGAAGGAATAGCATAAGAAAACTCGAGAAGGTATGTAAGAACCATACTAGACTTAAAGTTGGCATGTTATTTAATGATATATGTTTGAAAGAAGGTCTGCTCCCAAAGTAACCAATTATATATATTATATTAATATTATATATATATATATATATATTTTATATATATAATAACAGGTGTGTTCTCTAATCGGGTTCGGTCAATTTTCCAGGATAAAAAATCAAACTCTCGTTGCCAACGTTTCGGTTTTATTTAAAACCTTTTTCATAGGCCTACAAACAAAGGATAATAAGAAATCAATCAATAAGGATATGATTTCTTATTATCCTTTGTTTGTAGGCCTATGAAAAAGGTTTTAAATAAAACCGAAACGTTGGCAACGAGAGTTTGATTTTTATCCTGGAAAATTGACCGAACCCCGATTAGAGAACACACCTATTCTATCAAACGGTCGATATATTATTGAATCTGTTATATATATATAACGTCAAATAAAATGAAAGGTCCATGTGGACAATAAACACTTTAACTAAGAGAAAAGAACACAAAAAGACACTACAGAATCGATGACGACGGATGTCGAAATATCGAAGTTAGTTCTGTAGTATCTTTCTGTGTTATTTTCTCTGTATTAAAGTGAATATATATATATATATACTTAACAGTCCAAACTGACAGATAAATAAATGAAAAAGACAGCACATAGAAGAAACGAGAAAACGTACTGGATCGATAGTCGAACTGAAGTTCGTCGTCAGGAAGAGAGTAGAAGGGACGAAGAAAAGGTACGTGAGTTCACGTGTACCAGTGTAATGCGACTCCACTGTCATATATCATGGAGATATACTTTATCCTTATATATATATATATATATAAGGAATGGGAAAACAAGACTAAGATCTTTCAACCGTAACAAGCGGTCTTCATCAGAGTCAAAATTCCAACTGAGGGTTGGGTTTTTGACTCTGACGAAGACCGCTTGTTACGGTTGAAGGATCTTAGTCTTGTTTTCCCATTTCTTATTGTGGTTTGATCATTGATTGTTATTTCACATGTTTATGTGAAATCTTTTTATATATGTATATATAAAGAAACAGAAAGAAATTAAAAACACACACTTATAATCACTAATTTTTGGTTTGAACCGCCTTCAGGAGATATAGGAGAGAGAAACCAAACGCACTGATACAGAGACAGTTGGAGACCAAAAATGTTGCCGCCTAACAGAAAATAAGGTAGACAGGAATTAATTTTGTAATTACATTTTATCTTTTATAATTATTTAATTATTTTATTTATTTATTATTAAATAAGGAGTGGGCAAAATTAGTTGCTAGGCCACTGAAGTCAAGGTTTTATTGCTTTTACTACGTATCAAAGGCCAGGGGGGAGGGAGGGGGCAAAATCAGTTGCTACGCCTCTGAAGACAAGTTTTTTTTTTGTTTCTTTTACTATATCAAAGTTTTGCTTAGGGAGAGGTGTTTGCATAGAACTGCAGTTGCTAGCACTGGGATTACAGAGAGTTGTTAATTGTTTAACGTATCAACGGCTCACGGTGGAATGGAGCAGGTAACAAAGGCCTCGCCTTGGCTAGGTCAGAACAATGAACAAGGTCGTTCTATACTGCTTTACTACGTATCAAGCGCAGTGTTGCGATCCGAAAGCACTGGGCGTAGCAATCAACCTAGTTGCCCCCCCGCCACTGAAGTCAGGTCTTTAATTGCTTTCAAACATAACTGTATCAAATATAATCAGCACAGGGGGAGATAGCACAAATACAGGTTTGCTAGCAGAAGTCAACTTGCTCTTATGTGTTTTTATAAAGTATCAAACAAGTTGATCATATTCTGGATATTAAGGAAAAAAATTAGATGATACACCACTATAAGAAAATAAATCCTTATTTTTTTCTTTTTTCGTTTCTACAGCACTATGAGCAGTTGTCAATGAATATGATGATAGCAGTATTACATTGCATTGTAAAACGATCAGTCCAGTGGGAAACAGAGGAATTAGTATTACCTTAAAGCAAGTTGTCGATTCTTTTATATAATGGCTTATTACTATGAAGCGTTGCAAGAGATATTAAATATTACAGAGAGTGAAAACGACACCTTGCGAATGTGGCCGGAACAAAGGGCCTGGTATCAGACAGAAAGGTCTTAACCCCCCTTGCCCCCCCCCCCCTTTCCCCCCCCCCTCATCTTTAACTTTCAAACATAACTGTATCAAATATAATCATCAACACAGATACAACAAATACAGGTTTTGCAAAAACTTGCTCTTATGTGTTTTTATAAAGTTCAAACAAGTTGAAATCATATTCTGTATTTAACAGAAAAAAAAAAAAAAAACACCACTATAAGAAAATAAATCCTTATTTTTTTCTTTTTTCGTTTCCTACAGCACTATGAGCAGTGTCAATGAATATGATATAGCAGTATTACATTGCATTGTAAAACAGTCATCCAGTGGAAACCAGATGTAATTTATGTATAAAACAGTTTGCAAATGAAACACGTGTACACGCATATACATTTTATATGTCATTATTACTTATGAAACGATTGCACAGTCCATATCTCAATTCTCATAATTTCGAATTTTACAATGAAATATATTGGCTAACTGTAAAAGAAAGAAA
Organism: Hermatobates lingyangjiaoensis; assembly: GCA_026182355.1. NCBI lineage: Eukaryota > Metazoa > Arthropoda > Insecta > Hemiptera > Hermatobatidae > Hermatobates > Hermatobates lingyangjiaoensis. Next base: position 3,734 of record JAPFBL010000656.1, read on the forward strand.
AAAAGTTAAAGCCTGATAATCTCAGTGGACAGATGGCCTCACCACTAGAAGACTGCATTTTAATAATAATGATATTATAAAAACGATGAATCAATTTAAAGAAATAGAAAAAAAAAGTATAAATAATTCTACTTTTGAAAATAGGTTAAAAAACATATTGCAAAGGTCTGAAAAGTAGTTTTCATATTTCATGGGATCAAGATATAGCCGAGTCATGGCAAGTTTTTTTCAGTTCTGCGTGTCAAAATTTTGAAAAATCCAGACTTAATTTTTGTGACGTGTCACACATTGCAGAAGTAAAGACTAAAAAGAAACTATAAACATTTATAATGCTGGTAAATAAATTATTAGTTTTAATGCCATTTAAAATTCAAAAACCAAAAATTTAACATATTTGCCTTTAGAATTTAATAAAATTTCAGAATTTCGAATTTCATATTAATATCGATATTAAAACAACTTTAATAAACTCGAGTGAGTTAAAATTTAAAACTACTCTTCCATATAAACCTAGTAATGTGGATATTTCCCAATTGAAATAGACGTCAAATCACAAAACGAGACACATTCCCGCCTTTTGGCGCGAAACCTATTAAAGGTGAAACGTACAAGTGCGGTAGTTAAAAAACAACATTAAACAGTTCTTTCAAAAATCTATATACGGTTTTTAATCCAAGAGGACATACTTATAATCACCTTATAAATAAACATCACCGTTAAAGCGACTCAATAAATTATCTGATTAAATATTTATAACCTGATATTAAATCAAAAGTGAAAAGAAAAAACAATATTGATTAGTCAAATAGTAATTGATTTAACGATTACTATTGGAGTTTGTAGTAATATAATTTATCGATTATAGCAATAGTAAACTGATAAGACTGACGTACTAGCACGTACTAACTTACGTTAGTAACGCAGTTAGTAACTGCGCACATGCGCAATTCGTACTTTCTAGACACCAGTGTATTCCTTGTTCACTCCAGGTTTGCGCGTCCAACTCTAATGTACCAATAACAACACAGTTCTTACAATTAAAATGTAAAACTATTTTCCAAATAATGAAATACTATTTTATTTAGCTTCATCATCATAATTCACAAGCCTTAAAGTTAAATTAAAAACTATTTACATCGAATAGTGATATAGATTGTTTAAAATATTGAAAGGTAAATAAATATTTGATCAAACATTAAAAATATAAAAAGGGCACACTTACTCTTTTTGTAGAAATCAAATTCTCCAACTCTTACCTGAAACAAAATATACTTTATGAAAAACTAGTTAAAAATACCCTAATATATATATTTTTTTTAAAAAAAAAATATAAGAATATCTTTTAATCATTAAATTGGAATATTTTTAGTAATATTTTATAATACGTATTATAATATTACTTTTGTATTAATTATAAGGAATATTATTGGGTCCTTTCTCAAAGATGGTCAAAGATAGATGGAGAATAAGTGATAACTACAGGGTGGTCACTAGAAAATCGGAAAATTTGAAGGTCAAATGAGATCATGATTAAAATGCATGACTTTAATATAAAAGGCTTGCTTACTCATTTCTGTATGGTCTCTTTTTTATTTGTTATAGGTTTCATTTGATATCCATATCATAGAAGGGAACAGGAAACAGCTTTCAGGCTTCCAAATGTGCAAGTCAGGTGCTTAGAGGAGGCATCTAACTACCTCAAAGTACCAACAACTTTATTAAAATGATGCCTTGTAATCGTTGAAAAAAAAAATCTTGAGTGGCCTACACTCAACTTTACTATAAGTAAACTTAATATCAAACTTCTTGAGTAATGTCTCATTTAAGCAAAATATAATCGTCTAAATGGAAGATGTTTATTAGTATTTCATTCCTGAGGAAGTACAGATAGTGATTGATCCACTTATCAATTGATAAGCATTTTTTGTTATGTCACACAATTAATAGATAACAATCATTAGTATAACTACATCAGTAATAACATTATAAAAAGCCAAAGTGAAAATTTGCTTGTACGAAATAATTTCATACAAGAGAGCATGGCTTTTGCTCCAATAGCCCGTGGATCTTTTATATACGAGATACATAGTTTATCTAACCTCCTTCTACACTTAATACTTAAGACAAATTTTCCCATTTAAAACTTGAAAATATTAGAAAATTTTTGTCTGAAATGTCATAAACATGTAAGTAAAAATGTCGTTTTCAGATAATTTTACGAACACAATGCACTCATTCGGCTATCCCGTACCTTGCGTATCGAATCCTTTTTCCTGATGACTAGACACTTTTATAATTCATCCCACACATACCTATATTAACTTACAGCTTTCAACAGTGTAAAATTATTGTAAGCCAGAAATTTACTTTTAACATCGTAAGTAAAAAAAAATGATATATTACTATTAGGTTACTGGTCATCTTGTATTAGACAACTTAATGTTAGGATTAATTTTTAATAAGTAAAAATGCTTTGTAAAAAAATTGTAGTTGAAAAGAACGGAGAAATAGAAACAGTAGAAAAAAGGGACACTCGGTAGACTAAATAGATTTATTTATTTAATAGTGATAGAATTTGTTATTTACCAGCACATATATTCTATAAGAACAAGAAAATTAATCCCACTGCATTAGCAGCACATAGTATTAATGAAGGCCATAATTTTGATTTTGATGAAATAAAAATATAGCCAAAGAAATGGATTAACAGAGAAAGAAAACCCTGGAAATGTTATATGTTAGAGAGGACCAGTCATCCTTTTATATAGAAGTGACAATTCAAATTTAAATAGTATTTATTCGGGTGTGTTAAGTTAAACATTGTTGATCGATGCAACATTGTTTTAGTGAATTTTTCGTTGTCTTGCTTGTTTGTTCAGTTCAGTATCACGTGTTCATTCAAACTGGATATTTGTTGTTGAAATCCACGGTCTATGTTTCTTTGTAAAATAAGCTTAGTGTTACGTTAATTCAAACTAAACCGTTTTTGAAATCCACTGACTATTTTTTTTTTGTAAAATAATTTCTAATGTAATACTTAGTTTTTATCTTTCAAAATTTTATACTTCTGTAAGTTCTCTCATTAACCTATTGTCAAAATTTCTATTGTAATTTCTTATTTGTAACTAATTGCGCTTTTTGTGTATGTTTGATTTTTGATTGATGGAATTTTTTCTTATATTTTCACAGTTTTGTAGGCCTATGTAAAAGGTTTTAAATAAAAACTGGAAATTTGGCAATGAGAGTTTAATTTGATCCTGAAGAACTGACCAAGTCCTGGTAAACTTTAATTTTTTTTCTATTTCACGGTCGATACTTTTATCAATATTTATATATACACAGTTAAAATAAACTATGACACATAGAAAGAAACATAACAAAGACTCTCTTTTCAATGTCAACCGTTATGACCGTCATCCTCAGGAGAAGAAGTGAATTGACGGAGAGACGATAGAAGAATAATAAGTATAATATTATTAGGTAATAAGAATATATGTATATAATATAAAAGAATACTAACATAACTTCTGTGTACAGTTTAATGTGTTAGAGGTAATCAGGAAATGTTTAAAAGAATCACAGTTGAGCAAATTGATTCTTTGAATTTTGAACTCCTTCAAATTCTACGTTCTAGTACAATATTATTAAGGTTTATTTTTTGAAAGAAGCATTTCTTTCGCTAGCAAAGTCATTCCCTGAAATTTTTAAGTCCTTTTACTTTTCAAATCGAGAGTCTTTCTGAGAAAAAATAATTTAGAAGGCAGGTTTGGGTTGGTCTCTTACTCGTAGGTTTGATTTCAATTTCTGGCAGATATTAATTGCCTGGAGTAGGTGGACGTGACGTCAGAGACTTTTGCCTCTATAATTATCTAGTAAGGTACGCAGATTGCTTAATGGTACAGTTAGTTTACCTTTTGACTTCCTACAGCCGCTAAGCAAACAAAAAGGTTCCAAGAATCATGCTTTAAACTGAATCTAAATAACTGCTTCCTGATTATTGTTAAGTTTAAACAACCATATCCGCCTTTAATAACCTCTTATGAATAATAAAATCCTTAGAAAATTAAAAACTTAATCCAAAACACACAGATAAACATATTTTAAAACCCTTCACTAACTTTGAGCTACGAGTATGTTCACCAAAACAATATAATAAAAATTGTATACGTATATTACTTGATAGTTTCATATAGGTTAAACATTTTGATGAAATTAACAAATTCTTTGGTTGTTTAACATAAATTTCTATAAAACTCAATAATAATACTTGATAATTTGTTTAAAACTTGTACTTACAACAAATATATGAATACAAAATAACTCTATTTGTGACTCTGTATGAATCGTGTACTTCTGAGTATAATGGAACCAACTGCTTGCCAAAAGATTCTAGAATAATGCTAGAAATTTATTTTATAGAGAAATAAAATAATAAAAATACCCTACCTACGTCCATCCTATTCCCAGTCAGTTGTACCACCGACACTCACCCTTAGGTATGTATTCTCTTCCTTATTTTATTTTTATTTTGTACTATATTTACTGTATACTACAGATAACAACTCTCTGATGACATTGTATTTTTTAAGTTAATGCCTGAGGAAGAACACTACGTGTTCGAAACGCGTTGTTTATACCATTAAAATTTTTATATGTGGAGACCATTTTATTAACTTTTTACCCTACAATTTAATATCATCTTTAACGAGTATTTGACATCGTACAGGTTCGGGACCGATAGCTTAGCATCCCTCCAAAGGACATTTGTGTTGAATTTTTTTTTTATCTCTCGAATAAATAAAATCACGACTAGAGTGAGTATCAAACCACGGATCTATTACTCCAAAGGCAAGCACGCAAACCATTGAGCTACCCTGGTCCTTTCAAAAGCTAATCAAACAAATTTACTTTTGCTTTAGGTAATAAATATTATATTAGTAAATATTCCATTATTTTTATTAGTCAGAAATAAAATTTATAATAATTATAGGAACCGAAATTACAGAAGTATTAAAAGACAAATATCAATTGGATATGGTAGCAGATATAATTAAGTCACGTACAGTTAATTTACAAACTCCACACACTTTACACTAAATCAGTTTGCAAATTCCTTGTTTTGACCTTCTCGTTTCTTCACCAGATCATAACATGCAATCAAGTAAAGTTCAGCTATTGAGAACATTCTTTTTTTTTGCAAAGAAAGTTCTTCTCTAATTTCAAAAATATTAATTAACTGACTTATAATATAACTTGTTGATTAAATTTAATTTCTTATTGCGGAAAATTGATGCTGTTATGTAAAAAAGGCTTTAGAAATGTAGTTCCAATGATTTCGTTTTAATAAAGAAAGCATGAAGTTAATTTTGAAAAGGATTTATCTAAGGTCAATTATTTGCAATAAAAGGCCAAACTACTTGATCTTATTATCTAGAGAACGATGAATAGCTATTTTGATACCTATAAAATTAGTTCCAGGTGAGAAACTTATTGCAGTAATATATCTAGAGTACTAAGAAATCTTTTATAACGTATTATTATGAATTTTCAGGCAGATCACATTGTTTTGATAATAAAAGCGAAACTTGTAAAATAATAGTCATGATAATCTAAAAGTCGTTGCATAATTATATTTCTTTCTTAAAATTATTCTTCAAAAAATTAAATAGTTTTTTTGAAAAAAGAATCATTCGTCTTCTGATGATGACTATAGAAACGGTTGAAACATGTCGAGTTTAGGAATCTCATTAGTTGTGCAATCTGTAATTGTGTGGTATTTACTCATACTGTGGTAAATAGATAATATAAAGTCACCACACAAAACAGGTTTTTTTTTTTTAATTCAAACTAAGCGTTTCGAACACATTGCGTTCATCGTCAGGTGATGATCCAATGGTCGGAGTGGAGGACCTACAACTGTCCAAAGTTCACTGAAAGGAATTTAGGTCATGTGATTTAGAAATGACCTAAAGCGTAGTTTGAATTAAAAAAAAAACTTCTTTTGTGGAGATTTTGTATTATCCATTTACTCAATAATCCTATTGTATTCTGTAGATGAATGACAAGAGTTTTATATAGGAAATTGAAAAAAAAAGAAGAGAAATGAAGCGATGTTTAGGGATAAGGGAGTCATCAGGAGAGTTGAAATAGGGACACCAAGGTACTTGCGAAGCGACGGTTGGAGACCAACAGTGTTGTCACACTATTGATCTCTAACCAATAAGAAATCACTTAGTCTTAGTTTATTTTTCTTAAGTGACTTGAACTGGGTACGCGTGTGACAACACTGTTGGTCTCCAACCGTCACGTCACAAGTGAGCTTGGTGTCCCTATCTCTACTGTCCTGATGACGGTTCAACCGAAAATTAGAGACTGTAAGTGTGTTCGTCCCTTTACTCTGTATATATAGTTTACTCTTTACTCTACTTAATAGTTTACTCTAATTAAATATATATATATATACATAAAGATTTCACATCAACACGTGAAATAACAATCAATGATCAGACCACATTATAGAATGGGAAAACAAGACTAAGGTTTTTGACTCTGACGAAGACCGCTAGTTACGGTTGAAAGGTCTTAGTTTTGTTTTCCAATATATATATATATATATATATATGATCAAACCGCAATATGAAATGGGAAAAAAAGACTAAAATCTTATACAAATTGTATATATTTGTACATAAATCTATATACTTATTTTCAATATCTTTATATAGTTATATTATTATAATATTTATTATATAATATAATATATATATATATATATAATTAGCATGATAAACGAATAACGGTCCGGCAGGACAGATAACACTTAAACTGTAACACATAGACTGAAATATAACGAAAACTCACTTTTCAATATTTCGACCGTAATGGCGGTCGTCCTCAGGAAAAAAAGTGAATTGACGGAGGGACGACAACTAATTGACTATCGTCCCTCCGTCAATTCTCCTGAGGACGACTGTTATAACGGTCGAAATATTGAAAACAGTCTTTGTTATGTTTCAGTCTATGTGTCACAGTTTATTTTAAATGCTATAATATATTATATATATATATATATATATATATATATATATATTTGTACAAGACCAGGAATTGTACAAATATTTTTTAAATAAATATATTCATCATAAAAATGGTTTGATATTTGTTTGCTTTAATTAAAATGGAATGTAAATTACTTTCAGTTTTAGGGTACGCCTTTTCGTTTAGATATTCGGAGTCGTAAACAATATACACCTTGAATACAGCTTATGTGCTGATTCCCTTCTCCTTCAATAAAATGTTTTAACTGAATATGTTATTTTACTGTTAATATAACTTAAATCTAATATTTAAAAAGATTATAAACATTTTAACAACTACAAGGTTTGCTTTTATATAAGAATACTTTCATCTGTTTTCTTTGTTACATTGACTACTTATCATTTAAATATATCTTAAAATATAACAATCAAACTCAGAGAAAAAAAAAATATATTAAATTTGTATAAAACGTTGAAGCTAGAATGTATAAAAGAAATTGGGGCATCCATATTTAGAATCTTGTAGAACATAAAGAACAGAGGGGTCAACATTAATAATGTCGCCATTTATGGAAACTAAATAAATACCAGTTTATAAAGGTGAAATATGGTAACAAGTTAACAAAATATATCAAGTTTCTATCCTCTTATATATGAGGGGTTCATAAATATAAAAAAAGTGTTGGACTCGTAAAAAATTATAAAGTTGTTATTTAGAGTTATCTTGATTATTAGTGATTATTCGTTACCCGCGTTCGAAAAATCTATTTTTAGCTCCTTTTATATGATCGCGTCAGATTGGCTGCTCTTTAATTGCCTATTTCTATCCTTATTTTTTAAAACCAACTCTTAAACATTATCTATAGTTGTGCATGTGGATACTTTGGGGTATTTACTGAATTTTTGCTTAAAAATGAGGGAGCCTACGGGTCATTGTTAAGCCCAGCAGCTTATCTGATCGAATGCAGAATGGTATATACCGGGTTCCATACCCAGACTGGCCCTTGATTTATTCATGCGAGAGATGAAAAATATCTTAGAACTCCATAACTCTTAGGAGGATATTTATTTATATAATATAATATAATATATATATATATATATATATATATATATATATTTGAGATTTATTGAGGGTTTTTGGTCTAATATTCAAAAAACTTCGTTTCCTACGTTTCGATATATATTTATATCATCTTCAGGGCTAAAAACATTGTTACATTGAGCACACTTATTTCAACAAAACTGGTATGCTATTATGTACATGGTCAACAAAAAATTGAAAAATAACAATGGTAAAACTATAGATTTTTATATTTAAGTTTGTTTTAATAATGTTTGGAAACTACAAAGATATAAATTTGTTTACCTGGGAAGTATGTTTACTGTTGTTTGTTATGTTTCTTCCTTTTCATTTGAATTGTGTCCTTATACTGGGGTCACTGGATGGAAACGTTACTCATGCTACTAAACCAAGCAACTGCGTGGAGGTTACATTTTTTCCATTGTTATCCGTTTTTAAAATTCCAGTGTTTACTTGTTTTGTTAAGTTTGGTAATTTTTGTGTGTTGTCCCTATGTTCGTCTGTTGGATAATGAAAAGATGTTTGTGTATATTTGACTAAATTTTTCAATGTCAGTTCTTGTGTTGCATGTGTTCTTGGTTTTTTTCTATAGGTTTTCTCAATAAATCTCAAAAAAATATATGAACAGTTGGTCAAGAAAAGGACATCATGATATATATATATAAAGATTTCACATAAACACGTGAAATAACAATCAATGATCAAACCACAATAAGAAAATGGGAAAGATCTTAGTCTTGCTTTCCCATTTTCTTATTGTGGTTTGATCATTGATATATATATATATATATGTTGTTGTTGGTTGTTGGTCTCCAACCGTCGCTTCACAAGTGCGCTTGGTGTCCCTTTCTCAACTCTCCTGATGACGGTTCAACCGAAAATTAGAGACAGTAAGTATGTTTGTTCCTTAGTTCTGTGTTTGTGATTCATCGTGAAACGTTTGTTGTCCTTTTGGATCATTTTCGTGTTTATTATATATATATATATATATATTAAAGACCGAAACGTTGGCAATGGGAGTTTAATTTGAACCTGAAGAACTGACCGAGTCCCGATAAACTATAGTTTTGTTTGTATTTCACGGTCGATACTTTTATCAATATATATATATATAATAATCAAAATAACACTTGATATAATAGATGGATTAATTTACCACAATGAAAACAATTTTTGAAACAATGCTCTAAGGCCTTTCGTCAACACATCTTCAGAGAGCAGGTGAACTAAAAAACAATAAATACTTGTTAACTTGGCTGATTGAAGTTTCCAGAATTGTTGGCAACCCTGAATGTGTTTAATGATGAAGTCTTCATCTGTTTAATTATCCCGCTAATCAAAACTTCATCTAATTTGTAGAGTCCTAGGCTATTGTTCATCAACTTCTCATAAAAGTTCTTTATGAACGCACTTTCCACGATATTTCTTCTTCTTTCTGAAGACGAATATTAATTCATAACGAACATTAATTCTTAAATGAATATTAATTGATTTGCTTTATTCCAGTTAATCACATGATTACTGTTTCTTATGTGCATGAACAAGGCACTCTTTTCGTCCTCTCTTCTGATGGAATATTTGTGCTGTTTTATCCTTGTAAGAAGACCTTTGCTCGTCTGTCCAATGTAAGACATTTCACAGTCAGTACATGGTATCCTGTATATACAACAGTCCTTTCTTTTTGGCTTATTATTAACAAGTCTGTTAAACAAGTTACCACCATTACTGAACACAACAGAAACGTCCAATGTTTTCATAAATGAAGGCATATCTTTCAAACAAGGACTGTATGGAATGACTAACAAATTCCTTCTTGTGAACTGTTCTTCATTATTTAATATCATGGATTGTTTCACCTTTTTTATGATACTGTCGATTAACCTTTTTGGATACATTAAAGAACCTGCAATTTGGTAAATACTTTTGATTTCTTCATCTAAAAACTCCTCACTGCAAATTTTGAAAGCTCTTAAGAACATGCTACTAAAAACTGACTTTTTAGTTTTAAGTGGATGAGCCGAGAAGAAATGAACATAAGATGAAACATTGGTTGACTTCCTATGAATACTGTACTTTAATTTATTACCATTCCTATGTAACAGTACATCCAAGAAAGGAAGTTTATTTAATTAATTAATAAACATATAAGAATACACATATAAGAAATCGCGTAACTCAGTACTGAATTTTTATTGCCTCGCCATCAGAAAGATAGATGTCTGTCACCCGAAGACAGATAACGGCTCAGTATAATATATATATATCATTAAATGACTTGCTTATTTTTAATGATGTATGTTTCTTACATACTTTGTTAATAAAATCTATTTGAAAGAAGATTTTTCCCAAAGTATAATATATATATATTCGTAAATTTTGGTAGCAGTCCTTCCTTGACACCCACATTATTGAATATGACACCAAATTTAGCTGTTTCTTAACAAGTTTCTCAATTTTTCTAAATAACCCTCTCGTTATTGTGTAGACGAAATAACGAGAGTGTTATTTAGAAAAATTGAGAAACTTGTTAAGAAACAGGTATCAGCTAAATTTGGTGTAATTTTCAAATATATATATATACACTTCGTTTTAATAACAAATCATTATTACAATAGACACAAGAAAACAGTTACATCAGATCTCCTATCTTATTTTCGTCTCCCGCAGTTGATCTATATGTATCTTGAATCATATCTTGGTTCGTACCCACTTAGCCTTTCCTGTGCAAATCCAGACAACTATGGTGAGTCAGGTTTAAAGTGACGTGAATGCAATTTTAATGGATGTTCCAGTCTAAGAGTATAAGGCTATTTCTATATATATATATATATATATAACTTTAAATTACACAAAGAACGACACAGAAAAAAGAATAAAAATAACACTTACAGAATTCAATATTTCGAACTGTTGTTCGTCATCAGGAATAGACTAAAAGAGAGGACGAAGTGATAGAGATCTCCCCACGTCGAAGAATGGAGCGCGAAACTATATATATATAGTAAGAAGAAAGAATAGAAAGAACACTTACAGAACTCAATATTTCGAAGTGTTGTTCTTCATCAGGAGTAGACTAGAAGAGAGGACGAAGTCAGAGAGATCTCCCCTCGTTGAAGAACGGAGCGCGAAACTATATCTATCTATATATATATATATAATCAGGCTTGAGTACTCAGAGCTTCCCATTAGTTTTAACACTACTCAACTTAAAAATTTGTTTAAGTAATTTGTAAAGCTGGATAACAATTAAAATTATTAATCACAGGATTAAAAATTTTAATTGTGCGTTAATCTTAACTTTAATTGGAATTTTTTTGTTTCATCTAATGTCTGATATAACTGGTAATTAATATGAGTGGAATGCTTTATAGTTCGCTATGGGTATAAATAAGTCTCTATAAATATTCTGGCAGGATTTCATTAGGTCTAAAATTATTATAGTATAATCATTGTGTAATATTATGATTACCCATATTTTTATTTATTAAATTTATATATATATATATATACGAGTTCGAGATTAACAAAGAGCAACACACAAAGTAGGGAAACACACTTACAGACTCAAATTTTCGGGCAATCCGTCTTCAGGAGAAAAGAGAATGGGAGACCAAGCACGTTGTAGAAGCAACGGCAAGTAACCCATATATATATATATATATATACTACCTTTCCTCCGAAAGTTGGCTACACTGTTTGAGTGCTTCAGTTCGAACGCCAAGTCAGTCGTTATCAGCCTTTGGAGCAATTCACTTCTATTCCTGAAGACGAGGACATCGAAATATAGTAGTGAGTTCAGTGATTTCTTTTCTATGTGTTCTTTTGAAAATTCTAGTTTATATATATATATCTTTAGTCAAGGAACAGTAAGGGATGGTGTAGGCTGTACTGAAGAACAGATGTTCTGCGCCATTGAGAAATCTATAGGATAAATCTATCCTATAGATCTATTATACATCAAATTACACAAAAATGGGTCTCGTAGTGTACATGTGCTGTATAATTTTTGGTGCATATATACATGATGGCAATGTCACTTTTATTGCTAGAAACCCTGTTTTTAGACTTCGTTTTCTTTTTTTTTTTTCATTTCTGTTCTCCTAACTTTTCTATCTGTCCACCTCTAACCACCTCCTAAACAACAAATTCTAGAGTCTTAACATTTTGGCATTATCTTTGAAGCTATAAAAGAAATAAATGAAAAATATTCTTAGATTTTTAAAACAGAAGGAAATATTTTTTTTTTTTCAATAATATGTAAAAATCTATTGAGAGTGATACAAGCCATACTATTTGATGGATCAAAATGAAATTATACCTAAAAAGTTAACATAATGTGGAGTATGGGTTGAAATAAGTTTTTTATTGTGTTGTTTTACAAAGGTCCGAATGTTCGGTTTACGTGTCTTCCCTTGTGGGACAGCCACTGCAACCTACAGGGTTGTCTACTTCTACTAGATATATATTACATGAATGTTTGTTATATACTTCGAATTATTTTATAAGTGTGAATATATCGAAACGATTGACTATTAACGACGACAACAAGGAACATAGAAATGGGGTTAGATGTGGTTTTTTTATGTAGCGTGGTGTTTACTTGGTAACCAAGCGTTTATTAACCTACACACTATTAGCATCATTGTAATTCTAAACATGCAACGAGAATAGTTATATATATTTATACGCACTTTTTCGTTGGAAACACGATCCAAAACGGACAAATATAGTTCAATATAGACAAAGAAACATAGAGAAATCAAAAGAACACACTTAAAGTCTCTAATGAGTTGATAAGAGAGATAAGAGATAAGAAAGATAAGAGAGGGAAACCAAGTGCACTGGTTCAGAGACGGTTGGGTCTCAGTGCGCTTGGTTTCCCTCTCGTATCTCTCCTGAAGACGGTTCAAACCAAAAATTAGTGACGGTAAGTGTGTTCTTTTGATTTCTCTATGTTTCTTTGTCTATATTGAACTATATATATATATGTATATATATATATATATATATATTTGTAAATTTAGGGATCAGTCCTTCTTTTATGCATGTTTTGTTGAACGACCTTTGTACTGTGGCATGAATCAATTTCATAGTCGATCTTTCAAGTTTTCTCACCTTTGATTTAAATCTTTGTGGTATTAAATACCAGGTAATCATAATCATTTGGAGAACTAGTGTATTTAATACCAGAAAGATTTAAATCAAAGGTGAGAAAACTTGAAAGATCGACTATGAAATTGATTCATGCCACAGTACAAAGGTCGTTCAACAAAATATATATATATATGAAAATTAACACAAATTTGCTTTACTTTCATATAAAAAAAACGTCAACTCATTGTACCTGAATAAGATGTCAAATATTTAACATCGCTACTCTAATAAATTTAGTTACCGTAAAAATGAAGATTTACAGTATAGAATGAGTGCATTGATCCCTGCTAAAAAAAAAATTGAAATAATAAAGTGAGTCACATTTTCTATCAGTTACAGGAAGAAGAATGTTGAATAAAACGTGCGGGTGGGTGTTGGGGACACACTGGGAAATAACACCTGTTATTACTTGCCAAAACAGTTCATTCTTATTTCTGTTTAGTCATTCTAAATTATCATTCCAGTGTTAATCAAAACGAGATGGTTGTATAGTGAAATAAATAAAGTGAGAAGATGTAAAAACTGTTTTTTTTTTATGAATAAAAAATAAATGATTTTATTTTGAATTTATATTTATTTTACATTCAACTTTGGTATATATATGGTTATAAAATATATTTAAAAAAAATGACGCAAAATAACCTTTTTTCTAGAATTCATATTTCATTCAAACTAAATTATTTTCTAGTTTTGTTTAAATACGATAGTACTAGCTTAACAGGTTTAATAGGGGTTCTGCTTGGTATTTAGTATATCCTGGGAGTCAGGTTGGTTCAGTGGTTAAGTTACTTGTCTCTTAACTGGAAGGTCGGGGTTCGATTTATCTACGCAAGGAGTGAATAAATCTGAGTAGGTCGTCCATCGGAGAGGACGATAAATCGTCGTTACCAAGCCTGTACGATGTCAGGTAATCATTAAAGAACCTTACTGTAAATACACTTGAGTTAGCCAAAATTTAGGACTCACAATGTAGAATCAAACAGGTATGGCTCGCTCATTACTAAAATGAGTGTCAAATAATAAATGAGCCACAATTTCCGTGCCCCTAGAACAGCACTTAGAAGATACGTTTAGTTCACTCATAGTGAGGATCCGAAGTAAAACATCTGAGCATATCATTTTTTGACGGAAGCTACTTATCTCTTTGCAATCACTTCAATCTCTAACCTGAACAGATTCTAAAGCACCCTTTACTTGAAATCTTTTAATATTTTAATTTATAAACTGATTTCACTCGTAATAGACGACAACCAGAAACAATTAACAGGTAATAAGTATATAATTGCACCATAAAACACGTAATCATACGTGATGATTACGATGTTACAAGGACATCATAAACCCTTGTAATCAGGGTCTTCTGTTTGTTGTGACAAGGCAGAAACGGGAAGATTCCCTGTTTTATTCCGTTCTACTTTTTCACATTAAATAGACAAACGTGAAGAAGAACAGTAAGTGTCGAAACGCCATTTTTCTTATTAAAACTTTTATTAAGTTGATTCTGTTTATAATCCAAATTTAACAGGTATAATGATTGGCTTGTTAAATATTAATATATATATTATTAATTAAATTTAATATTAATATTAAATTATTAAATATTTTTAAAATGACATTAAGAAAGTTTTGACAATTTTAATTAGTATTTAGCTAAACCAAATATAAGAACTAAATTAAAGTAACAACTACACAAATGTAATGAAGTTATTAAAAATATATACTTTTTTAAGGAAAAATTGAATTGAAATAGGAAAATAGAAAAATAATATAAAAGGTAGAACAGAAACTTAGGAACAAGATCAATATAGCTTCAGCAATTGAGTTGTCAGAGGTGAACAACTGATGCAGCAATTATCTGATGATTAAAGAGGTTACAAGGACAGATGTCTGAAGAATTGATGATGAAAAAAAAATCTGAAACGAAGATTGCATAGACGTTAAAGAGATAAGAATATATATATAAACAAAGATCGAAAATAAATAAGAACAAACATCGCATGATTTTCAAGGCCTTAGTCGTTAGATCAAAGCAGTCAAGGTGTAAAGATTGTGAAAAATAAAGTTAAGAGTTCAAAGTAAGCGAATCATAACTGATGTGCAGGTTTCAATATACATGTGATTCATATATAGCAACGCTAATAAAACTATGGTATTCTCAGTCTAAAGAAAAAACAAAAAAAGGTAACTGTGAAATTCTATTATACCATTTTTTTTATAATTGTGGATTTTAAGGATACACTACCTCAACTATAGTGTATAAAAAATGTTGATTGTGCTCTGCCAGTACACTCACAGCTGTTAATTCCAATCAAATCGTAGAATGCTTAATTACATATCATGTTAATTACAAAAGAAGCCTTCTTTTTTCAATAATACTCAAATTTTTGATTGACTTTATTATAACTTGAAGAAATAATCAACAGTTTAACAATAACCTTATTTGATGTTATTTATTATTATTTGAGGGTGATTATAGTATTGCGTCCTAAGAACTATTGTACTCCCCCCCCCCCCCCCATCCTTTGTACTATAGTACCCCAGTTAGCTTCAAATCCTCCAAGAAGCTCAGTACTTTTGCTGGGTTCAGTGGTAAAAAAGTTCTTCTATAGTTCTTTTGAGTGTCCCGAAGCACCTGCCTCTGTATAGCACGTGGTTTTGGCAGTCAGCCAGCGGGTGCAACAGTGTTTCTTCCTCTTCCTTGCAGAATCTGTGTGAACCATCATTGATAATGCCCATTCTTCGCAGATGGTCATTAAATTTGTAGTGACTTGTTAGAAATACGGTTAAAATCGTTAGATTATTCTTCCTCGTTTTTCATACAATACAAGATTTACCTATTCTCAACCTTATTGACAAGTATCTTTGATTGTCTGTGTCCTTGAAGAGAATCCCAGTATTGCTTACTGTTTTCCCTATCCTCTTTACTAAGGAGTTCTTGTATAGTGTGTTGTCCTATACCACAATATGATTCTGGACCTATTTGATGTTAGTTATACTGGTGAGCCTTCCCTATACCAGGATAAAGCATACCAAGTTTTCTTTCTAAGACGTTTAGGTCATACCATAAGACCAACAGTATCCAGATAAAGTGAAAATGATGCTGTAATAATATTGTGATAAGGCCAAGTCTTATAAATGACACAAAACGTTTTTGTGAAAAATATAGGATAGAAGAAAATAAGAAAAGAAAGAAGAGAAAAGTGAGAAAGACGAGAAATGAATAGCTGAAAAGAAGATATGAACGAGAAGGAGATGGAAGAATAAAGGCAGAGAGGCAAACGAAAGAAGAAGAACAGAAGCTAGTCCAGACAAGTGATACCGACAGACCAGAGACGTGAGTCAGGAGAGGCAGTGACAATCACGTGACAATCTTGGAAGGGAAAACGTATAAAAATGAATCATAAATATTTAAATCGTTATGTTTATCTACTGAATTGCACTGTAAAGACATTTTTCAGTTTACTTTACAAGTTTTTTATTCAAAATCATTGGATTTCCACATTTATAGCTCAGATACTTTTTTTTTTGATACTTCGACTACAATTTCATGTATTTAGAAGTAATATTGATTTCAGGGTTACTCCTTTAGCTTTTTGAATTATGTGGCGGAAATCGGGTGGACACCCATTGGTGGCAATCCGTAACTATGTTTAAGCTTTATGACGACAGGAAGTCACTTGGCCATTGTCATTTTAGTTGTCTTTGGGGGTTTGTGGGGATTACTAGTTGGGAAAGATTTCGAGCAAGTGGGTTTGGATGAGTTGAGAGTTTACTGTGGAATTTATTCAGATACTTATAAGAAATATATGGTGAGGCCGCCGCCTGGCGTGTCTCTCGATAGATCGCTTAATAACTGTTAACTGTGCTGGCATATCGTATTCCCTTCTCTTTGTTGTCGCTATTGAAATGTTTAAACACTTTTGCTACATTAACTACATTTCAAATGTACCGTCTTTTTTTTTGTCAGCAATGGTACTTGCATGTGAATTAGTACTTTCTTGAGCTGAACGAGTATAACACTACTTCGAAGAGTCATTCAGTGAGGCTTATAGTTCTCCTGCCTCATGGTAGAGGACACCTCTGACTACAGCAATACTAGAGTAAATATATAATAAGTCTTCACACAAAAGAAGTAATTCTTAATTCAAACTACGCGTTTCAAACACTTTGTGTTCATCATCAGGTAAACATTTACAAAACCAATTACAAATTAAAATTGTCAAAAATAAACAAGAATTATATAATATAGAATGAAAAATGAATGACGTGCATTCATTGTAACTTTTACTTTTTGTTTGATTGTTTTATACTTCGTAATCTTTTTATTCTGTACCTACATAAGTCAATACGAGTAGATTACATTTATAATTTATATTGTAGATGTTCACCTGACTATGAATAAAAAGTGTTTGAAACGCGTAGTTTGAATTAAAAAATACTTCTTTTGTGTGGAGACTTTGTATTATCTATTTACCCCAGTATGAGTAAATACCATACCATTATGGATTCCATAGGTAATGAGTATTGTCAATTTATATTTACTGCAGTGTTATTTCAAGTTTATGTAAAAGGTTAACTAATACGTGTGCTTTTTTTTTTTTTTTGCTGTTGGATATGGTAACGAAGTCATACACAGACCATGTGGTTTGCTTTGTTCTTTATGATAGTCCGATAAGGACACGAATATATATTTTAATTTAATGTTGACAAAACAAGTTCAAAAGCAAGTTTAAAATGTTTGGAAGGTGCAATTGCTATGATAATCCTGCTAACTTGACGCACAGTGACCTCTTCACAGCAACCAGTTCTTATCTGGTTTTATCTTCGCGTCAACCAACCACTTTCTGTCCCTTTTTTGAACTCGTCATCAACTCGTTATCACGATCACTTTGCCTTTAAAACCCTAATTAAGGATACTCATGAACCCTCCCTCTCTGTCTAATACCCACCAATAATAATATCTGTTAAAAATCAATGAATTCCTATCCAATTTTTTTTTCTCTTTTCAGTTTTAAACTTAAAAAAAAATCCTGTAATATTTAGTAAGAAATATCTTCAGAAATCAATGTTGACCATCGTTTCCTGTTCAAAACCGGCCACACAATTCCGACGATTCTGTGTAAATCAATGCTAAAGTTTATTCACTCTGTTAAATTCGTCAAAAGAAAAAAAAAATGTTGTTTGGATTTACTTTAACATTGAAAACCAATAAATTTGAAAAGAGTTTTAAAAATGCTCTATGAGGCTATTTTTTTATAGGTTAACACTATCATTTAGTGACATCTGGTACAATATTTAAAATAGTTGTCTCTCCTAAAATATATTTCATTGTATCTGAAGCAGATATAATAAAGGACAGGCGACTCTACAATAATTGAAATCATTTCAACATAAAATGAAAAAAAATCGACCAAGCTCTTTCTGAAATAACACTGACCTCATCATTCAATTTAATTAGTCTACATTCATTAACAGCAAACTATCTCCAATAACTTCAAAAACTTTTGCCCTTTTTTTTTCTTCTTTTTCTTTTAAACTTTCTAGACCAAAAATTAATACAAAATATGATTTTTGTATGTCGAATATTGCATTTAATAATTTCTATGGTTAAATTTTGCAATAGTAAAAAATATTTTATTGATTTACTTTCTGTATGCAAGAAAGAATTGAAAGAAAATAGTAATTATTCGCAATTAATAAGAGCAAAACAAAAACTGAAGAATTTTAGATGTTTTTTTATTCGAAATAAATATTTGCTGATAATTTTGGTTTTTTCACTTAATTTATTTATTTATTTAATTTAGTTGTTTATTTACTTCATTCACTTAATCTAACTGTAGTTAAAGAATGCACGAATTAATTTCCTTTCATTATTAAATCATTAGTTGTGCAATCCGTAATTGTGTGGTATTTACTCATTCTGAGGTAAAATGGATAAACCAACAAAAGTCTCCACACAAATGAAGTTTTATTCAACGCGTTTCGAACACTTTGTGTTCATCATCAGGAAGACACCAAGGATGTGGTACTGACTGGTTGGTCAAGTGAAACCAACCCATCAGTACCACATCCTTGGTGTCTTCCTGATGATGAACACAAAGTGTTCGAAACGCGTTGAATAAAACTTCATTTGTGTGGAGACTTTTGTTGGTTTATCCATTTGACCTCAGAACTTCCATTATTAGTAGGTTGAGGTGGTTAGAGGTGGGACACACATAGACCCCACATTGCTTCTTTGTCATACTACTCCACGAATATTCTACATCGTGAGTCCTAAATATTACTTAACTCAAGTGTATTTAGAGTAGAGATCTTTAACGAGCAACTGACATTGTACAGGTTCACGACCGATGGCTTAACGTCTTTTCCAAGGGTTGACATGCTCAGGTGTTTTCACCTGGGTATCGAACCCCTGATCTATCAGCTCAGAGTCGAGCACACAAACCACTGGGCAAGATCAGACGGGAAGATGAAAAGAGCACCTTGTTCTTTCATGTAAGGAAGATGTAATTACACTCCAATCATATGATAAATTGGAGTGAAGCAAAGGAATTAATTTTTGTACCTTGAGAAAGGAGGAGAAATATTATTAAAAGTGCACTCATAAAGAACTGCTATGTAAATTTAATAGAAGGGACTTTATACGGGACTTTATACTTATATATACTTTATACTTATATACTTTATACTTATTTTATACGGAACTTTACAAACTAGATGAAATATTAATAAAAGAAATAAGTAAGCAGATCAAGACTCCTTCAAGTTTAGGAACATTAAATTCAGACAGGGATGGTAGCAATCCTGAAGACTTTAATCAGCCAGGTTACTTGTTATTAATTTTTTTTTTTGGTTGTTTCATTTAGCTCTCTTATGATGTTGTCACGAAAGGCCTTAGAGCATTTTAATTAATATATATTGTTTATTGTGATATTTAATTCATATATATATATATATATATATATATATATATGGGTTTTCCTGCCGTTGTGTTTCCGGCGTGCTTGGTCGCCCTTTCTCTCTTTTCTCCTGAAGACGGATCATCCGAAAATTTGAGTTTGTAAGTGTGTCTCTTTCTCTGTGTGTTGCTTTTCTTCGTTTGTGAACTGATAAATATATATATATATATATATATATATATATAAAAAGATTTCACATAAACACGTGAAACAACAATCAATGATCAAACCACAATAAGAAATGGGAAAACAAGACTAAGATCCTTCAACCGTAACAAGCGGTCCTCGTCAGAGTCAAAAACCCAACTGACAGTTGGGTTTTTGACTCTGACGAGGACCGCTTGTTACGGTTGAAGGATCTTAGTCTTGTTTTCCCATTTCTTATTGTGGTTTGATCATTGATATATATATATATATGTTTCGTTAAAGTACACAGCCGCCTCTGCGTTAACGACTTTTAAGCTGGCTTTAAGGTTGACTGTGCTAGTCAGCCTAACCAAACGTATCACGTCTGAAATGACGGATTTTAGTTGATCTGATCTTGCAATCTGAGTGGCTCGTAATTTTAATTTGCACTTTCTGATTGGATAGAGTTTTTCTCCATTTTTGTTTTATATATGTGTTCTTTTCCATATCACTAACCCGATGATGACTTGTGTAAAAGTCAAAAGCTTGTTCGTACATGTTTTAACTTTTGTTTTTTGTCACTGTAATTGTTTTTATTTTCTGTATTTGTTTTTAAATCATTGTAATTGTTGTTGTTTCTTATTTGTATTTTGTGTCGTATTAAAAAGTTTTGCCTTTCGTCTGGAAGTTGTGATTTTCTTTTTTACATCTGCTCATGCCAAATTAAGATGTCTCTTGGCCAATTAATATGGCTTTTAACACCAGCCAACCGCAAGGTTGTTCGTAAATTGGAGCAGACCAGCTTTAAAGTCGTTAACGCAGAGGCTGCTGTGTACTTTAATGAAACATGTTTACGTGAAGATTTGCTGCCATCATACACAAATATATATATATATATACTTAAACCTTCGTTGTTTATATAGTCATTTGTGCTGCTTAAGTAATAGATCAAATTAAAATTATAACATATGTCAAAACATATAGAAACAGAAATATATAAATTATTGGCTTATTAACATAAGTGAAAAGAAGAATATTGTTAACAACATATTGGTAAACAGGATGTTTCAACAGGCATCTCTTGAGCAAGGTGATTATAATCTTTACGTTCAAAAACTAGAGTTTGAAAAAGAGGCAAATATGCAAAAAGGAATTTTATCAAAATCTAATTTACTTCAATCTACATATTTTAAAAAACTAACCAGTCATCAATACAGCAAGTCATCAATAATCCAAGTGTTTATCTGCCATATCTTTTAAACTAGTAAACTTAAAAATCTAACTCGTATCATTAATTTGTTTTAATAGGTATTTGTCAAAAGATTTACTCGATTACGAGTTTTTTTTGCTTTGAAAAATATATCATTATTTTAGTATTCATATAAAATTCTTTATAAATAAATTAATTTGTTAATTAGCTATAAATTAAATGGGATGAAATTAGTAAATTTTTTAATTCTATATAAGTTTTTTTTGTTTGAAAATTTCAATAAATGGATTCAAACATTCAATTCTTTATTAAATAATGTTGATTTTACTATTCTGTTTTGTTCTTATCTCTCTCCTCTCTCTCTCTGTCTCTCTCTCACTGTCTCTATCTATCTCTCTCATTGTTCTTTCTTTTTCACTTTAGATATACATACTAGTACATACTATAGATAAAATATAGTATAACACTACTAAAGTATAAAATTCACTTTCGTAAATTTTAGCAGAAGAAAGTTATATATATTTTTACTGCGTATTCCCTATGCATTCTCGTTCCCACTCGTTCCTCTCTGAAACTCTTTATCTACACCGTAAGTTTAAATTAAATTATTTTATTTATTTTTTCTAAAAAGAAGAGAGTTTAAACTTAAACTGCTATAGTAGGTCGTAGGTCTCAACAAAGCTGCCGTTTATTTTTTTTTATTTTTCAATCATGTCTAAAATATTTGATTATTTACTTTTCCTACCAAAGGAGTGTATATTTCTTTAAATTATAAGACCTATATATGGGAAATTTAATGATCAAAATGGGAATGGTAAAAAAAAAGACTAAGATCTTTCAACCGTAACAAGCGATCTTTGTCAGAGTCAAAAATGGTTGAAAGATCTTAGTCTTTTTTTTTCCTCATTTCATATTGTGGTTTAATCATTGATTGTTATTCTATGTGTTTATGTGAAATTTTGTATCTATGGGAAATTTAGTGGAGGAAGATATCAGGACATATGGACATTTGAAAGTTGAAAACCACTGTTGCGGATTAATATACGTATTTCTATCCATTTAAATTGAATAAATTTTATAATTGCTTACGATAAAGGTGTTGAGATCTTTAAATTAATTTAAAGTTGAATAAAAATAAGTAAAAAAAGAATGGAATAATAAAGGAGATGTGGGTGCGGTGCGGTGCGGAGAATAAGGTGTAATTTATGTTTTGTTGTGAATGAAAACGACTAGCAATCCCCTATTGTAGAGCCATTGAGTACGCCTGGTGACGTCATTTCAACACGACTGCCGCCTATAAACTTCGGCCTTCTGTCGGGTTAATTACCCCACCTTCCAATGACTTTCAAATTTATAAACTGTATGGATTACTTTGCTTGTATGGTAATGCCAAAGTGGATGTTGTTTGTTTGTTTTACAACGCCTACACTTATAAGGCTTTTAGATTTTAAGTGTTGTTCTAAGGGTGGGGGGGACTTGTGGCTCATTTAATATATGGCACCCATTTTAGTAATGGGTGAGTCAAAAAACTTGATGATTTTACATTGGTAGTCATAAACTTTACTTGACTCAAATGTATTTAGAGTAGGGAGAACTTTAATATACCAGACATAGTGCATTCTAAGGACCAAGGGACGACGAGCTCAGATATATTCACCTCCCACTTAATTAAATTGAGGGTCAGGTGGGTATCAAAGTCCAAACCTACCAGTTCAAAGGCGAAACGTTAACCACTGGGCTAACCTGGCCCCTGTTTTTTCATTAATGATGTAACGTAAAAATATTATAAGAAAATCGTGAAATAAAATACTTGTGTGATGCCAGGCCAGACACTCGCTAAAATTCCCTGATCTTAGAAATTTTAGTAACATTTATTAAACCAACATCTAGTTAGCTAACATTTTATAAGCTAACATTTAGTAAATTAACATTTAATAAGCTGACGTTGAGTAAATTAATATTTAATAAGCTAATGTTTAGTAAATTAACATGTAATAAGATAACGTTTAGTAAATTAACAATTTATAAGCTAACGTTTAGTAAATTAAGATTCAATAAGGCGACGTTTAGTAAATTAACATTTAATAAGCTAACGTTTAGTAAATTAACATTAGCAAATTCAGGAAATAATAGCTAGAAACATTAAATTCCGAATAGTTTATACTGATTTAATGATTTCACAGAATAATGGAAGATGTTTCAAAAGAAAAACAAATAAAATATTTTTATTGTTCCTTCTATAATTATAAAGGAAGCACTGCGTCTCTTGCTTCCATTCACTGCACGCTTACAATATTGAACTCCGGATCTACCTGTCCAGAGGTGAGCATACAAGCCACTGGGCTACCCTGGCTCCATATCAACATATAAAAACACATGCAAACCAGGAAGTTAATATACGGGATTTACTACAGTAAACATATGAACCTTCAGAACCCAGTTTTTTTTTAAAAAAAATGAAATTAATTCAGATGCAATTAAAGGCAGATGATTTAGAATGATACTAAAAAAAAAACATAATTGACGCTGTTTAACAAATAAACTGAAGAAAAAACGAGTATAAAATACACTTATAACGAACTGAAACGTATAAATTAATGATTCAAGGTTTTTAAAGGAATTCAGTTAAATGTATTAATTACAGGATACAAGATGATATATTGGTATAAATCGTTCTGTTTGCTCTTTGACTAAACCCAATTAAAGGGCTTAGTCATCTGTACGACTAAGCCTTCACACATAATATAGGTGTGTAGAATTACTGCTTCATTGCAGTTGAAGTCCTGATTATAATAACAAATATGGAATTTAAAACTTGAGACAGATATGTTACTATATAATAAATGTTTTCTTTGATTCCTCTATAAAGTTCCCATTTATTTTCTAAGGTATTACACATGACTAAGGGGGTCGGGTTAGTTCAGTGGTTAACAAACTTGCCTCTGAACTGGTAGGTCCCGGGGTTCGATACCCAACTGTCCGCGATTTATTTATGTGTGAGGTGAATAAATCTACTGTAATACCTACCTATTGTACCTACTGTACAGTAGGTACCTAGTAGATACCTACTGTAAATACATATTTAGGACTCGCAATGTAGAATTTTTATTTCAATTGACTTGTGGTGTCACAAGGAGTCCAATGTTTAGCTTATGTGTGTTCCTTGTAGAACAGCCAATGCAACCTGCAGCGTTGACTACTACTACCACATATGACTAGCTCATCCGAGAACTTCGTACCACTTAAAACTTAGTGAATATCATGTTAACTTTAGCTAACACTTTATTTAATTTGTTATTAGGTTAGGTTAGGTTAGGTTAGGTTACAGTGGCCGTCCCGAGAGAGAACACACATAGGCCGCAAGCCGGCCCCTTGTGATACCACAAAGAAGAATTTGGGGCTATTCTCCTCCGTCCCTGGTCTACTCAAACCATCTCGAGAGAACAATAAATCTAGACAGATCCCTAATACCAGTTTTATTATCTGTAGGCTAGGTTAGGTTAGGTTACAGTGGCCGTCCCGAAAGAGAACACACTTAGGCTTCAAGCCGGCCCATTGTGACACCACAAAGAAGAATTTGGGGCTATTCTCCTCCGTCCCTGGTCTACTCGAACCATCTCGAGAGAGCAATAAATCTAGACAGATCCCTGATACCAGTGGATGCTAAGTTCTCAAGATTGTCAAAGACATATTCTCCTAATGCTTCTTTCCTTCTTTCAGCCAAACCAGGGCATTGACAGAGAAAGTAAGGAATTATCTCTTCCTCTTCCTCGTTCTGGCATGCCCTGCAATAATTTGTTATTAAATTATTAACATAATAGCCAACCCAACACACATGCTGTCCTGCCTTACCTATAAATATTCAATTTAAACAAGAATAAAAACTAAAATAAAAAAATCTGGAGTAACTGTAAGAAATGGGAAACAAGTCTAAGATCTTTCAACTGTAACAAGCGGTCTTCGTCAGAGTCAAAATCCCTACTGCAACAGTTAGGTTTTTTGACTCTGACGAAGACCGCTCGTTACAGTTGAAAGATCTTAGTCTTGTTTTCTTATTTGTTATTGTGGTTTTATGATTGATTGTTATTTCACGTGTTTATGTGAAATCTTTTTAACTGTAAGTAAATCTAATGACAAACTCTTTAACAACTCATGTTTTTGTTTGATTAATCAAACACTTGTTCAACAACCAACCATCACACCATGGAATGCATCAGAAAATCTGTTTCATTGGGGTTAATTTTCTACATTTAATAATTTCATTCTTGAAACATATCTTAACGCATTAGAAAATTTTAATTTTTTTGTTATTAAACTTCCAAATTGCAATATTATTTCACTTTTTTTTTTCTTTTGTGGAAACCGATCCCCTCGCAGGTAAAAATGTAAGCCCTTAGGGTATTTTTGTTTGATCAAACATTTGGGTACAATCACTCAAATCACTGTCTAGAACTGTTACCCGAGTTGCGTCCTCTTCACCAATTCATTAAGGTATGCCGCAGGGTCAACGCCCTTCGGGTCTTCGGGTACAGGAATTATTTCAATTAAAAACATGTCTAATAACTCTAAGGAATGTAAATATATCCCACCAGTAGGGCAGAATCATTATTCCAAAACAAAATTTCAGTTTTTGTAGGTATATTTCCCTTTGCATTAATTGAAATTCTATTTAATTTTTATTTACAAATTGCAGGTTTTACAAACTTATTTGCAGGTATTACAACTTTACAAATTTTAGGTTTAATTTTTTGACAATATTTCATTGTTAATGAAATAATGTTTCTAATTACTGGTTTAGAATAATGATGTATTCATTTCAGAATGAATTATAATGCTGGCTAATTATGATGACTTTGATTTGTAGTTTAATTACAGCAATTAGATATGACCAATTATCAATATTATGACAAGGCGTGACACACGTAGGTAGTTAATATACTATGTAATATTGCCTATTATATAATTGTAATTAGTAGTTGTCATTCTTTCTTACTATACCATATTGTATAGTAATAAAATATAGTATATATTATATAACACACTGTATTTTGGAAAATTCTTAACTAAACTTATCAGAATGACATTGTCAACATTTTTGCAGTTCATAAAAACAATTCATATTTATTTGATGTTTTTTTTTTTTTTCAAAGAATATTTTTTTCCATTTCTTTATTTTCATATTATTTAATGTCTAATAAAATTCTCTAACAATTGGTTATTGATATTATATTATAATTGTAATAACAAAGTGAAATACGAAACATAAAAACTACGATTTCTTTTTCAAACAGTAAAAATTTAAATTCAATTTCTCTAACAACTCAAAATTTAACTTTCTTTAATTATATTTTATTAAATTTTTAACTTAAAATATCACTTGAAAAAAACCTGAAAATCTAAAAGTAAAAGAAATGAGAATTTATATTTTTTTAAAAAAAATAAAATAAAATTTTTTTTTATACGTTTTATATATCAATTTGATGTTACAATTATAATGTTTTTAAAAATCATCAAATGTTATGAAGTCCTATTTCATATAAAATATAAAAGAAATTACAACACGTAAGTATTACTTTTCGAAAAAAACAGAAAATTAAAAATAAATTATTTTTTTATCTCCATTGATGTTTCATAGTGATACACTCAGTTACAAATTTAAATAAATTTTTGTTAATAACTTAAAAGGAAACGTGTAAAACTTTCGTTTTGCATTTACCTACTTCAAAACTTTTTGGGTATAGGTTAGGTTGCAGTGGCAGTCCCACAAGGGAACACACGTAGGCCAAGCATTGGCCCTTTGTGATACCACACAATGAAGATTGATTCTACAGTGGGAGTCCTACATTTTGCCTAACTCAAATGTATTTAGAGTAAGGATCTTTAACGAGTACCTGACATCGTACAGGCTCGGGACCGACGGTTTAACGTCCTTCTCCGAGGGACGACGTGCTCAGATTTATTCACCTCCCGCGTGAGGATTGAACCCCGGTGCTATCAGTTCAGAGGTGAGCACGTAACCACTGAGCTAGCCTGGCCCCCAACTGTTTGGGTATATTTCTGAATTAAAATAACTTAAATTTTTTTTTATATAATTTTTATGTGATTTATATGTAAATATGCGGTACTGGTAATTTTACAGTTACAGTATTAAGAAAGCTTGAATATAGAATTAATATTAAGTTCGTTTGCCTTCAAGTAAAGTTAATGCTATACTGCAATACAGGAAAACATAGCAAGTTCCAGGAGTTATTGGAGCTTCATTCCTTTTATATATTTAATATATATATTTTTTTATACTTAAACACATTTTCATTGAAATTAAACATTTATTACTGTTTTTATAAATTTATAAAACTTTAAATTTAAATAAATTACGAGTTTTACATTTATACGTTGGAATATCTTTGGATATTCCAAAACAATTGTTTTGGATATCCAAATGTATTTCCAATGTATTGAAATACGTTGGATTATAAAAAAAATATATATTTATTTACAATTCCACTTAATACTCGTACTTGGTGTCTTATCAAAGAAATGAACATAAAAGAAAAACACTTGGGAACCAAAATTCAGAATACCAGCTTCAACAAAAACGGCGTAATCGTTTAATGATGATAACGACAGACCTCCCGACTGACCCAATGTTCGTTTTTCATAATTCCTCGTTTAACAACGTACTCGTTTAATGACGATAACGACAGACCTCCCGACTGACCCAATGTTCGTTTGTCATAAATCCTCGTTTAACGACGTACTCGTTTAATGACGATAACGACAGACCTCCCGACTGACCCAATGTTCGTTTGTCATAATTCCTCGTTTAACGACGTACTCGTTTAATGACGATAACGACAGACCTCCCGACTGACCCAATGTTCGTTTGTCATAATTCCTCGTTTAACGACGTACTCGTTTAATGACGATAACGACAGACCTCCCGACTGACCCAATGTTAGTTTGTCATAATTCCTCGTTTAACGACGTACTCGTTTAATGACGATAACGACAGACCTCCCGACTGACCCAATGTTCGTTTGCCATAATTCCTCGATTAACGACGTACTCGTTTAATGACGATAACGACAGACTTCCCGACTGACCCAATGTTCGTTTGCCATAATTCCTCGTTTAACGACGTACTCGTTTAATGACGATAACGACGGACCTCCCGACTGACTCAATGTTCGTTTATCATAATTCTCTATGAGTTACAAGAACGCGAGCGTGACGATATTCGTCGGTGTGCAGTACGATGAGTTTTACTTATGAACTGTATACCTGTTTTTTGATTTCTTCCCATAAACCATTCAGCCTTTCGACCATTATATGGAACAAAGCAGAGCAAGTCGATGTTTTTTACGTGGCGCCCTTTAGCCACACCGTGATACTCAGCAATATTCGCAAATCAAATTTGCGATCTTGCTTTCCACGGCGCGCCCAAAGTGGACCTCGCGGAGGCAGGCGTCCACGACAGACATCACACAAAACAAAAACAAACAAAAATGTAAAAATAATACATAAAAACAGAGCCTTGGATCAGATGTCACTTTTTTCTATCATAAAACAAAATACTGCCTACCTCATTTAGACTGTGCTAATCCGGGATTAGCTTTCTTCATCCTTGCAATCGCATAGACGAGTTGTTTGAAAGCAGGTGCTGTTTTGCCTTCAAAGGCATCGGCGAACACATCTGCTACTAATCGTCTTGTTTTCATTTAATATTGAACCTTGGTGCAGCATACAAGGTGCAAACTTCCAACACATGTTGAACGGTTTCAGGATCTTCCCCACAGGAACAGGTGGGATCATACAGTTTCTTAAACCGGTGTAAATAACTTTTAAAGTCCCCGTGACTTGAAAGAATCTGCACCATCCAATGAACTGTATACGCCCATAGTGAAGCTATGCAGCCCTACAACGTAACTCTTAAACTAAGTCGGTACTACGGGCGGCGGGGGCCCATGTAGGGGTTCTCCTTGTCGTCAACTAAGGTTGGACTCCTAGTGTCTGTTGGTTTTCACCCAAGTTGGATAGACCCTTGTGATCGCTGTGTGAGAAGGAGTAACTTCTCGGGAGGATTGGATAGACCTTTCTGATCACTGTGTGAGAAGTAGTAACTTCTTGGGAGGATTGTATAGACCCTTGTGATCGCTGTGTGAGAAGGAGTAACTTCTCACCCAGTGTGGATAGACCCTTGTGATCGCTGTGTGAGAAGTAGTAACTTCTCACCCAGTGTGGATAGACCCTTGTGATCGCTGTGTAAGAAGTAGTAACTTCTCACCCAGTGTGGATAGACCCTTGTGATCGCTGTGTGAGAAGGAGTAACTTCTCACCCAGTGTGGATAGACCCTTGTGATCGCTGTGTGAGAAGTAGTAACTTCTCACCCAGTGTGGATAGACCCTTGTGATCGTTGTGTCAGAAGAAGTAACTTCTCGGGAGGATTGGATAGACCTTTCTGATCACTGTGTGAGAAGTAGTAACTTCTTGGGAGGATTGGATAGACCCTTGTGATTGCTGTGTGAGAAGGAGTAACTTCCCACCCAGTGTGAAGAGACCCTTGTGATCGCTGTGTGAGAAGTAGTAACTTCTCGGGAGGATTGTATAGACCCTTGTGATCGCTGTGTGAGAAGGAGTAACTTCTCGGGAGGATTGGATAGACCCTTCTGATCAGCTGTGTGAGAAGTAGTAACTTCTTGGGAGGATTGGATAGACCCTTGTGATTGCTGTGTGAGAAGGAGTAACTTCCCACCCAGTGTGAAGAGACCCTTGTGATCGCTGTGTGAGAAGTAGTAACTTCTCGGGAGGATTGTATAGACCCTTGTGATCGCTGTGTGAGAAGGAGTAACTTCTCGGGAGGATTGGATAGACCCTAGTGATTGCTGTGTGAGAAGTAGTAACTTCTCACCCAGTGTGGATAGACCCTTGTGATCGCTGTGTGAGAAGTAGTAACTTCTCGGGAGGATTGTATAGACCCTTGTGATCGCTGTGTGAGAAGCAGTAACTTCTCACCCAGTGTGGATAGACCCTTGTGATCGCTGTGTGAGTAGTAGTAACTTCTCGGGTGGATTGTATAGACCCTTGTGATCGCTGTGTGAGAAGAAGTAACTTCTCACCCAGTGTGGATAGACCCTTGTGATCGCTATGTGAGAAGTAGTAACTTCTCGGGAGGATTGCATAGACCCTTGTGATCGCTGTGCGAGAAGCAGTAACTTCTCACCCAATGTGAATAGACCCTTGTGATCGCTGTGTGCGAAGTAGTAACTTCTCGGGAGGATGACTTCTTAACATACTGGGGAGCTAGAGACATCAAACCGTTACCAGTATGAACGTGACTCAGCTGATTGGACTGGACTACTGGTGCTTGCCTAGTAGAGGCTCGGCTCTGGACGAAAGTGGGAACGATTAGATACCACCCTTTGACCCAATTTATGTCCAGTACAGGTGGCATATAGCCAACAAAAAGTTTTAATCTCCCTGTATCTCGAGAAACTAACAACACTCCTCACAATGACGACCTCATGGAGTCCGATTTATTACTAGTAGCAAGCCCTTGTCATTGGGTAACAAGCATTGCCCTCTTCGGAGGGGGGGGGGGGGGGACCGAATTCATAACAACGCTAGTGTAGTCCTAAAATTGTAAGACATTGTAGGTCACACTGACTACTCCCTTGGCCGACTAACTGGCAACTGGCAGCCAGCGAATGCCATAGAAACGTTCAAATTTTAGTGCAATCTGTCAAAATATGTTACTTATTAAAAATTATTGAAAAATAATTATAAAGTAAAAAGATAAGAAAGAGTGTAAGGTGTGCTAACTATGAGCTTGACTGATATATGAGTTAATTTGAATGAGTAGGAACTCGTAATTGTAAATGAAACAGGAATGAAAGGTAATGTTTATTATACAAGCGCGACACACTGACTGGCTGACCCCCTCCTCGAGGCCAGCCTTGATAATCTGTCTGTGCGTAAACAAAGACTTTGACCCGCGTATGCCGGCGGTACAGCCACCGCCAACTCCGCTAACCTATATATACATATTCGTTTAACGACGGTTTCGCTTAACGACTTCGTTACCGTCGTTAAACCAGAAGTACCTGTATTTAATTATTCTAAAAAAAAAAAAAAAAACTTTATTTGTAACTAAATGCCATTTGGTTTGTTTATAAAAACATAATGAATAAATAAGAAAGGTAATACTAAAATAACTCTTAATATATCTTCCAGCGCATTATTTTAATTTCCTTGATCAGAATAAATGAGACAAAACATGTAGGATTTAATAGTTTAAAAATAGTCAAATTAAAGGAAATTATATGTTCTGTTCCAGAAATAATACATCTAAAATAGATTTTTAATACATTCATTACAAAAGTAACTGCAAATATTCTTGCAGTTAACTATTTTTAGATACAAGATTTCACATAAACACGTCAAATAACAATCAATAATCAAACCACAATATGAAATGGGAAAAAAAGATTAAGATCTTTCAAGTCAGAAGACCGCTTGTTACAATTGATAGATCTTAGTCTTTTTTTCCCATTTCATATTGTGGTTTCTATTGTTTATTGTTTTAAATGACAAAAATTGTTATGATATTTTTTTCTAATTAATTCCCTTCACTTATGAATTAAATTGACTATTACGTGACTTAACCTGTGAAATTAAATAAAAAATCAATTAACATCATATAAATAAATGAATTTACGTATAACTTACTTAATTTTTCATTACTTGTGCAATCTGTTATATTGTGGTATTTGCCTATTTTGGAGGATTTCAAACACTCCATCTCAACATAAGAAAAGTTTTCATATTAAATTTTTTTTTTTTTGTGTGGAGAAATAATTTTTGAAAACCTCCAGTATTACTCAATTTTTTTTAAGTCTGCATTCTCCTTAAAATAATCCAAAATCCATAAATCTTTACTAAACATTATTAACGTAATTATATTGTTGAATATAAAATTTCAAGTTTCTACAAATTTTATGTATGTATACAAAAGTTTGTGGGCCGCAGTATAGGTCACACCATTTGATGAATCAAATTTATATTTATCCTAAAATCGGGTCCCTATAATGCAAATGTGATCTTTTTATTTTATGTTTTTAGAGAGTTTTTTAATGCTAGACCATCAATTATAAAAGTATGAAATTGTATAAAAAAAGTTATTTAAAATTTATGAAATAACATTTCAGTCACTGTATAAGAAAGACTAAACTGGAACAGACATGAAACAGATACATTGGCTAATGTCTTAAAAACAAAGTTCGGCTGTAATAGGGTTATTTGGCAGAATATGGGATATTAACACCAAAATAGCCCAACAGCAATAAATACTTTTTATTATTTATGACGCTGGGATAGCAAGTGACTTGCATGCTCGCCGATGACAGTAGTGAAAATGTATTATATATAAGTGTAACAAAAAAAAATTTTTTTTTAATTTAATATTTGCGTAATATAAACACTGGTAATAAACTAAAGGCATGGAGCCAGATTATTCCAAATCTTTTTCAAGAGGCACTCAATCAGTTTAGCCAACTCACAGAGATAGAAGAGACCAAAATAAATAAAAGAAATATATAAACAGATATATATACTGATATATATTTACAAAACTAAAGTTTATCGGGACTCGGACAGTTTTTCAGGTTCAAATTAAACTGAAGAACTGACCGAGTACCGATAAACTTTAGTTTTGTTTCTATTCCACGGTCGATACTTTTATCAATATATATATATAAAAAGATTTCACATAAACACGTGAAATAACAATTGGGTTTTTGACTCTGACGAAGACCGCTTGTTACGGTTGAAAAATTTTAGTCTTGTTTTCCTATTTCTTATTGTAGTTTGATCATTGATCAATATATATATACCATGATAAACGAAAAATGGTCCGGCAGGACAAATAACAATTAAAATAAGCAGTGACACATAAACAGAAACACAACAAAGACTCACTTTTCAATATTTCGACCGCCATTACGGTCGAAATATTGAAAAGTGAGTCTTTGTTGTGTTTTTGTGTCACTGCTTATTTTAATTGTATATATATATATCAATAAATAAACTCCTTTGAAAATGTCTAACTGAGATTAAATTTATTACACTAAAGTAAGTCGTTTTCGTCAGATTAAATGTTTGACTTCAATTTATCTATAAAAACAAATATGGAAGGAACGAGAGAATTAATATAAATATACAAAAGTAATTACGTAATATACCTACTTTAATATAATGCATCATACACCACCTAATATATTTAAACTAGATTCGCAAAAAAGAACACACTTTAATAAAATCATGAAAACTTGCTACTATATTTCGATTGATTCCTCGTGATTTCTTTTATACGTGTTCTTTTTGTTAATCTCGTTTATTTATCGTGGAATATAATATTTATGCACAACATAAAATTAAAAAAATATTACTTACTAATGGAGATAGCTTCACCAGAGTGTATTCAACATACCTGGAACAAATACAGGAAAATTAATTATAACAATATAAACCTTTCTTTTAAAAAATAGAGCACAAATTTTGTGTTTTCCTTAAAAAACGCTATAAATATTACTACATGAACATTATATAATGTTGAAACTTGGCTTTTGAAATCAAATCAAACTTTGAAATTTTGAAATCAAACTTTGAAATTTTGAAATCAAACTTTGAAATTTTGAAATCAAACTTTGAAATTTTGAAATCAAACTTTGAAATTTTGAAATCAAACTTTGAAATTTTGAAATCAAACTTTGAAATTTTGAAATCAAACTTTGAAATTTTGAAATCAAACTTTGAAATTTTGAAATCAATCTTTGAAATTTTGAAATCAAACTTTGGCTTTTTCAAAATATGTTTGAATCCCAAGATATCTCCACGTATGTGCATAAATGCATAACAAACACACTATATAATCTATTCAGCTATTTCTCGACTCTTCAATCAAAGATACCATACAACAAGACTTTAAAACATAAAAGGGTTGTAAGACATTTGAACTGCATGTATTATGTAAGCTCTATGTATCCAAATACTACAGAAATTACCATTCGGCCCGCAGTCACTTGGAAATTATGTAATTATGTAATGTAGCCCCCAGTTCACAGAAGATGACCGCATGCCTGGCTTAAAGTAAATTTGAGTGAAAGCCACTCGAAATTTTCAATTTCTGGATATGTTTAACAAATGTATAGTGGGTTTCGAATAAATGGCCCTGCGTAGCTAAGCATCATGTAATAGACGTATAGTGGCCATGAAGAAGACGATGTTCATGAACATACGATTGCCGTCATGATTGACACATGACGGCCATGAAGAAGATAAACCTTCAGACTGTCGACAATTCATGATCAACATATTAAACAGCAGTTAAAATATTGTGTAAATCAAACAAAGTTCTTTGATAAATTAATCATAAACAATTCTTTTTTATACTAATAGATGATAACGTCATACCTCATATAAAGCTGTTCCAGGAATACAAGATATGACTGCATATCTATTAACATTCAATGATCAAAACCACAATAAGAAATGAGAAAACATAACTATGACCTTTCAACCGTAACAAGTAGTCTTCGTCAGAGTCAAAAACCCAACTCCCATTCTGACGAAGACCACTTGCTACGGTTGAAAGATCTTAGTCTTGTTTCCCCATTTCTTATTCTGGTTTGATCATTGATTGTTATTTCACGTGTTTATGTGAAATCTTTTTATCTATTAACATTAATAAAAAACTAATCTTTATGGCACTAACAATATGCATGTAATTAATTTTTTATTTGGTGTAAATCGGCAGCAAGTCTTCTCGTAAGTAGATATTGATGAAACTAGAAGCAGCTTCTACTTTTACGATTGTTCAACTGATGGTTTCGATCTTAAGGCTGATTTTCCTATCTTACGGTTGGAGTTGCCATATTAATTGTCCAAGTGATATCATTGAATTTCAGCTTTCCACCAAAAATTCTTTGGTCATCGTCAGTTGGAGTCTTACTTATGGATGCTTATATAGTCATCTTCAGTGAAGGCGTTTTTCTATATAATCATGCACTCACTTGACGATGATCACTGAATTCATGGTAGAAAGCTCAAATTTAATGATAGTACTTGAACAATTAATATGGCTACTCGAACCGTAAGATAGCAAAATCGCCTGTATGATTGAAGCCATCAGCTTAAAAACCGTGAGAGTAAAAACTGCTGCTAGATTCAACAATTTTTTGTCTGCAGACAGTACAGTTTAATATAAACATAGTTAATGGGTTAGTTCCACTGAGGTTAGTAATATTAGAATTAGTAGTAATACTGTCCGTCATACCTCGTAAAGTCTCAGAAAAGCTCGACCGGTTTCGGGTCCGTCCGGATCCCATCTTCAAGAGCAACTAACTGACACAGACAATACTGATTCCACAATGTAGATGACAAGTGTAGGTAGGTTATAGGAAAATTAAATACACAGTCAGTTAGTTGCTCTTGAAGATGGGAACCGGACAGACCCGAAACCGGTCGAGCTTTTCTGAGACTTTACGAGGTATGACGGACAGTATTACTACTAATTCTAATTAATATAAACAGTTCTTGTAGATCTCTTAATTGCATCCTAAAATAGGGCTACTAAAAGAAATTTCAAAGGGGCAAGACTGATCTGAAAAAAATGGTCAAGAAATAGACCACCATATTAAAAAAAATCACTAACTCAAAATTGTTGTTCTTAATTAGTAATAGTCATTACTTATAGCAAGTAGAAATCTGTAGTGGTATACACTCACTTTTACTGTACGTGCAATGACTGACAGAAATAATAAACAATAAATATCATTAATTTTTGTTTATTAGTACTGGTATATGTTTATAATGTTGTACTATTAATCAGTAATTTAGGGTACTTGCAAGCTTTATTAAAGTGAGGAAAAATATAGTCAGTCTTCGCAATAAGGATTTTATTTTACAAAGCGTTTCGAGCGCTTAGTACGCTCATCAGTACGTCTACAATATAAATTGGCCGTTTTTAATTCTAACGTAGTGCAATCAGTTATTATGTGGTATTTATTCATTGCAGGGTAAAAGGCTAATGAAATGGTCTCCACATATAAAAATTTAATGGTATAAACAACGCTTTCGAACGAATACATAGTGTTCCTCCTCAGGCATAAACTAAAAAATTCAATGTCATTAGAGGGCTATCTATAGTACAAAGTAAATACAGTGCAAAATAAAAATAAAAATAAAATAAGGAAGAGAGTACGAACCTACGGGTGAGTGTCTGTGGTACAACTGACTGGGAATAGGATGGACGTGGGTGAGGGTATGGGGTATTCCTATATTTGTTTGAATTTCGTTATAGTTTTGCGTGTTATATTTTCAATATCTTTCCTACACTTAGTCTTAGAGCAAATGGAAAGGCTCAACCTAACCTTTAGGGAAAAAAATAACAATGAAATGTACCTGCCTTCTAATATGAAACAGATGTACCCCATACCCTCACCCACGTCCATCCTATTCCCAGTCAGTTGTACCACCGACACTCACCCGTAGGTTCGTACTCTCTTCCTTATTTTATTTTTATTTTTATTTTGCACTGTATTTACTTTGTACTATAGATAGCCCTCTAATGACATTGAATTTGTTAGTTTATGCCTAAGGAGGAACACTACATGTTCGATTAAATTTTTATATGTGGAGACCATTGCATTAGCTTTTTACCCTACAATATAAATTGGTGTAGGAGTAACTGACGATGAAGAACACGTTGCAAAATATAATTCTTATGGTGAAGGCTTAATATACTCTTCCTTACTATCATAAGTAAATACCACACAAGAACTGCTTGCGTAACTTATGACTTTGTTATAAATCTTCAACGAACTTACTAATCATTAGTTGTGCAATCCGTAATTGTGTGGTATTTACTCATACTGAGGTCAAATGGATAAACCAACAAAAGTCTCCACACAAATGAAGTTTTATTCAACGCGTTTCGAACACTTTGTGTTCATCATCAGTTCAACTTCAGTTGTGTTCACTGGACCAACCCGTCAGTACCACATCCTTGGTGTCTTACTGATGATGAACACAAAGTGTTCGAAACGCGTTGAATAAAACTTCATTTGTGTGGAGACTTTTGTTGGTTTATTCATTTTACCTCAGAACTTACTAATGTTTGTCTGAAAATATAGCAGGTAATGGCTTTATAATAGCCACACTATTTGATTTGAAGAACTTAATATTTGAGAAGAAAGATAAAAACATTTCCATTGTGATAGAAATATAAATGGTATGATTTGTTTAAAATAAACCTGTAGACAGGAAGAGGAATTCTTTTAATCAATACTCTCAGTGCCACAGTGACTCAGCACCAGAAGCTACTGTTAGTCGAATTTATTGAGCTTGTTTACACTTGAGAGACTGAGTCGGCCTCAACTTTTAATGAGAAGTGTATATTTTGGAATCTTTTGTTCTATCTTATATTCTACTGAGAAATTTCTTCCTAAATAAATCCTTGAAAGAATTTCTTCTCTTAGTTCTGAAAACAAGTTTATAATTCCTTCTGTCATAGATAAGTACCATAATTCAATATTAGTATCTCCAAAAAGAAATACACTTGTATTTAAAAAAAATAAATTAAAAGACAATTGGATGAACCTTTTAAATGTACAGTAGTATCTACAGAAGCACTTGTCAGGGAAAGTGTAATAACAAACAACACATTGAAATAAAAAGCACAATAACATCTTAATCGAGTCTTTATTACTAAAAACAATTACCTATCAATCAGTAATGCGGTGAAGAGGTAAGATCGGACCTGAAGAATTCAGCCCGACTAGACCAGCCTGAGCCCGATATACCCCATATATATTATATCATCAAACATTGGTGTGTAAACCTCATGAACAGCAGCTCGGGACTTTTTAAATTGGATAATGTTTTGGTTGAAGGTATAGTCAGGCAAATTGGACTTCGTGATGGTTTAAAGTCCTGCAGTGTAGGCTCTAATCGAACTGATGTTTCTCCTTTTGGTACCTAGTATTCTGTTTCCTTTTTGTTAAATTGTATGTTTTGTTTCTCTTTGTTGTTTTATCTTTTTTTAGCTTGTATTTTATATGTTTTTATAATTTAACATGTGTTTTGTTTTGTCTCCCCATATTTTGTTTTTGTAACAAACCTGTAACCTCTGTTGTTATCAATATCTAGTTGCTCTCTGATGACATATAATTGAAAAGCCTTAGAGCATATTTTCTGAGTTTTTTTACTTTTCCTTGTGGCTTATACGTTCATATATATATACTTTTTCTTTGGAAATATGATCCAAAACAGACAAATATAGTTCAATATAGACAAAGAAACATAGAGAAATCAAAAGGGTCTCCAACCGTCTCTGAACCAGTGCGCTTGGTTTCCCTCTCTTATCTCTCCTGAAGACGGTTCAAACAGAAAATTAGAGACTGTAAGTGTGTTCTTTTGATTTCTCTATGTTTCTTTGTCTATATTGAACTATATATATATATATATATATATAGATAAAAGTATCGACCGTGGAATAGATACAAAACTAAAGTTTATCGGGACTCGGTTAGTTCTTCAGGTTCAAATTAAACTCTAATTGCTAACGTTTGGGTTTTTATTTAAAACCTTTTTCATAGGCAGAAGTATAAATTTTGAAACAGAGTGTGTTTCCTTACTCTGTGTGTTACTCTTCTTGAATTTAGAACTCGTATATACTCGTGTGTATATATATACTATATATATATATATATATATTATGCCAACACTGACAACCCCTAACCTGGCTGTATAACCTTCAGTTAACTTGTTCATATATATATATATATATATATATATATATATATATATATATATATATATCACTCAAAATTCGAAAAAAACTATCCAAACTAGACGCAAATCAGTTCAAAAAAGAAGAAAAGCAACACACAGACGCCGTGCTTGGTCGCCCATTATCTTTTCTCCTGAAGACGGATCACCTAAAAATTTGAGTTTGTAAGTGTGCCTCTTTCTCTGTGTGTTGCTTTTCTTCGTTTGTAAGCTGATATATATATATATATATATATATATAGTTCAATATAAACAAAGAAACATAGAGAAATCAGAAGAACACACTTACAGTCTCTAATTTTCGGTTTGAACCGTCTTCAGGAGAGATAAGAGAGGGAAACCAAGCGCACTGGATCAGAGACGGTTGGAGACCAGTGCGCTTGGTTTCCCTCTCTTATCTCTCCTGAAGACGGTTCAAACCGAAAATTAGAGACTGTAAGTGTGTTCTTCTGATTTCTCTATGTTTCTTTGTTTATATTGAACTATATTTGTCCGTTTTGGATCGTATTTCCAACGAAAAAAAGTGTATATATATATATATATATATATATATATATAAGACACATGTGTGGTCAGGTTTATGCTAAGGACTTTACAAACTAAATAAAGTTCACCTTAGCTTCAAGCATACCTCACTTTACCACAATCAATTCATGAAAATGACATCCACTTTTTATCTTTAAAATAATTTAAAATAAAGATAAAATAATTTATCTTTAAAATCTTTAAAAATGCTGCTCATGTGATTGTTTCTCTATGGGTTGCCATTTGTACATGGTGACTATCTTTGTCATAAGTGCTAAAAGTAATACATGACTCATTTGAGACGACGTACAACTGTCAATCCTTAGCTTTAACAATGTCAAATAATTCTCTACATAAAAGATGTTGTACAACATCAGCTCATTTCGACCAGTCAGTGTTCATCTTCAGGTTACATTTACCTTAGTAAGGACATTTGTAATGTCTATGGCAGGCGTTCTCAGCCTTCCTAACCCCATTCACCCCTCCCGCCATTTCCCACAATGCTTTGCCCCCACCCCTTCTTCTTTCCAAGGTAGTATATACACTTTACATTGATTATCTTTATAATAGAATTTTACAAATTAAATTCTAATTATAATTATTGATGGATATATAAAATATTAATTCAACCGAAATAGTATGTATTAATTTATAATTAAAAATTTATAATAGCTTTCCTCACTCTGTTAACTTACCGTGGTCACAATTCACCCTCTGAAAAATCAAAATTCACCCCTAGGGGTGAATTTTACCCCCATTGAGAACCCCTGGTCTATGGGCTCATAAGGCAAATGACGAGTAAGAGGAGCTAATATACCACAATAAAAGATTGCATAGCTCGTGAGAAAGTCAATCAAGTGCTGCAAAATGCACGGAACTTAGAAGTTCATTCAAATTATTCAAGACTTTTTATGCATGAGATAGATAATCTTGAATATTTTGGGACTAAAAATGGTATATTAAAGATCATTAGATAAAACTTGAGTAATAAAAATACTTAGTACGTCTGATTTAGAACAACCTGGAAACATTTATAGTTTCTTAAATTATTCTTAAATTAGCATATAATGAGAAGGTTATGTTAGGTTAGAGTGGTTGTCTACGAGAGAACACACAAAGGCCGAACATTGGGCCTTTCTGATATGCCCCAGTGAAGGCTGATTCAGTGTATTAAGAGTAGGGATCTTGAACGTGTATCTGACATCGTACAGAACGGTGACTGTTCACTTTACATACTCTCCGAGGGACGACGTGCTCAGATTTATTCTCCTCATACATGAATAAATCGAAGACTAGAATGGGAATTGAACAACGGATCTGTCAGTCCGGAGGCGAGTACATTACATTTGGGCTTCTCCAGCCCCTATATAATGAGTAACAAAGTATTTAAAAAAAAAAATTAAATAAATAATAAACTACTACCAAATTGAAAATTAATAAAACTTAGTTAATACATTTTCATATTTTGATCTATCATGTTTATTAACATATTAAATAACAGGAATTATAACTCAAAAAAAAAACTAATGAAAATTGCATAGACTTTTCTTTTCATTATAAAGACCTTTCAACTTTCACTATAAAAACAAGTGTAAAGTAATTTTCTTGTCAAATTATTCCTTCTCAATTATTAGTTTAAAAAATCTGAATAATCAAACTATTTTTACATTTTAATTAAGTTTATTTTTTGCCTTGCTATTTTGACAGTCCGTCTATCCAATTACAATATGATAATTGATATTTAAACAAGTTTTTTTTAATTACGTGTCAATGTTTTCAAATGAAGGTTAGGTTAGGTTACAGTGACAGTTTCTAGAGAGATCACAAATAGACCAATGTGATACCATACAATGTACATGCTACAGTGGGAGTCCTAACTTTACCTAACGCAAGTGTATTTAGAGTAGGGACCATTGACGAGTACTTGACATCGTGCAGGCTCGAGACCTACGTCTTCTGTGAAGGATGACGTGTTCAGATTTTTCCATCTACCGAATAAATAAATCGAGGGCCAGAGCGGGTATTGAACCCCTGATATACTAGCCCAGAGGTGAGCACGTAGAGAGTGAGCCACTCTGGCGTCTTCTGACATGAAATGTCAATAAATTTTTAGGCGGACTTTGTATTATTGTTCATTCATAAGAATACTATATCTCAATAGTTTTCATGACGATTTTCCTTCAGGAGATATTATTATCTAGGTTAGGTTAGATTAGGTTGCAGTGGCAGCCCCAAAGGGAACACACGTAGGCCGAGCACTGGGCTCTTTGTGATACAGCACGATGAAGATTGATTCTACAGTGGGAGTCCTAAATTTTGCCTAACTCAAATGTATTTAGAGTAGGGATCTTTAACGAGTACCTGACATCGTACAGGCTCAGGACCGACAGTTTAACGTCCTTCTCCGAGGGATAACGTGCTCAGATTTATTCACCTCTCGCGTGAATAAATCGAGGGCCAGGTGGGCATCGAACCCCAATCCTATTAGTTCAGAGGTGATTACGTTAACCACTGGGCTAACCTGACCCCTTATTATT
The DNA here is from genome assembly GCA_026182355.1 of Hermatobates lingyangjiaoensis. NCBI lineage: Eukaryota > Metazoa > Arthropoda > Insecta > Hemiptera > Hermatobatidae > Hermatobates > Hermatobates lingyangjiaoensis. Next base: position 46,211 of record JAPFBL010000656.1, read on the forward strand.
ATCTAACTTATATTTATAAAGAGAGACACCGTCCTTCTTCATAAATTCCTCCTTTATTTACCCTTTAACCATACAAACATTGTCATTTAACTACGATAAAATGAAATGAGCTGAAAACTAATTGAAAAAAGTGATTTAAAATCACCAATCCATGTTTTCTGGATATTACCAAAAAGTAGCTTCGCAAAAAATTTAATTGAACAATAATGGTTTAAGATTAAGACCTGAAATTATGTTCAGGATTGGTGTAAAACAATGATCCTGTTTTACGTGACTGATTTGATCAACAATGATTCAAATTACGTGAAGATTTGCTGCCATCATACACAAATATATATATATATATATTCGTAAATTTTGGTAGCAGTCCTTCCTTGATACACACATTATTGAAAATGACACCAAATTTAACTGATACCTGTTTCTTAACAAGTTTCTCAATTTTTCTAAATAACACTCTCGTTATTTCGTCTACACAATAACGAGAGTGTTATTTAGAAAAATTGAGAAACTTGTTAAGAAACAGGTATCAGCTAAATTTGGTGTCATTTTCAATAATGTGTATATATATATATATATATATATATATTATTATAAGTGGGCAGCAATCTTCTTGAAGACAAATGGAATTAAAGTATGCAGCAGCTTCTGCATTGACGACCTTTTTGCTGATGGCCTCGATTTTTCTCACTATCATTCGGTGATGCTGAGGCAACTTCCATATATGCTGGGCCAGAGACATTGAGAAAACCAATATCAAACAACTTTAATGAAACACAAAAACACTGGGTGGAAACAAGCTTTCGACCACACATTGGTCATCTTCAGGTTACACTACTATTTAATTAATGAATGTTAATATAATTAACTGAAAAGTAATCTTTAAAATTAAACATAACAATTTTAACAGATATAAAACAAACAGATATATATATATATATATATATATATACCTCATTAAATATCTTGCCAATATTAAGTTTAGTATGTTTCCTACATACCTTTTCAAGATTTCGAATGCTACTTTTTAACTACTATATATATACTATATATACTAAAGTATACCAATATATATATATATATATATATATTTATTTATTTATTTACTCTTCTTTATATAATCTAGGAGGTGTCAGAGCTTATTTTTCTTCATTGTGATTCTTCCTACGACATTTTGTCTCATATACATATCTTAGGTGTTGCTGTTCTGAATACTGGGCCGTGACTGAGTGTCGGCTTGGCGAGTAGCTGGTGGTTGGTCACCTAGTAGCTGCATATATATATATATGTTTATATATATATATATATATATATATATATATATATATATATATATAACCATAGGAATAAAAAAAATTGGTCAAAGATTTTTTTAACCAAACTGTTGGCCCCTTTAACCAGGGTTACTCCTGTAACCAGGGTGTCTTAAGAGACTGGGAAGTCATCTGAAAGGGATTAGTCCAAACAATGGGAAATGGAATACTCTCTCCAGGAATCGGTATAAGATTTTATCAGTTCCTCAGCCCTCTCTCAATAAAAAAAAAAATTTTCAGGAACCTCTCTCCTGAAGACGGTTCAAACCGAAAATTAGAGACTGTAAGTGTGTTCTTTTGATTTCTCTATGTTTCTTTGTCTATATTGAACTATATATATATATATATATATATAAACGAAAACCATAGGAATAAAAAAAATTGGTCAAAATTTTTTAACCAAACTGTTGGTCCCTTTCAGAGTCAAATATTCCTTGTAACCTCTATCATAGAGTAGTAATTATTATTCATAGCATAATTAATCAAAGTAGTATTATTAAAAAGTTACCTTACTTAAGGTTATATACTTAGTCAATTGGTTCTATTATTAAGATGGTTCATGCATTAGATTTGTTGAGAAACACCTTCTGACTTTAAAGTATGGAAGGATATATTGTATAATTTAATTGTGTTTAGAAGTACGATATACTGGTAACAAGCTGTTGATTAATATATCAAACCTGAGGTTTCATCGTTGTTATAAATAAAGGAATTGTAAAAGAATTATAAGTTGCTGATTGGATTGTAAGTTAAAGTGGTATGGAGGAATTAGTTTTTTATTTTAAATGATATAACGATTATTTGGATATTAGTTTTTGTGACAGGAGTCAACTCTCTTGAAGAATAAGAACTATAATATAAGATCTAGAAATGTGACGCGGACTGACAGAGAATTGAGGTTGACATGGGAGGCGGGCAGTAACGAGGTAAGTGGAGCCTCGGCTCAAGTCCCATTGTGACAAGAGGATTGGCGTGACGTCAGCAGTCACGTGGTCGTCTGAGGTCAAGGACTGCTCAGCCGTTCACTCAGGTAGGTGGAGGCAATTGTCACATTGTGGGTAGAGCCCGCCTGTCTGCTTGATTCGTCATTATTAAAAAGAATCGACAAATATTTCAAACAGTAAAAAAAACCATGTCTACTTCCCTAAAAAATCCACCGCGAATAAATAAAAAAATTCTAATATAATAGTTATATAGTAAAATATTTGAATCTATCGAAAACTGTTTGGCATCTTTCAAAAGATTTAACAGTGTCATCATTATTTTTGTTTACTCAAGAAAAATGATTTTCTAAAAGCCCAAACTTTTCATATAATGATTGATACAACAAACATCTAATACAGGTGTGGCAGTAAAAACAATTTTAGCAATATTGGGGAAAGTATTAAGTCTCCACACAAAAAAAAGTTTATTATAAGAAAATAAACAACTAGTTTCGAACACTTGATGTTCTTTTTCAGGTCACATCTCTAAAAAATTATATGCATTTAAGAGCTTGAGGAACATAGGGGCGAATTAATTGAAATGAATACAATGTCTGACACTATTAAGTGATAACTTGGGTATAGCACCGTTCACTTCTTCAAAAAGCCACCACGAATGGATAAACAAATTCTTATTCAATAGTTATATTGTACAATTCTTGAATCTATCATTATATACTGCGATCAGTGCTTCTAAACCGGTTTAACATCTTTCAAATGATCCAGTAGTGTCCTCACTGCCTTCGTTTATCACCTTTGATAACTCAAGAAAATGATTTTCTAAAAGTTTAGACTTTTCAAGTCATGATTAATAAATAGTCTTCTTCCTAAATGCCACATTTTTTTTTCTTTATTACCATAATTGTAATTTTTTATATGTTGAAACATTTCTCTCAACAAATCGCAGAAGGCCGCATTTCATGGTTCCAAAGGTCACATGCGACTTTAAGGCTGCAGGTTCCCCACGCCTCATTAAAGAGGAAAAGAAACACTAAGTCTTCACACACAAAAATAAGTTAATCAAACAACGCGTTTTGAAGACTTAATGTTCATCTTCAAGTTACATCATCTCACTGAGTCAGATGTAACCTCAGGATGAACACTAGATGTTCGAAAGAATCATTTTTTGTGTGGAAGACTTAGTGTTTCTATTCTTCTGTAACCATTTGAAATATGTTATTAATCTAATTATTAATAACTAAAAATTAAAAATAAATCAAGGGCCAGAATGGGTATTGAACCCCAGATCTAACAGTTCTAAAGACGAGCGTGTTAGCAGTCGACAATTAACAAGGCTCCCTTGACAATTACATATTGTTACGTATTAACAGTTACATAAATAACCTTTTTTTTTCTATGGAGTTGCCAATCAAAAAAAATGTATTAACTTTTCTAACACTAAAGATACAATGAAACAAATTAACAGTCATCAATGACTCATTAAGTTATGAATGACGAGTCGTAGAATTCAGATGGGTTAATTATACTGTCAGTCGAAAGAGTTTAAGAGACAACAATAAAATAGTTATTAATAACAATGAAACAATTTACACTTCTTCGTATGAATGCAGGTTTTCTTTGTTTTTAAATTATTAATAATTTATGTACTTTTTTTAGGGAGAGTAGTAACAAAGTGTGTACTATTCTCATAACAAAAATGTTGTTTCTTTATAAAGTTCTAAAATGATGCTTGCTTCTTGAAATAATTTCTTCAAGAGTATTAAATTGATGTTAACAATCCAGACATCACCATAACGAGAAGAAACCCAATAATGCTGTTGTGACGTCAAGCGTGAACTATCCTTACAACAAGGTCAAACCTTGAGGTCCCACCTTCCAAGCACAAGCAAACTCGAAAGCCAAACAATAATTAAGTTTAGTCAAATTTATATTTTTTTTTATCGAGTAATTTATTAAAATTTTATTTTTATCCATAATTAAAAAAAATAAAATAAACTTCGGATATTCTAAAGGTTTTTCATCGGTCTTTTCAAATAGGGAACAGTTCAAAAATTCACGCAGGTTTTCCGTCTGAGTTGTAGTAAATGAATTAGATATTTCAGTGTAATGCAAAATCGGTCATCCATCTATAAATTACTAAGAGAAAAAAAATTATATTTCAAAATTTACTTTCTCAAAAAACTTTCTTTACAATACCTTCTAAGTAAATATTATTGAAAAATATAAGTTTTTATTTAAACAATGACATGGAAAAAGTTGATATTATTAGTAATAATTTTTAAAAACTTTTTTCACCACTAGTAACTATGACTGGAAGTAGAAATAAGATTGTGAACAAATATATATGTTTGATATTTACAGATTTCATGTTGAAAAGAACTTCAAGGTCTTAAATGGCAATATTACGCTGCTGAATGACCTTGGAGAGTATATAGGATAGGTTAAACTTCCCACAACCTGACAACAGGCAAGATTTGGATCTAACAGTCAGGTTGGCTTCTAGATTACCAGGGTCAGGCGAAATTTTAACTTTATTAGCATTAGAAATGATTGTACCTTTTTAATATTTTGTTAGTATGGGCTGGTATTTTAAGAAGTACACAATTAAAATGGTGTTGTTTGTGAGAATACCTAAGTAACTAAAGCTAATTAGGTTCAAAATTATATTTGTTTAACACTTGAGAAAGATTTCATGTAGGCTCATCCTGGCAGCAATAATTAATATGATCATAGGTTAGGTTTTGGGTGGCAGTCCCACAAAGAACACACGTAGGCTGAACATTGTGATAAACACACAATGTATATTCTATTTTATTGGGTGTCCTAGATTTTGCCTAACTCAAGTGTATTTAGACTTCAGTACAGGCTCAACACTAACAGCTTAACATCCTCTCTGAGGGACTATGTGTACAGACTTTCCAGCTCCCGCGTGAATAAATTGAGAGCCAGAGTGGGTATTGAACCCCAGATCTATCAGCCTAGAGGAGAGCATGTTACCAATGAGCTAACCTGGCCTCTTGGATGACCACAAAAAACCTTTCTTCTATAAGGTTCCAAATTAAAAGTCATGGATTAACTTTCCTGGAGCTAAAGACTTGTTTGAAGAGTTTATCATTCAAGTATCTTGAACTCTATTTCAGTTCATATATAGTAGAGGTAAGATCATAAGCCCGAGCACGACTAGACCGAGAATTACGTTCGGGTCGGGCCTGAAATGTCCATTATTACGTTCAGGTCGGACCCAGACGTCTCTCTAGCTAACTCTATAGTTAGTAAATATATACTAAATTGAAGAAACGGTCCACAGACCATAAAACTTTAAATTACACAAAACACGACACAGAAAAAAAGATAAAATACACACTAAATTTAATATTTCGAACTGTTGTTCATCATCAGGAAAAAACTAGAAGAGAGGACAAAGTGAGAGATATCTCCCAACGTCGAAGGACGGAACGCGACGTGACTTACAATTTAGTAAGTGTGTATTTGATCTTTTTTTCTGTTTCGTGTTTTGCGTAATTTAAAGTTTGAATAGATATATAGTTAATGATCAAACCACAATAAGAAATGGGAAAACAAGACTAAGATCTTTCAACCGTAACAAGCGGTCTTCGTCAAAGTCAAAAGCCAAAAACTCATTATTTCACGTCTTTATGTGAAATCTTTTTATTAAATATATAGTTATATATTATGGATACTAAATCAATGCATGGTTATATTAAATATTAATTTAATAATTAATTAATCCATTTAAAATAATTTTAAATCCATTTAAAAATTTAAAATGGATATAAAATTAATTTTTGGATATAAAACTAAGGAATATTTGTTATAAAATAAATAATTTAGATAAAACAGATACCGAGATTTGCTTCGATAGTAAAGAATAAACACCAATATAGACCGACACGTGTCGGGTCGGGTTCGAGCCGAGTGGGGCTTGGGACAGGTCGGGCTATAATACCCATGAGCCTGGATTAATTTTAATCCATCAAATCGACTTTAATAAGATCGGGCTATTTTGTTAGGTCCCCTCTTATCTCTACTTGAGAGTAAGTTTTGGCTTTCATATTGAGGTATTTTCATCGATAAACCATTCCGGTTCTCCTTGGTATGCTCGTAATGTTGATATTCACCATGATTTGAAAATGGAATCCATAGATAGCTACAACACTCGACTTACTACCAATGAAGACAACAAACTATCTACTCATCCAAACCTCCTTGTACAAACTCTAAATCCTGTCGCCAACTTTCCTCAACCTCACTGAATAATTACTTCATCCAGTGACTATCTGACTACCTTTCCAGTTCATGACTAAAAGCATTGAAAACTATGACTAACAAGACCACATGACCGCGAATACGACATCATTACTGTACAGACTAACTTAATATCCGACATGAATTACTGACATTCCAAGTTATAGTAGCACAGTAATCAAGCAATAGAAGGCCTCTGGTCTGGAACTGCTAGTTACGACGTGCACTATAGTGCGCGGTTATATTCGTTGGTCGTTGGTCGTTGGTCATTCCGGTTGCTTCATGATAAACCTCTTCAGCCGATAAGGTAGAAATAAACACGATTTTTATTTCAAAAAGTGTTTGAAGAAGGCTTTCGTCAGCTATTTAGCGCAGAGTTAATAAGACTACGCACTGTCATAATAGCCTCTGCACTAGCCTTTACTAATGGCCTCAGATTTAGCTCCTTAGAGAGTTACATCACCCGACTTACTACCAATGAAGACAATAAACCTACATACTCATCTAAACCTTCTTGTACAAGCTTTCAATCCTGACATCAACCTTCCTCAATCTCACTGAAAAACTTACATCATCCACTGATTATTGTTTTAGATTCCTGACAGAAAACTATGACCATAATAAGACCATAAACTTATTATAAACCATGACCATAAAACAATAAGACCATATGACCTCGAATATGACATCGTCACATTATAGAGGTACTTAACATAAGATATGAATCACCGACAATCCAACTTATAGTAGCACAGTAATCAAGCAGTAGAAGGCCTCTGGTCTGGAACTGCTAGTTACGACGTGTACTATAGTACGCGGATATATTCGTTGGTCGTTGGAGGTGGTTAGAGATTTCCAAACCTCCTTGTACAATCTCTCAATCCTGCCATCAACCTACCTCAAACTCACTGAAAAAATTACATTACACACTGATTATTGTTTTCAATTCCTGACAGAAAACTACGACCATAATAAGACCATATGACCGCGAATATGACATCGTCACATTATAGAGGTACTTAACATCCGATATGAATCACCAACAGTCCAAGTTATAGTAGCACAGTAATCAAGCAGTAGAAGACCTCCGGTCTGGAACTGCTAGTTACGACGTTCATTATAGTGCGCGGATATATTCCTTCGTCGTTGGAGGTGGTTAGAGGTGGTTATACCGAGCCTCATTCCTCGAGTACGTGCATGACATAGGAAGAATGGAAACAGTGCTTGCATTCCTGGCAGTGACCCACTGGAGTCGAGTAAAATGAACCTCCCCCCCTTTTTTCCCAGCTGGTAAGGTTAAAAGTTAAGTATCAGGCAAATTGTTTTTTTTTTCTCGATTTGAGTACGTTGACCTGATACTGATGCGTGAAGTAAGTCTTGATGCGCGACGAATATCATGCAGACCCGCCTCCGCGTGGTCACCTCGGGCACTTTGGAGTAATCTAAAGTGGCTAAAGGGCAGTACGTTAAACTAGTCGATCTGATTTGATTTTTGGTGGTTATATGACCGAAAGGCTTAGGAACACATATAAAGTCAAAACAGGTTAGAGGTGGTTAAAGATTTAGCTACTTGGTTGATCAAAGCCAGAATGGTGAGTTATCTTTGGCAATCAATGAAGTTTTTTAACCTATCAGCTCTACTATCAAATAACACTTCACTCTAAAGTCTTATTAACTTAGATTTTAATCTTATCGGACTTATTTCAAATAACCTTGACTTTTATTTTAATTGCTCCTTTTGAACTTTTTAAGCTTCTAAAGTAAAATTCAATTTGCTTTTTTTACACAGAAACCAGTTAATTTATCCTGCTTATATAATGAAATTATACTTAAAATTTATTTTACGATTACATAACATTCAGTTTACTTTGGTATGATTCTGCTACAACAATAACTTATTCAAAATTCAGCAGCAAACAATAAACAATGTTATATTAAACAGATACTGTGGCAATTATATTTAAATAAAAAAAAAACATAAAAGGTGACACCTACTAACTGGTTGAAACTAACAGCAGGTAAAAATATATAAAATAACTTTTATATTAATTTTGTATGACCCGTTTGTCTAATAAACCTGCATTGAAAAATATGGTTTGGCAGATGACAATGAAAAATGATTGAGACTAACACACACATGCACAATGCACCTACATACACACACACACACACACACACACACACACACACACACACCCACATATATATATATATATATAGTTCACACATGAAAGAGAAAAACAGATAAAAACACAAAAAAGACTCACAACAACGATATTTCGAAATTCATCGTCATCGGGCAGAAGTAGTCCCTTTGATTAGCTGAAGCTGACTCATATATATATATATATATATATATATATATATATATATAAAGATTTCACATAAACATTTGAAATAACAATCAATGATCAAACCACAATAAGAAATGGGAAAACAAGACTAAGATCTTTCAACCGTAAAAGCGGTCTTCGTCAGAGTCTAAAACCCAGCGTTGGGTTTTTGACTCTGACGAAGAACGCTTGTTACGGTTGAAAGATCTTAGTCATGTTTTCCCATTTCATATTGTTGTTTGTTTATATATATATATAATATATATATATATATATATATATATATATATATATAAGTTTTATTAAAACCTATGCCTATTTCTAATTTCACACATTTTCGAGTTAATTTTTCCCGAGTTAAATGGGAAAAATTAACTCAAAAAGGTGTGAAATTAGAAATAGGCATAAGTTTTAATAAAACTTGTATAGATGAAGGCCTGCTCCCCAAATACACTAATATTCGATTATATGACCCTGCAGTGCGAAAAGGGGAAAAATTAACTCAAAAAGGTGTGAAATTAGAAATAGGCATAAGTTTTAATAAAACTTGTATAGATGAAGGCTTGCTCCCCAAATACACTAATATATATATATATATATATATATATATATATATATATATATATATATATATACTGTAACTTTAATTATATATATATATATATATATATATATATATAAACCGCTCCCGATAACATGGAAAATAACACTATTGTACACAGAGCAAGGAAAGTTAAAAAAATGCCTTAATCGAATTGGATTTAGAAATTCTGATTATTGTGACTGTGCTGGAAATGAACCCAAAACAGAGGAAACAGCCTTATATACCTGTCTGACTGTGAGTTATTAGATGATAAAAGATTTGGACTATGCGAAGAACTAGTCACAAGAGGGGAAGGATAGGCTCCAAACAAAGCAAGACTTCATAGATGAAGAAGTAGTAATAAGTCGTAATAATTATAGTAAAATAATATAAAATTATTTTAGATCTATAAACAATATAAATCGAAATATAATTTACACAAAGAATAGCTCTTTCTAATTTTGAATTTTAAGATAAGTTTATTTCGAAATAATATGAATTATTAAGTATATATGTAAATATAAGCCAGATTAAAAAAACACACATGAAAGAATGACAGAAACTTACCACAATATCTGGAATGCCTCGTCACGTGAATGAAATTTGTGAGTCACTGCAAAGACAAGTAATGCCTCCCAGAGCGTTTTACATATATCTTCCTGATAAAGAGCCAATCGAAATACAGTAGAACCCCGTTTATCCAGCACGATCGGGGGGGGGGGGGGAGACCATGCCGGATAAAGCGTTTTGCCGTTGTTTTGACTGTTACTCTTATAAATACACACGAAGTAATTAAAAGTTAGAAAATAGCAAAACAATCATAGAAAACACACTCGTAATTACCTTCCTAGAGCGTAGGCTTGACTGTAGACTGTAGAATGTAATGTAATCCATTGTAAAGGCACTTTTAATAAACGTAAACTTTATTTTTCATATTTTATTTTCCTTAGGGCAGAGCAGGCATATTTATAGGCTAGTTGTAAACTTATATTTCGATACTGTATTTAACTCTATTTTTTAAACTTATTATCTTATTTCTATACTGTATTTAACTCCATGTTTGTTGTTGTTGTTGACTAGTTATACAAGCCGCCACCAGGGGAGCAGGAATTACGTGGTTGCACATTTTTTGTGTTTTTGCATATTTTTTACACAATATTTTCGGGAAATTACCCTGGCCAAAATTTTGCCGTTGTTTTTAGCGTGCCAGACGTTTGGATACTGGATAAAGGGGGTTCTACTGTATAGTAGTCAGTTTCTGTCATTTCTTTTATGTTTGTTCTTTTTGTGAAACTAGTTTATTTAGTTCGTGAAATCGTTTCATTTAGTAGGTTATGTAAATATAAAACTAGTCAAAAAAAAAAGGAATTATGTAAATATTAGGTAAAACAAAATTGTAACATATATTTTTAGAAACATAAACAATACTAAAATAATCTAATGTAATATAATGTACGTATTTTTTTACGTACCAGAGCATAATGGAGCTTTACGTACGGGTAGAGGTACTGCCCATAACAGAAAACACACACACATTATATATATATATATTTGTATAGGTAGGCAGCAAATCTTCTTTTAAACATGTTGAATTGAAATATGCAGCAGCCTCTGCATTTATGACTTTTTTTACTGACTGTCTCTAATTTTCTGATTATTTTTCTTTCAATTTGGGACAAAACTTAATTTGAGAATTACCCCAAACTGAAAGAAGAATAATCAGAAAATTAGAGACAGTCAGTAAAAAAGTCGTGAATGCAGAGACTGCTGCATATTCAGTGTGTATATAAACATTCGCCAATGTTTTGCGAAACGTTGGCGTATAAACAGGAGTTTAATTTTCTTTAGACCAAAGTCCTGAAAAACACCATCTTTGAACTAAATAAATCAGTGGTCGAGAAGCTATATGAATATATATATATATATAAAGACGGATGTCGAAATATTGAAGTGAGTTCTGTAGTGATTTTCACTACAAAATTGAAAATAGGTAGTACACAAATAAAGAAACACACTTACAGACTTAAATTTTCGGGCAATCCGTCTTCAGGAGAAAAGAGAAAGGGAGGCCAAGCACGTTGTAGCCGCAACGGTTTAGTTAAGATTTTGTACAACTGTAATCCTTGTACAGTAATCCTTGGCTGAACGCCAAGTCAGTCGTTATCAGCCTTTGGAGCGATTCACTTCTTTTCTTGAAGACGAGGACATCGAAATATAGTAGTGAGTTCAGTGGTTTCCTTTCTATGTGTTCTTTTTTAAATTCTAGTTTTTATATATATATATGCAGAGGCTGCTGCATATTTCAATTCAACTTGTTTAATAAAAGATTTGCTGCCTATCTATACAAATATATATATATATATATATTATTATATATATATATATATATATATAATAGGTGTGTTCTCTAATCGGGGTTCGGTCAATTTTCCAGGATAAAAAATCAAACTCTCGTTGCCAACGTTTCGGTTTTATTTAAAACCTTTTTCATAGGCCTACAAACAAAGGATAATAAGAAATCACATATCAACATCAAACATATACACAATATGAAAATGGATTGTTAATTCATTAGAATTCAAACAAGCCCTTTCAAATCAAATACTAAGTGATGACGTAATTATGATTTCACTAGATGTTCAGTCGTTGTTTACTAATATACCTTTAGATCTAGCATTTGATTTAGTAAATAAACAGTGGAATAAGATTAGTTCACAGGTTGGAATGTCGAAAAAGGTTTTCCTTTCTATACTGGACCTTATATGTGAAGCAAGGTATTTCACCTTTGATGGTACTATTTATAAACAAAAATATGGATTACCAATGGGATCACCAATTTCACCAGTTCTCGCAAATATAGTTATGATTGAACTATTGGAAAACAGTATCAATAAATTAGGTACGAAGGTAAAATTTATTAAATTATATGTGGACGATTTGTTTTTAATTATTGAAAAGGGAGAAGAAGAGAATGTATTAAATATTTTTAATTCTTTTCATAATCGTCTACAATTCACTTGTGAAGTAGAGAAAGATGGAAATCTGCCATTCTTAGATGTGAAAGTTATAAGAGGTGAAAATGGCAATATCTTAACGGATTGGTTTAAAAAACCTACCAGTGCTGCAAGAATCCTGAACTACCATTCTTCTCATGCTATAAACCAAAAATTAAATTGCGTCCAAAATTTGGTTAAAAAAGTTATTGAAATAAGTAGTCCATGTTTTCTAAATGAAAATAAGAAAAGGGTGAAATTATTGTTACAGAAAAATTGTTATCCAAAGAACTTAGTTGAACGATATTGGTTAAGATATTTAAGACAGCAACCAGCACATTCAAATGAAGATCATGCTGAACTAGAAGTTATAAATAGGAAGTATTTCAAATTTCCTTGTGTTGAGGGCTTATCACAATCAATTAGAAAAGTGTTCAAACGAAACGTACCTGAAGTTACACTGGCATTTTATAATAAAAGAAAAAATAAATCTTTATTTTCAAATTTGAAAGAAAAAATACCGAAGGAGTTACAAAGTAACCTCATTTATGCCATCAAATGTAAAGACTGTGACAAGCGTTACTATGGTGAAACTAGTCGTTTTCTCAAAGAAAGGTTGTACCAACATAATTATTCCATAAGAACAAATAAAAGTAATGCAACAGCCTTAGCTGGGCATGCCATAAACGAAGGTCACACGTTCGATTTTGAAGATACAACTATAATAGAAAAAGAAAAAGATGAGCAAAGAAGGAAGACACTTGAGATGTTATATATTAAAAAGGATCTAAGTTCGATTAATCATAGAAGTGATATTACTAATTTAAGTAATATTTATTCTGGAGTGTTGTGCTGAGATTTAGTGAAATTTGATTTATTTAGTTTCCTTGAGTGAACAGTGTTGAGGTTATTTGTAATTTTATCTTATTAGTCTAGTCGAAGGTTTTGTCCGGCTAACATTGTTGTTCCTTTAAATAATGTAAATTTCATTTTCTTAGTTAAAAAATTCTTACTTCTGTAAGTAATATTGTTTTATCTATCTCTGAAATATTTCTGCTTGTAATATTCATAAGTTGTAACAATCCATTTTCATATTGTGTATATGTTTGATGTTGATATGTGATTTCTTATTATCCTTTGTTTGTAGGCCTATGAAAAAGGTTTTAAATAAAACCGAAACGTTGGCAACGAGAGTTTGATTTTTTATCCTGGAAAATTGACCGAACCCCGATTAGAGAACACACCTATTCTATCAAACGGTCGATATATTATTGAATCTGTTATATATATATATATATATATATATACTATATTAGTCTATATATATATACTAATATAAATATTGTTAAATATAATATTTTATAAATATAAATAAATATAAATTCTATACTAATATATATATATTATATATATATATATATATATATATATACAATAGAAATTTGTTGAGACACCTGAAAAGATGACATGAGATGCCCGGATAAAGTCCTATGACATACTTATTTTCGTAAATCATTTATACATGGAAGAAATCTGTATAATGCTATAAAAAATCCTTTTTCTTTTTAGTACATACTCATATTGTAGTCATCTTTTTCAGTAGAAAATGAACTAATTGATTTTTATTTCAATGATATTATTGTTATCTATGTCCACTTAATATCAAAACTTGAAATTGATTGCATACGAACAGATGTTATAAAATTAAGGCTATATACAAAATATATTTTAATATATGATCAAACCACAATAAGAAATGGGAAAACAAGACTAAGATCTTTCAACCGTAACAAGCGGTCTTCGTCAGAGTCAAAAACCCAACTGACTCAGTTGGGTTTTCAACTCTGACGAAGACCGCTTGTTACGGTTGAAAGATCTTAGTCCTGTTTTCCTATTTTCTTATTGTGGTTTGATCATTGATTGTTATTTCACGTGTTTATGTGAAATCTTTTTATATTTAATATATTTTAATATACTAGGCATTACCTGGATATCTAGGGTGCTCTATTCTTAAGACATAAACCAATAAAATACTATAAATATAATACTTGTAACAACATTTGACTGAAAGTTATAACGAACTTTCCACATAACACGCTATCATGATATCCTGTTTTCATATAAGAATTAGAATTTTATCAAGATAGGCTATAAAACCATTTGTACCGAATGAAAAAAAGACTGTTTCTTATTACAATTCAGCTTCTATTTATCAAAACATTAATAATAAATAATATTATTCTCGTTGAAATATGAAAAAACATATTTTAACCCACAATTTAAATTTTAAATTAAGTTAAGTCACATAATGTTTAGTTACTTTTCAATGAAGGTTTTCTATTTTTTAAACAAAGTTTATTAAACTTTGAACATTTGTTTTTTAATTACTAATATGAAAAATAGATATCTTAAGAATAAGTTAACATGACTAATTGAAATTGAAACAAGTATGCACTTATAACTATTATTATTGGCAGGAATAATGTTTATAGTTGCTATGGTAAGTAAAGAGAGACCATGATTTCGACTGCAATCTATCAACGCAGGAAACCATGATAACAACGGAGAGCTGATAAAGGTTGCCACACCCTGTGGAGCACTTATAACCAATAGGCTTTGGATAATAGAAGTAAATAAAGATTTACAGACACGGCTCTTTAGAAAGAAGGTACTCTAACAAACAGTTCTTTAATTTTCGTTCAATAAATAACCGTGGTAGGCTATTTGTGTAATATTCACTATAAACATATGAACAACAGAAATACGATAATTAAAATTTGAAATAGAAACTAGACCATGCAAATGATAACAGTTTTCTACAGTGATAATATGTATTATGGAACCAAAAAAAAAAAAAACAGTATCTTTAATATTTTAAATCATGTTTAGATGTATACATTTGTGTCTATGCGCGTGCTTGTGTGTGTGTGCATATGTGTATGTGTGTAATAGCGTGTCCTTCAACGTGGGGAGATCTCTCTCACTTCCTCTCTTCTAGTCTATTCCTGATGACGAACAACAGTTCGAAATATTGAGAATTGAGTAAATGTGCTTTTTATTTTTTTCTGTGTCATGTTTTGTGTAATTTAAAGTTTTATTGTCTGTGTGGACTGTTTATTTAATTTAGTGATATAAATAAATTCATAATTAAAACTATTAATGGTGTAACAGCATAATATAACTAATGATTAATGTACTGACAGCAAATAGTATTATGGAGGCGTAGTTTTGATTTTACTGACGTAATAAATCAAAAAGCCTACGAGAATATGGTCGTTGCTTTCGTTTATAATGTTCAGGCTTAAATAACATTGTTCTAATGATCATTAGAGTATAAAATTAGAGACAGTTGAGCGTGCGATTCTTAGTTAGCTGAAGTAATGGGTCGGAAATAACATTCAAGGTGATAAACATCATATTCCTTTCATGCTTGCCTGCCAGTTAAAATGAATCAAGTAATTATTAATTATTTTTGAACCTCTATATAGATACGAGTATAATAAAGTTGAGTCAAACTAACCAGATCAGTATTAATAAGGATGATAAGCAGTTATTATAATAATGACAAGCATCATAAGTTTTAAACTATCTATGAATAATTTTATACATCTCTTACTAACTATTTTCTGTTTTGAAGTCAATTTCAAAATGACTATTATAAGGCTTCAAACCAAAAAGAAAGTCTATGTCACTAGATTTCAGAAGCTACCAATGCTTTTGGTAGTAAAATCAATAAACCAAATAGAAGTTGGAGATAACACAGACACACACACACACACACACACACACACACACATACATATATATATATATATATATATATATATATATATATTAGCGTTTTTGAGCTAATATATATATATATATATATATTAGCTCAAAAACGAAGAAAAGCAACACACAGAGAAAGAGACACACTTACAAACTCAAATTTTGAGCTGATTTGCGTCCAGTTTGGCTCGTTTTGTCCGAATTTTGAGTGAAATATATATATATATATATATAAAATTTCACATAAACACGTGAAATAACAATCAATGAGCAAACCACAATATGAAATGGGGAAACAAGACTAAGATCTTAATATATATATATATATGTATAGTTGGTTTCCAACCGTCGCTTTGCAAGTGCGCTTCGAGTCCCTATCTCAACTCTCCTGATGACGGTTCAACCAAAAATTAGAGACAGTAAGTGTGTTTGTTACTTTGTTCTGTGTTTGTGATTCATCGTGAAATTTTATGTATATGACGACGGATGTCGAAATATCGAAGTGAGTTCTGTAGTAATTTTCTACACTACAGTATATATTGTAAACTTGTTTACAATATATATACATATATATATATGTAGTGTTTCCGGCGTGCTTGGTCGCCCCTTCTCTTTTTTCCTGAAGACGAATCATCCAAAAATTTGAGTTTGTAAGTGTGTCTCCTTCTCTGTGTCTTGCTTTTTTTTTCTTTTTGAGCTGATTTGCGTCTAGTTTGGATCGTTTTTTCGAATTTTGAGTGATATATATATATATATATATACAAATGAAAATACTAAACAGTCCAAACGAGACAGATAAATATCTAAAAAAAAAGAACACATAAAGAACGAGAGCACTTACTGAATCAATATTTTGGACCCAAGTTCATTATCAGGAAGAGAGTAGAAGGGAGGAAGAGGTACGTGCTTTCAAGACTGTGGGTGAAACAAGAATTCCAGAACAAGATTCCACCCAGAATTTTGAACGGATTTACCTCTTCTTCTTCCCTTCTATTCTCTTCTTGATGACGAACTTCAGTTCGAAATATTGATCCAGTAAGTGTGTTCTATTTTTTCAGTTATATATATATACATTACGCATTCTACATATAGTCATATATGTATTTTGAGTAGCAGTTTGCTTCTCAACGCGAGTACTTCCCACTTCTTCTTGATGACTATGGATGTCGAAATGTCGAATAGAGTTCTGTAGAGACTTTCTGTGTTCTTTCCTAAATGTTAAAGTTCAAGTATGTATTTGTTTATTTAGGAAGAACAACCTTTCTTTTATCATGTTTTATTAAACGACCTTTGAACTATAGCGTAAATATCTGTTTCAATAAAATATCTGCATGTCATAGTTCAAAGGTCATTTGATAAAACATATATGAATTGGTATACTTGGGGAGCAGATCTTTGTTTACACATATTTCATCAAAAACTTTGCCTATTTTAGTTCTTTGAAACTTTTTCTAATTTCCTAACTAAAAGACATTCAATGATAGGGAAGAGTATAAACAAGTTCACCAAACGATTTCATTTTTAATCCATAATTTATTTTTACTTAACACTGCACTAATAAAACACAAACTAGTTTCTTTTATCATTAACCATTTTCAATATAAAATCTATAGAAGAATAAATATAGTATAGTTGTTTATGAAAATAGGTAAACTTTTTAATGAAACATATATGTATAGATACAAATATAACAATATTATACATTAAAACGTGAAATGAAACTCAACATCTAAACGACAATAAAAAGTCACTAAAATAACTAAGAACTTTCGATCGAAACAAGCGGTCTCGTCTAGTATTAGTTTGACTCTGATGATGACTGTTTGTTTCGGTTCAAAGATCTTAGTATTTTTTCTCATTTCTTAGTATTATAGTTTGGACGTTGATTTTTATTTCATATGTTCATTGTAAAATTTATATAGTATATATGAAGGTTTCGACCACGTTTATTTTCATCTGGTGTAGACATATTTACACCTAAACTACTTTCCAGAGTAAACTAAAAACCAGAACAGACGAAATACAAAAGATATGAAGTAAGATTATCATGACTTATGATAACTATTACCTTAGGTTGCAATGGTTGTCCCACAAGGGAAGACACATAGGTCGAGCCATTGGCCCTTTGTGATACCACACAATGAAGATTGAGTCTACAGTGAGAGTCCTAAGTTTTGCCTAAACTCAAGTGTATTTAGATTAGGGATATTTAACGAATACCTGACATCTTACAGGCTCGGGACCGACGGTTTAACGTCCTTTTCCCATGGACGACCTGCTCACATTTATTCACCTTCCGCGTGAATAAATCGAAAGCCAGGTGGGAATCGAACTATGATAACTGTCAGTAAAAGAACTGTAGCCCTTATCCTGTATTTTTATACAATGACATCATTCTAAAACTTCATATAAAAGTATTATCATCAACAATACATTTGAATAGTTTAAAAATATTTTAAATATTGATGAGCCGGCTCAAAAAGTCATCTTATTTCCTTCAGCAATACATCTAGTGCTGTCTCTAAAAAAACTCTACAAGGTGTATGGAAGTCGAGTCTTTCCTGATGAATTATTATTCCTTAATATTAAAATTATAGTAATCCGTCTTACCTCGTACCCTGCTGCTGAAGTTCTTAGACCGGTTTCGGGCGTCACCCATCTTCAACAAGAACTGATCAACTAAAACTACGGACCTTTCTGTTTATATAAACAGAAAGGTAGGACTCCGTAGTTTTAGTTGATCAGTTCTTGTTGAAGATGGGTGACGCCCGAAACCGGTCTAAGAACTTCAGCAGCAGGGCACGAGGTAAGACGGATTACTATAATTTTAATATTAATGATACTAACCTCTGTGGTAATGAAAAAATGCATGAATTATTATTCCTTACAATTACATCATGTACAAGGAAAGTATTTGCTTGAGTAGTCAAACAGTAAATCTTGTAGCTCCTAAGCAACAATCAATTTTACTTGATTAATCATGGAATATTAATCTTTCCTGTGTTTTCCTTCTATTTTCTCAATATATTTATTGATTCCTAAATTGAATAAACGGTCCACACAAACTATAAAAATTTAAATTACAAAAAACACGACACAGAAAAATAATAAAAACACACACTTATTAAATTCTCAATATTTCGAACTCTTGTTCGTCATCAGTTCAGTTTCGCGCTTCGTCCTTCGACGTGGGGAGATCTCTCTCACTTTGTCCTTTCTTCTAGTTTACTCCTGATGACGAACAACAGTTCGAAATATTGAATTCTGTGAGTGTTATTTTTATTCTTTCTGTGTCGTGCTTTGTGTAATTTAAAGTTTATATGTATATATATATGTGTTCTCTAATCTAAGATTAGAGAACACACCTATTATATCAAACGGTCGATATATTATTGAATCTGTTATATATATATTTGGGTTTATATAAGAAGAAATATGGGTTTTTAGATTAGAGAACACACCTATTATATCAAACGGTCGATATATTATTGAATATGTTATATATATATTTGGGTTTATATAAGAAGAAATATGTGTTTTTAGATTAGAGAACACACCTATTATATCAAACGGTCGATATATTATTGAATCTGTTATATATATATATATATATATATATATATATATATATATATATATAGAGAGAGAGAGAGAGAGAGAGAGAGAGAGAGAGAAATCAAAAGCACACACTTACAGTCTCTAATTTCCGGTTTGAACCGTCTTCAGGAGAGAGAAGAGAGGGAAACGTCTCTGAACTTGGTTTCCCTCTCTTATCTCTCCTGAAAACGGTTCAAGCCAAAAATTATAGACTGTAAGTGTGTGCTTTTGATTTCTCTATGTTTCTTTTTCTACATTGAACTATATTTGTCCGTTTTGGATCGTATTTCCAACGAAATACGGTTCATTTTTTTTTCTCAATTATTTCTGTTATCTGTTATTGGTTGTATTATTTTATTGATTTCATCATTTTTATAACCACCAGTTCATATTTGTTTGTTTTTTTTGCTGAAAAATCAAACAAACCGATCAAAACAAAAAGCCGGTAAACGGCTGACGTTATCACCCGCTACGGGATCGGTTTAAACAATAAAAAAAATATAGTAAAGTTGATTTTAGGCCACTCCAGATTTTTTATTTCAGTTTTTATTCCTGTTTGAATTGAATATATTATAGATAAGATAGTTCAGCGTCTGTTGGGTTAGCTATTATGTTAATAATTAAATACCAAAACAAGCTTTGTTAAAAGTAAAATTAAATTCAATTACAGTTGGTGGTACGATGTTTGCCGGGTACGTTAGTAAATTATATTCCTGATGTTTACAATCAATAAAACAACTGTATATAGTTTTTTTTTTGAACTACAGTATTTCTGTATTTAGAATCCTAAAAATAGGCAACTGATGGACCTGAACTAATTGATCTGTTGTTAGAGTGATACTTAAAGGGTAGTGAGAGAGTGTATTTTATGAAGGCAATTTTAATAACTGTGGTTAATAGGCAGAGCTCATTAGACTCTGCCGCAAGCACTAATTGACTGGCCAATGGTTAACTGAAATGAATTTGAATATTCATCCAAGGACATTCCCAATTCCACGGTCACAATTATTAAACGTTTATTTCTGACAACCATTCCATCCCAATTAAACGCTACGATTCTTGTTAGCTAAATATTTTTTTTTTTTAACGATAAAATTGTGAAAACTGCAACTATTCAAACCTAATCAATCCGGCCTATACGAATTATTTTGTTTTTTTATTTTTTTGTCACTAGAAAGCTAATACGATTCTACTGGTTTACAATATTTCCATAATTATAACTATAATTGCTTCGACTACAAAATGAGTTAATTTCCGCGTATTATAGTAGTTCTGACGTCACAGATATATGACGTCGATAATTCTTTTTTGATTTTGATCGCTTGATTCTCTTAACAATAACAATATAATTAAAAGCTTTTAACTAAAACGTACAAGTCCTAGAGCTTCTGTTCTTCATCATTTTTATTCGTCATTCCTATCAATCTTTACTATACTAAAAAAAGCTTAATATATTTATTTCGTCAATTCTATATATAGACAAACAGTGTTTCCTTCTATACATAAATGTTACGATAGTAGGGGGGGGGGGGGGGGGACGACTCTAAAATAAGCTACTTACGCCCTTTAAAAGAAACTTAAAACTGAAGTTTTTTTTCATTGAATAGCCATCGTACAGATCAAAAGAGATTTACGTCAAATGCAGACAGAGGTACCAACCTAGTTTTAAAATACGCATAAAAATAAATGCATAAGTATTCTTTCAACGTGTTTTACTATATACTTCTGTACATATATTTTCATGTAATATAACTATCATATATCAGAACAGTGTTACGGCTAGACTTGTACAGCATAATGCAGAGTAAGTACGTGTATACAGAACAGTGATGTCAAACTCATTTCGGTCTGGGGGCCGAATACAGCTTAGTTTGATCTCAAGCGGGCCGTGCCAGCCAGCTAATTACAAAATTACGTTGAGCTAACAATAAGTCTACCTTTTTCTTTGTTTCAGTCACTAATACTAATAATGAGTGCAAAGGAAAATAAGTCAATTATAAAAATCTTTAGTAAAATCCGACATTTTGTATCCACTATTTTCCATTTTGACACAGATATTTTGTTGGTCAAGGTGCGAGGACAAAGGAAAAGTGGATAATACAGCGCGTATTAAAACACTGGTGGATAGTATAAGAACTGCATGTTTTTTAAGGAAATTTGAGTAAATTGATTTATATATATATATTATATATATATATATATATATATATAATAATGCAGTTCAATGTACATAGAGAAACATAGAAAAATTAAAAACACAAACTTACTGTCTCTAATTTTCGATTGAACCGTCTTCAGGAGAGATAAAGAAGGGAAACCAATCGCACTGGTACAGAGATGGTTGGAGACCAACATTGTTGCCACATACGTGTCCGGTCACAGAGAATAAGGTAGACAAGAATCAATTTAAGATTAAAATAGGAATTCCTATATTCATTCCTATTTTAATTTAAATTGATTCTTGTCTACCTTATTCTCTGTGACCGGGCGCGATTTAGTATCCAACCGTCTCTGCACCAGTGCGCTTTCTTTCCCTTCTTTATCTCTCCTGAAGACGGTTCAATCGAAAATTAGAGACTGTAAGTTTGTGTTTTTAATTTATCTAATTTCTCTACGTTTCTTTATGTACATTGAACTGTATTTGTCCATTTCGGATCGTATTTTCATCGAAAAAGCGTATATAATAATGCAGATTTATCCCCCGGGGTCGGATCAAACGTCCAAGTGGGCCAGATCCTGCCCGCGGGCCGTATGTTTGACACTTGTGATATAGAAGCTATTTTGGGGACTTGTTTTGATTTGTGAAGCTTTCGTTGAACAAAGGACAACAGATCGATGCTTTTTAACGTGAGACCCTTTAGCCACATATGACGTCCCACTACAACCATCCTATAGGAGAGAAGCATTGAGCGCCCAAGGTGGACCTCGCAGAGACCAGTCCCATGACACAACATCACACTTAAAGAAAAAAAAAAATAATTAATAATTAACACTAAGCCACTCGGAACAGTTTTGGTATTTTGGTATAGACCACCTATAGTTTGGAATTTTCCATGGTCCAGCAAGTCTAAGGTCCCGTGGTTGCCACTTTAGGCAGATTCAACATGTAGTAAAATTCGCTTCATGTATTAGTATAAAGAAAATTGTCGTAAGTCATGAATACAATGACGGTGCGAAGTTGTCCATGACTGATGTCTCAGTCAAGTTGTGGCACGCATGGTCAGTATTTAATTGTAAACCCTCCTGTCTGCCTCAAACCACCAAATAGACTACCGTGGGAATCGCTTTATTCTTCATGCCAAACGTATCACAGAAGACATTAGCGGGTAATTAAAATGCCAACACTATGACAGCATTTCAAACCATTCATGACAACCTACTATTAACAGTTTCTTAACTTCAAATAACTGGTTTATCAACACACCAAAATTATAGTTTCCCACAGAGAAAACAAACACGAATATATATATATATATTTGTGTTAGTGAGCAGCAATTCTTCACGTAAGCATATTTCATTCAAATGAACAGCAGCTTCTGCGTTAACGACATTAAAGTTGTTCTGCTCCAATTTCCTCACGACTTTGCAGTAGGCTTGTGTTAAATTCCATATCACTTGCCCAATAGACTTCTCTCTTTTTTTAGTGAGAATTGAACTCCGAATCTAACTTACCAGCTCAGAGCCCAGTTACGTTGGCCTTCCTAAAATTAATACTACACCTTTCAATTTTAAAAGTGTTTTTTAAAAAGGTTTACAAAGATTAATTATATGTATAGTATTATATATATTCGTATATTTGGGGAACAGTCCTTCATTTATACATGTGAGATTAAACTTTCTGCCCACTTTTGTCTTAATTAGTTTTCTGGATTTCTTTTCCAAATCTCGAAGTCTCACTCTCATTTCTTTAGGAACCAGGTGTAATAACTCACCATAGGTTTTGTTGTCCATTTTTTTATTTTTAACGACGTTTCGGTCTTCTTCGACCATCTACTGGGTGATTTTTGAACACATACTATTTTAAACTATTTAACATTTTTAACAAAAAACTACATTTTAACGCTCGACTAACAAAATATAAAGGTAAACAATTAAACTGGCAGGTTGCAATTCCTGTTATACACACACAGGTGTGTCTTCAGTTTCTTCAGTCCTTGTCGAATTTCCTATATGTTGAGGTTGGAACTGTCCCATGTGCAACTTCAATATGTTTGCAAAACTTGCAGTTTGATTATTGATACTGGGTCTCTTTTCCAAAATATTCAGGGCCTCTACAATACCTAATCTGCTGTGATCGTGTTCCTGATATAGTATTTCGGTATTGTTTGTAAGCATTTCCCTGGTCAGCTTCACTTTATGTAACTTTTCTGTGTGGTCCTTAGGTCCTCCTGCGGCTAGGTGCATCGTGAGGCGTCTGGATAAAGTTGTGGTTGTTGCACCAATGTAAGTGGAGTTTAGGAGTTCACAGTCTCCTATTTTGCAGTGATATCAGAGAAGGACCACACAGAAAAGTTACATAAAGTGAAGCTGACCAGGGTCAACACATACTATCACAAATAGTATGTGTTCAAAAATCACCCAGTAGATGGTCGAAGAAGACCGAAACGTCGGTAAAAATAAAAAAATGGACAACAAAACCTATGGTGAGTTATTACACCTGGTTCCTAAAGAAATGAAAGTGAGACTTCGAGTTTGGAAAAGAAATCCAGAAAACTAATTAAGACAAAAGTGGGCAGAAAGTTTAATCTCACACATATTATATATATATATATATATATATATATATATATATATTGTATAACAGGTGTAAACGAAAAGTCACAATTAGCCAAGATCTCCAAAAGTCAGTAGTCGCCCTGTTCTTAATTCTACGACTTCGAATAAATTTAAATCAAAATATCATTTTGATATCATTTCTTGATAATGATTTACATATTGATACTAACACACTTCAGTATTATACAACTGAAATATTTACGCGATTTATTTACGCGGAGAGTGATTAAATCAGAGCAAGTTGTCCCTCGAAGAGGTCGTTAAGCCGTTAGACCCGAGTTTGTACTATATCAGGTTCTAATTAAAGATGCCCATACAAAAAGACTTGAGTTTAACAAAATTTAGAACTCCGAAAATAGTGGAATGTTCATTGTGTGATATCACAATGTTTGGTATATGTGCATTCTCTTGTGGGACTGTTACTGCCGAACATGTCAGATTTATAAATCAACTTCACTAGTTGCAGGCAGAAAAATAATAATAATAATACTAAATATGACTAATTTTATATTGAATTCTTGCAGGTTAAGTGCCATAGCATTAACGCTGAAAATGAACCCTCTTTAGAGCTATATATACAAATGAATGGAACGAAACTAACACAATACCATGCTCCACCTGTGCAAACATTCCAGGCACCCACATCATCATGAAGTTATTGTCATAGCCACGTAGTAGCCATTTCTATAAATAGAATAACTTAAAAATTTAATTGGAAATTTTGAAATATTTCGCAATATTATTTATAATTTTCAAGGACTTCTAGTGTTATACATGCATTTTTTTTTTTAATGAAATAAATCTCAAAAGTATTCTTCAGAGGTTTGGTGTAGGTTAGCGTAGTTGAATCATACTTCCCTCAAGTATTGAAGATTACAGGATAGAGTTTTGGCCATGACCGTAGATTTTTCAAATGGGAGATGGCAACTCTTTTCTATGCCGTTCCTCGGAAAGGATGTAAAGCTTTCAGCCTCAAGCCAGTTTTACAAGTAAGTGATTTTCAAAAATTAAAAATAAGTTTAAAATCTAAAATAAGCACAAATTAAGATTACCATAATTAAGTTTAAAATCGAAAAAAAATATCTAAAACAAGCCTATATTATCTTCTATAATTACAGACTATTTCATTAACTTTTTTAACCTAATTGTGTAAATATCACATAACAACTGATTGCACTACCTTAGAATTAGTAGATAGACTATAGATTTATAAGCAACTTTGTTTTTTTTTTTTTTAATATGAAACTACTTTATGTGGAGGTCATTGTTCTATAATTTTCAGTAATGAGTAAATACCATATAGAGCAAGGGTGTCAAACATTCGGCCCGCGGGCCGTATCCGGCCTACCTGGGGGTTTGGTTCGGCCCAGGGGATAAACCTGCCTTATTATAAAAAAAAATCAGTTTACTCTTAGTTTCTTTAAAAATAGTTCATATATTATTCGCTAGGGGCAGTGTTTTAGTACGCACAGGTGAACATGAAAGGAACACTTAGACCACAGGTGTCAAACATACGGCCCACGGGCCGTATCCGGCCCACCTGGGGGTTCGGTCCGGCCCAGGGGATAAACCTGCATTATTATAAAAAAAAAAAAAAATCAGTTTACTCTAATTTCCTTAAAAACCAGCAGTTCTTATATTATCCACCAAGAGTAGCATGTTTTAGTACGCGCTGTATTATCGAAGTTTCCTTTGTTCTCGCGCCTTGACCAGCGAAATATCTCTGTCAAAATGCATAATAGTGAATACAGTGTCGGATTTTAATAAAGATTTTTATAATTGACTTATTTTTCTTTCTAATAATTATTAGTATTAGTGACTGATACAAAGAGAAAGATAGACTTATTGTTAGTTCTATGTAATTTTGTAATTAGCTTGCTGGCACGGCCCGCATGAGATCAAACTATGCTGTATTCGGCCTATAGACCAAAATGAGTTTGACACCCCTGACTTAGACGAAACTAACACAAGGAGGTGGTAGCATTGAACGTCTGTTGGCGCATAATCCAGCTTTTCCTTTGACCTTGCACCTTCACCAACGAAATACCTCAGTCCCGAAATAAAAGTGGATACACAATATCCGATTTTAATAAACATTTTTATAACTGACTTATTCTTCTTTGCACTAATTATTAGTATTAGTGACTAATACTAAGAAAAAGGTAGACTTACTGTTAGTTCTTTGTAATTTTCTAATTAGCTTACTGGTCTGGCTTTCTTGAAATCAGATCAAGCTGTATTTGGCCCATAGACCGAAATGAGTTTGACAGTCCCGATATAGAGGCTGATTGCGCAAGTAAGCAATTCTTTAAGAACTACATGAATGTGTTGAACAAGCTAGATACATCTTCTTAATCATGCAAGAGAGTTCTTGATCGAGTTTTATTTTTCTTTTTGGTTTGATGAATACCGATCTGCAGTATAACAGAGCAGACAAAAATATTATAAAGACATTTTTTTTTTCTGAATCCATATTATAAGTTTCTTTTACTGTACAAACGAACTTAATATTGAACATGAATTACTAAACAGTTCAAGTTATAGTAGCACAGTAATCAAACAGTAGAAGGCCTCTGGTCTGGAACTGCTAGTTACGACGTGCACTATAGTGCGCCGATATATTCCTTGGTCGTTGCAAGTTTGTTAATCAATTTTGTTTTAGGTAAAAGAAAAGTTTGAGAGGTTAAAGTAACAAAAAAACTCTAAAACTAATGAAATATAAAAAAAATACAGTTTTAGATACAAGTAACCAACATTTATAGAATACCCACTTTCATTAATTAATTAAAATAGTTAATTGGCAATGCTAACAAAAAGAAAAAAGATTAACTATTGTTTAAGGATTTAAATGGAGATTCTTAATTAGGCACTAATTAGTGTTATCTGGACTCGACATGTGCTTGCTTCAAACAATGGGGAATTAAATTAAATTAACCAAAATAGTACTTAGCCTTCAAGATAAAACAAAAAAAAAACAAGTTCCTAAGTTGTTCACGGAGTCATAATTTTTTACAAGTTAGATCAACAGAACACTCTTGATTATATATTTTTGCATATAATAATGCTGCTAATATTTAGTGATATTTTACATCTCTTTAGTGTCAGAAAAAATTAAAAATAAATTTAAAATTTAAAATAAGCATAAATTCAAAATTATTATTATAAGTTAAAATTAAAAAAAATATATATCTAAAACAAGTCTATATTAACCAAAATAGTTTGATGAAATCTAGTTCAAACTTTCAATTAAGTTTATTTTAGAAAACAAATTTGTAGTTTAAGTTATTTATTTGAATATATTTATTTCAATTTAATCAAAAGAACCTATCATAGTTCTTTCACATATATATATTGTTAGAAGCTGCTGCCAATTTGTGACCTTTGTTGATGGCATGGCCTGCTAAACAAATGGAAATTTGTTTTTTATGGCATTTTTATGGCAGAAATACCATAAACGAAGGTCACGCGTTCGATTTTGAAAATACAACTATAATAGAAAAAGAAAAAGATGAGCAAAGAAGGAAGACACTTGAGATGTTATATATTAAAAAGGATCTAAGATCGATTAATCATAGAAGTGATATTACTAATTTAAGTAATATTTATTCTGGAGTGTTAAGCTGAGTTTTAGTGAAATTTGATTTATTTAGTTCCCTTGAGTGAACAGTGTTGTGGTTATTTGTAATGTTATCTTATTAGTCTAGTCGAAGGTGTTTTGTCCGGTTAACATTTTTGTTCCTTTAAATAATGTAAATTTCATTTTCTTAGTTAAAAAAATCTTACTTCTGTAAGTAATATTGTTTTATATATCTCTGAACAACTTCTGCGTGTAATATTCATAAATTGTAACAATCCATTTTTATATTGTGTATATGTTTGATGTTGATATGTGATTTCTTATTATCCTTTGTTTGTAGGCCTATGAAAAAGGTTTTAAATAAAACCGAAATGTTGGCAACGAGAGTTTCATTTTTTATCCTAGAAAATTGACCGAATCCCGATAGAGAGCACACTTAATGTATATATATATATATATATATATATATATATACAATTAGAGAAACGATTCTTCGAACTGAATAAACTAGAATTTAAAAAAGAACACATAGAAAGGAAACCACTGAACTCACTACTATATTTCGATGTCCTCGTCTTCAGGAAAAGAAGTGAATCGCTCCAAAGGCTGATAACTAAGTCGTTATCAGCCTTTGGAGCGATTCACTTCTTTTCCTGAAGACGAGGACATCGAAATATAGTAGTGAGTTCAGTGGTTTCCTTTCTGTGTGTTCTTTTTTAAATTCTAGTTTATATATATATATGTATATTCACTGATAAAACGAAATACGATCCAAACTGGACACAATACGAGTTCGAGATTAACAAAGAGCAACACACTTACAGACTCAAATTTTCGGGTAATCCGTCTTCAGGAGAAAAGAGAATGGGAGACCAAGCACGTGGTTACTTGCCGTTGCGTCTACAACGTGCTTGGTCTCCCATTCTCTTTTCTCCTGAAGACGGATTATCCGTACTGTTGGTCTCCAACCGTCTCTGATCCAGTGCGCTTGGTTTCCCTCTCTTATCTCTCCTGAAGACGGTTCAAACCAAAAATTAGAGACTGTAAGTGTGTTCTTCTGATTTCTCTATGTTTCTTTGTTTATATTGAACTATATATATATATAATCGCAAAACTTAAAAACTCTCAAGGTATCTGAAAACATGTAAATATGTCAAAAATTTGAATTGAATGTGCTCATGTTAACTATGTTTTACTTATACTAAATAAAAAAACTGGCGAGGCTAAAAGGAGAAAAAGAACATGAAAGTCATCTAAAGCCTGGAAGTTGTTGTTCTCCTTAATATAGTGTATTACTTGAATAAATTACAATATTAAAAATTCCCTTCTTCACAAAGAATGATTAAATTACTTTGTAAATAAAGCTGACTAATTCTCAGGCAATTGTTTATTTTAAATCTACGTCAATTAATAAAAAAAAATACTCTCATTAAACTTGCACCGGAAATGACCAATTAAAGAAAATTTATGGCACGAATTCAGTAACTTCTACAGCAACAACAACTAACTCTGTAATAACTAGCAACCTTTTAATGCAATGTCATTCAATGTACTTTCTAGTAGCAATAATTACTATAATTTCTCTTCTGAGGTAAAATGGATAAACCAACAAAAGTCTCCACACAAATGAAGTTTTATTCAACGCGTTTCGAACACTTTGTGTTCATCATCAGGAAGACACTATAATACAAATTATATCTAATTAGTTACAAAAATTAGATATAATTTGTATTATAGTGTCTTCCTGATGATGAACACAAAGTGTTCGAAACGCGTTGAATAAAAGTTCATTTGTGTGGAGACTTTTGTTGGTTTATCCATTTTACCTCAGAATGAGTAAATACCACACAATTACGGATTGCACAAGTAATGATTTATAATTTCTCTGTGTTAATTATATGTTTTATCTGTGTGTGATTATATGTAAGATATATTTTAAATATATGTCTATAATTTGTATGTATTTGTTTATATTATATGTAATTATAATTATAAGTTTGATATAACTATTTTGATAGATTATTTCATATTTAGATATAAGAAATTATTGAATATTTATGTTCTAGTTGTTTAGAAATATATTTTTCCAGACAAAATTATAAATAAATAGACTGGAACAGCACATATGACTGTATTTTATTTCGCTAATGGTAATTCATCGGTACTTCGGCCCCACTCGGTTAAACTTCGTCCACTTTCGTGTTACCATCGGTTTTACTCGGGTAACATCGGACACACTCGGGAGTGACACACAGGAGGAGGTAGTTATTACGTATTCATATATAGGAAGCTACGTTTTAGCAAATTAGACAGAAAGTGTACCACACATTTAGGGGGCCACACACTGGTTGGTCCAGGGTTCAATGCTCACTCCGGACCTCAATTTATTCACATGAGAGGTGAATAAATCTGAGCACATCATCTCTAGGAGATGATGTTAAGATGTTGGCCCCGAGTCTGTACGATGTCAGTTACTTGTTAAACTAAATATATTTGAATAAGACAAAATTTATATAAGAACACCCAATATAGAATCAATGTCGACTGTGTTGTATGACAAAGGGCCATGATTGACTTATGTATGTTTCTTTGTAGACCACCACTGCAACTTAATCTAATCTAATCGTTGAGGTATAGATGAGCAGCATACTTTATCGAAAATATTACTTTATGAGCAAGAAATAAAAAAAAAAACTAAGATATTTCAACCGCAAAAATCAATCTTCGTCAGTGTCAAATCTCAACTCAGAGTCAGTTAGGATTTGACTCAGACGAAGACAGTTTGTTACGGCCGAAAGATCTTAGATTTTTTTCTGATTTCTAACATAGTACATAATATATTATTATATAAGATATATAATACATTACACATACATTATATATATATAACAGATTCAATAATATATCGACCGTTTGATAGAATAGGTGTGTTCTCTAATCGGGATTCGGTCACTCTCCTTGCCGATATTTTCGTTTTATTTAAAACCTTTTTCATAGGCAGAAGTAAAAATTCTTGCTTCTGCCTATGAAAAAGGTTTCAAATAAAACCGAAACGTCGACAACGAGAGTTTGATTTTTATATCCTAGAAAATTGACTGAATCCCGATTACAGAACACACCTATATTATATATCTATATAATACATGTATCATAATACACATAGACGTTGATGTATGTATTATGTGTATTTATTAATATTTGTATGTATTATTTAATCTTAAAAAATAAAAAAAAGGTAGTATTGCAAAAGGATTTTGATCCGAATGTAAACAAATAAATACATTCTGTTGTCAAATAAATCAGGCATAGGTTAATCTTTCGTGAACTGGGGGCCGCATTATATAACTTCCAAAAGACCGCAGGCCGCATTGTAATTTCTCAGGTATATCGATAGATACAGCTTATATGTATAATGTATTTCTTACATACTATGCTATATTAATGTGTTAATGATTATTTAACTTTTTATTGTTCTTATAATGAAAATTATAAGATTATTATAATCTTATTATTATAATTACTAAAATTATAAGATTATTCGTCTTATTATTTAACCGTGGTAAACAATTATAATAACAAATATAAAAAATATTAATGCGTCATATAAGAAAAAAAGTTAAAACATATAGTATTTCATACAAATACTATACTAAAATGATAATATTTATAAAACCTTTAAGCTATAAAGCTCTCTCTCTCTCTCTCTCTCATTCACTCTCTCTCTCTCTCTCTCTCTCATTCACTCTCTTTCTGTCTCTCTCTCATTCACTCTCTTTCTCTCTCTCTCATTCACTCTCTTTCTCTCCCTCTCTCTCTCTCTCTCTCTCTCTTCATCTCTTCTTCTCTCTCTCTCTCATTATCATTAACTTTTCTTTAACTTTATCAATTACTTCTATCTACTCTCCCTCTCTTCTCATCTCTAAACTCTTACAATACTTTACTACTTTCAGCAAAGGGCACTTCTTTCGTTACTTCTCTCATCAATTCTTTTATTTTGATTTTTTTTCTCTATTCCATTTTCTAAATAATTTTTCACCTTATATCTCGGATTTCTTCTCTCTCTCTCTTCTTCTTTATTTGTTTTTAATTAAAATTGGAAAATAAATTAACCAATTAATTATATTTTAGTTTAAATTTTTTTTTATCAGAAAAATAATTAACAAAAAATTTATACAGTAAATATTGACAGGCAAGAGAAGGCGGTATTGTACGATATTCAATTAATTTGTTTATGAAATATTTTTATAAATTTTAGAGATTTTTTATATTATAAATATAAATATTGTTTAAATAAGTTTATATCACTGTGAGTGATCTGACAAAGTGATACTCATTTCTGACATAATCAGTACATAAATTATTTAAGTTTAGATTAAAATTCTGGAACGAATAAGATCGATAACCAAGGTATTACTGTAGGTTTTAGTCTCTACGAACTTTTATTGGAAGCAGTCTATTTTGCGACGTCAACAAATATCTCAAAGTTATCATCTAAGTAATAAATAAAGCACATCAATCATCAAGTACATAAATCAAGCACATCAACATCAAGTACATAAATCAAGCACATCAAGCATCAAGTACATAAATCAAGTACATAAATCAAGCACATCAAATCAAGTACATAAATCAAGCACATCAAGCATCAAGTACATAAATCAAGCACCAAGTACATAAATCAAGCACTCAAGCATCAAGTACATAAATCAAGCACATCAAGCATCAAGTACATAAATCAAGCACATCAATCATTAAGTACATAAATTAAGCACATCAAGCATCAAGTACATAAATCAAGCACATAAATCAAGCATCAAGTACATAAATCAAGCACATAAACAAGCATCAAGTACATAAATCAAGCACATCAAGCATCAAGTACATAAATGCTACAGACTTAGATTACTACTTCTTTATATTTATACTGGTCAGAAATGCAAGTGTTATAAACAAGGAAGTTTTATATTGCTTGTTTTCAGAATGTCGTAGTTTTTTCATTTGGTTTCACTTATAATTCCATTAGTGGCATTACTTACTTGAAGTTACTTAATAGCTTGGCTTTAATTCTCAATGAGTCCCCCCACTTACAGACTGCCACGGTTATTCCTCATTTTGCCATTCGTCACTCTCTATAATTATGGCTGAGTCACAATACCAGAGTAATAAGAATTGTTATCATTACGCTTTTCTAAATATATGTCTATAACTGTAAATTGGTAGATAATATTTTATCTGTTAGATTGAACTATATTAATTTTTAAATCGCATAGTATTTTTAACGAATTCCAATTTACTTAAAATTTTGTTTAAAAACTCTGCTATACAGACATAAAAAAAACATGTATACAGTATTTTGGGTTAGGTTGCAGTGGTAGCCCTACAAGAGAACACACGTAGACCGAACATTGGCCCTTTGTCATACCACACAATGAACATTCTAAATTGGGAGTCCTAAATTTTGCGATACTTACCTAAGTTGTGTATTTAGAGTAGGAATCTTTAACGAGTACTTGATATAGTACATGCTCGGGATGGACGCCTTACGCCCTCTTTGAGAAACGACATGCTCAAATTCATTCAGCTCCTACATGAATAAATGGAAGGTCAGAGTGAGTATTGAACCCTGGATCTATCTGTCCAAAGGCGAGCACGTTGCCACTGTGCTAACCTGGCACCCTAAATATAGTGAGGACAGTTTCTGTCTAGTTTTAAGATTACTAAGTTAATTTACCAAAGCGCACCATCATATATATATATATTAATACGTTATGCCTGCCCACCCACATGTGTCACGACCGAGTGTGACCGATGTTACCCGAGTAAAACCGATTGTAGCAAGAGCATGTTTGAAGTCTAACCTGTTTGATTCATATACATGCACCCAAATCGATGTTTTTTACGTGGTGCTATTTAGTCACATCAGAGGTGCACAAACCCCCTTCAAACCAAATGGTAAGACAGAGGCACAACGCTCCACTGACGTGCCCAAGGTGGACTTCGCGGAGGAGGGCATCCACGACTGATGTTTAAAGTCTAACCGTGTGGAGCCGAAGTACAGATCAATTACCAATAGCGAAATAAAATTGTTATTTATAAAATTATAACAAAAAATTGAATTGCCCTACAGAGGATATTTTATGATATTTTAGAAAAATAAAACTGTTAAATGTAAAAAGTTACTGAAACCAATCAAACATATATTTCCTGATGCATTCCATGATGTGATGTATGGTTATGTAATAAAGTGTTTGATTAATCAAACAAAACATCAATTGCTTGTTAACGAGTTGAATATTGTGTTTACTTATAATAAAGTTGAGTGTAGGCCATTCCAATTTTTTTTTTATTTTTGTTCGAATTGATATATTATAGCTAAAGCAGTACAGCGTGTGTAGGGATAGCTATTAAGTTAATAATGAAGTACTAAATTAAGTTTACCTAAGTTGACACAACATTCACTGATTGTTTTATGGTGAGAAGTTAGCCGGGTTACATAGTATGTTAATTTAATGTTAATGTTTCCTATTGCATTACATTACTGAAACACAGATATTCAATAGTAACATAGTTTCCACGCGTTCGTCAATACCTATCAACAAACACCCTAGTCATTTTTCCATTATAACAGGCTAAATGTAATACCAGTTTAGAAAAAAAAATTATTTGAATTAACTATTCAATGTATTTAATAATGGCCATATACTTACAATAAAGCTGAATATAAACATCTTTGTATAAATGTATATTAAGTGGGTATTTAGAACTTTAAAACTCCTTATATTTAGTATGTATTTAGAATTTTAAAACTCCCTATATTTAGCCGGTATTTAGAACTTTAAAACTCCCCATATTTTGTAGGTATTTAGAACTTTATTATTCCCTATATTTAGTAGGCATTTAGAACATTAAAGACTCTCACATATTTATAGTATTAGAACTGATCACAGATTTCAATAGTAAATAGTTCAGGTTCTCATACCTTCAAAACACTTCATTCATTTAGAGGCAAATTAGAACTTAAAACTCCCATTATTTAATAGATTTAAGTATTTAAAATCCCTATATTTACATAATTGAAACTACAAACACTTTCTATATTTATTAAGGTATTTAGAACTTTAAAACTTCCTAATTTAGTATGTATTAGAATTTAAAACTCCCCATATTTAGTAGTGTACTTAGAACTTAAAACTCCCATATTTATAGGTATTAAACTTTAACTTCCTATATTTAGTAGGATTTAACTTAAAACTCCCTATATTTATAGATATTATAAACTTTAAAACTTCCTAATTTAGAAGGTACTTAAAACTTAAAACTCCATATTTAGTAGATTTAAAACTTTAAAACTTCCTATATTTAGTAGGTATTTAGAACTACAAAATCTAATTATAATAACTTTATAAATTAATTAGTAGGTACTTAGAACTTAAAACTCCCCATATTTAGTAGGTATTATAACTTTAAAACTCCCTATATTTAGTAGGTATTTTAACTTTAAAACTCCCTATATTTAGTAGATACTTAAAACTTTAAAACTTCCTATATTTAGTAGGTACTTAGAACTTAAAACTTCCCATATTTAGTAGATATTTAGAACTTTAAAACTTCCTATATTTAGTAGGTACTTACAACTTAAAACTCTCCCATATTTAGTAGGTATTTAGAACTTAAAACTCCTCATATTTAGTAGGTATTTAAAACTTTAAAACTCCTATATTTAGTAGGTATTTAGAACTTTAAAACTCCCTATATTTAGTAGGTATTTAGAACTTTAAAACTGCCTATATTTAGTAGGTATTTAGAAACTTAATAAACTACTTAAAAAAAATATTATTTTTTAATTTTTTTATATCATCAGGAAAAATTGATGAAAAACTCTTATCGACCGTGTATTATCACTCTATCATGCTATATGCTAATAGCATTTAGTAACCCTGCTACCAAATTAACAAACAACACATGACAGCAAAGCTATATATAGATTTCGTAAAGTTTATTCACTCACACGTTTACTTTTAATTATTCAAATTGAAACAGACTTATTTAAAAAAAAAAAAAAAGGATTCATTCTTAAGGAGATAAAAATAGAAATTAATCACCGTAGAACAATTATCACAAGATTCAAAAGTACAATGGGGGATACGTGGATTTTATCTAATTTGCTTGTATGGAATTCTTGACTCTATTAATACCTTAATCAATGATTAGTCAATGACCTCTCCATTCAACTAGAACTACATTTGGTATAGCTGCTTGCATAACCTTAGCTCATTACTGGATTTTAAGCAACATGATAGGGAAAAGTCAAACAGAGATCGTAAAAATGAGTCTCTAAAATTGTTAATAAGTTCAAAACTGCTTAAGACATGGAGGCAGGTGGGGTTTAGGATATAGTGTTCATTCCTAAGTACTGAAGATTGAGTGTAACACAGCTTAAGACATGGAGACAGGTGGGGTTTAGGATGTAGAGTTCATTCCTAAGTACTGAAGATTGAGTGTAACACAGCTTAAGACATGGAGACAGGTGGGGTTTAGAATGTAGTGTTCATTTCTTAGTACTGAAGATTGAGTGTACCACAGCTTAAGACATGGAGACAGGTGGGGTTTAGAATGTAGTGTTCATTTCTTAGTACTGAAGATTGAGTGTACCACAGCTTAAGACATGGAGACAGGTGGGGTTTAGAATGTAGTGTTCATTTCTTAGTACTGAAGATTGAGTGTACACAGCTTAAGACATGGAGACAGGTGGGGTTTAGAATGTAGTGTTCATTTCTTAGTACTGAAGATTGAGTGTAACACAGCTTAAGACATGGAGACAGGTGGGGTTTAGGATATAGTGTTCATTCCTTAGTACTGAAGATTGAGTGTACACAGCTTAAGACATGGAGACAGGTGGGGTTTAGGATATAGTGTTCATTCCTTAGTACTGAAGATTGAGTGTAACACAGCTTAAGACATGGAGACAGGTGGGGTTTAGGATGTAGTGTTCATTCCTTAGTACTGAAGATTGGGTGTAGTACAGCTTAAGACATGGAGACAGGTGGGGTTTAGGATGTAGTGTTCATTCCTTAGTACTGAAGATTGGTGTAACACAGCTTAAGACATGGAGACAGGTGGGGTTTAGAATGTAGTGTTCATTTCTAAGTACTGAAGATTGAGTGTACCACAGCTTAAGACATGGAGACAGGTGGGGTTTAGAATGTAGTGTTCATTTCTTAGTACTGAAGATTGAGTGTACCACAGCTTAAGACATGGAGACAGGTGGGGTTTAGAATGTAGTGTTCATTTCCTTAGTACTGAAGATTGGGTGTAAGCACAGCTTAAGACATGGAGACAGGTGGGGTTTAGAATGTAGTGTTCATTTCTTAGTACTGAAGATTGAGTGTAACACAGCTTAAGACATGGAGACAGGTGGGGTTTAGAATGTAGTGTTCATTTCTTAGTACTGAAGATTGAGTGTACCACAGCTTAAGACATGGAGACAGGTGGGGTTTAGAATGTAGTGTTCATTTCTTAGTACTGAAGATTGAAGTGTACCACAGCTTAAGACATGGAGACAGGTGGGGTTTAGAATGTAGTGTTCATTTCTTAAGTACTGAAGATTGAGTGTACACAGCTTAAGACATGGAGACAGGTGGGGTTTAGAATGTAGTGTTCATTTCTTTAGTACTGAAGATTGAGTGTACCACAGCTTAAGACATGGAGACAGGTGGGGTTTAGAATGTAGTGTTCATTTCTTAGTACTGAAGATTGGGTGTAGCACAGCGTAAGACATGGAGACAGGTGGGGTTTAGGATATAGTGTTCATTCCTTAGTACTGATAATTGGGTTTAACACAACTTGGGTTTAACCCTTGCAGGTAGCGACTCAAGCTGAGAGGCCACTTCTTGATGATGAACACAAATTGTTCGAAACGCGTTTTTGCAGTTGAATAAAACTTCATTTGTGTTGAGACTTTTGTTTGTTTATCCATTTTACCTCAGAATGAGCTAATCTCACTTAATCAAAATTAAAATATTTTCCAAATAAAGAATGAGTATCACATTGTCCTACTGATAAGTCTATAAATGAATGTCGGAAACTAACAGTTTATAAGAAACACTTTCTTTAGTCAACATAATAACTACTCCACCAGAATGTTGAATTTGGCTCAGCAAGGAGAATTTTATTCATCAACTTGAACCACCTATACTCTAATTCAATAGTCTTGAAATCTTTGAGACCACAAAAAGCAATATTCAAAAAAATCTTCAGAATTTGTAATATATATTCATCAGTGGTGTGATATACCAAAATAAACCTGTATATTGACATCTGGTTCAGTCACTATCTGTATTTC
Source organism: Hermatobates lingyangjiaoensis (assembly GCA_026182355.1). Classification (NCBI taxonomy): domain Eukaryota; kingdom Metazoa; phylum Arthropoda; class Insecta; order Hemiptera; family Hermatobatidae; genus Hermatobates; species Hermatobates lingyangjiaoensis. The sequence continues at coordinate 84,706 of JAPFBL010000656.1, forward strand.
TTCCTGAATGAAAGACTAATGAACATCTTTCATTTAGGTATTTATATTCTGCCTAAGTCAGACATTATATACCCTAGATGTTTGATATTGTATTCACTTATAATAAAGTTGAGTGTAGGCTACTGCAGATTTTTTTAAATAGTGATAATAGACATTTAAAATGAGATTTATACAATGAGATGCAATACTTCAAACACCACTATGTTGGTGTACAGCGATATTATGTACGCAATCATGACTTAATCAGAGAAAAAATTAATACAAGAAATTTTTAAAACAATAAAAAGATTTTTTTTAAAAAATAAAAAATAATTTGGTCTATGATGTAATTTGAAGCTTATGAGGATGCAAAAATCATTATTTTGTTAAACACTTTGATGTTTTTTTTACCTATATTAAAGTTGAGTTTATGCCACTCCAAATTTTGTACATACATGCGGATATTACAAAAAATTGCAGAAAAATATATTAAATTATATTTCAATTGATTAAAATAAGAAAAAATATTCAGAAAAAGAAGATTTGATTAGTAAAGAATAAGTTTTCAAAAACATCATGGTACTCCTAGCGCACAATCAAGGAACTTTGAAAGGTTTAAAATTGCAGGAAAATACATATAAAAATATTAAATTATATTCTAATTGATTAAAATAAGAAAGAATATTCAAAAAAAGAAGATTTGATTAGTAAAATAAGTTTTCAAAAACATCAAGGTACTCCTAGTGCACAATCAAGAAAGTTTGAAAGTATTAATGTATTCTCTGCGTCTAAGCGCTTATAAACAAACTAGGTAACTTAAATAACGTAATGGCGAGACCTAGGTGAGTGACCCTTAGATAGTTGTACGTCTAAATCTGTAAAAAGTCATAAGCGAGAAAATATAAAATACACTGTTAGCTAAATATTCATATTAAAGCAGTTTATTAACTCTACAGAAAAGTTTATAAAACTACTTAAATGATTATATCTTTATTTTGTATAATTTACTTAATAAATGGAAAAACGATCTAAAGTGGACACAATAACAATCCAAAATTGAGAGTAGGTAGCACAAAAAGTAAAGAAACACACTTACAAACTCAAATTTTTTGGGCAGTCCAGGTAATAATTTTCTATAACTTTCATTGGCAGCATTTTTTTGTTCTGATGTTATCTAAGCAAACAAAATTTAAAAACCGTACAAGTTTAAAATGGGCATTTGCCATTTATTTAAAATTTAACATTAAATATTAAATTTAATAATTAAATTAAATCATTATTTTAATTTAAGAAATAGGCATTCTTACGCACCATTGTATATTATTTTTGATACATGAAGATATGATGTTTCATTCGCTTAAACTTCTTTCCATTAAGTGAAATTAAGAATTGTAGTTGGTTGAGTTATTAGAATATATTCTATTTAAATTGGCTGTAAGTTAGTAGAATTATTAGAAATTATTCTTTTTAAAACGATACAAAAATCATAAACTAATAAATAACGTTTTATCTATTAGTATAAATTATATTCATGTTTATTTCTTTGGTTATTTCATGGTACAATACAGTATTAGTACAGTATTTCATAGTGCAATACAGTATTGTAATACTTTAGTATTGTTAATACTAAAGATTCACCAGAAATTTATTATAGATCTACACTACAGAAATTACCACCGGTGTAAACAGTATCGTAAACTAAAAGACTGTCAATTAATTATTATTATTATTATCATCAGCGTAAACAACATTAGATTTTTTTTAAACAATTATAATTCGTATAATTCAAATAATTCCAACAATTGGAAAAAGTTGAATGTTTTTAGACCAATTTATATTATTATTACGGTATACCGTTAAACCTCCTACGAAGATGTTGGAGTCGTTTAAAAAGTACAACGATTCTAACATCATCTTACGAGGTATGACGGTTTACGATAATAATAATAATATAAATCATACTAACCTCAGTGGTAATTATAATATGCATGTATTTTTAGCACAGTACTAATACTGTATTGCACTATGAAATACTGAATTAATATTGTATTATACTATGAAAAACTGTACTAATACTGTACTGCATATGAAATACTGTACTAATACTGTACTGCACTATGAAATACTGTACTAATACTGTATTGCACTATGAAATACTGAATTAATATTGTATTATACTATGAAAAACTGTACTAATACTGTACTGCATATGAAATACTGTACTAATACTGTACTGCACTATGAAATACTGTACTAATACTGTATTGCACTATGAAATACTGAATTAATATTGTATTATACTATGAAAAACTGTACTAATACTGTACTGCGTATGAAATACTGTACTAATACTGTACTGCACTATGAAATACTGTACTAATACTGTATTGCACTATGAAATACTGAATTAATATTGTATTATACTATGAAAAACTGTACTAATACTGTACTGCATATGAAATACTGTACTAATACTGTACTGCACTATGAAATACTGTACTAATACTGTACTGCACTATGAAATACTGTACTAATACTGTACTGCACTATGAAATACTGTACTAATACTTCAGTCTTTCATAATACTGTAAAAAAATAAATTTCAGTGATTCTAATGTTTTTTAAAACAAAATAGTTTAAAATAATCCTGTTTTAAAAAGTGTATTACCATTTTCTTTTTGATAAAAATATTATGAATGACTTAATCATAAAGCACTCTGACAAAGACGTCAAATTCATGATAATCCTCGGGAAATGAAAGCGTTATATTTTTACAATTACCATTGAATGACAGTGCAAAACTTATCACTAATAGAACTTCTATAATTTTACAATTATAACTTACTAGCAGAACTACCCGGCGTTGCCTGGGACAAAATAAGAAAATAATGAAATTATGGCTAAGTATTGAATGAAGCAAAGAATCTAAACTTCTAAGTATATATTTCTATCAGAAATTCTATAACAGTACAACATATTTTCTAACAAAACAAAACTTCATAACATGTTAACAAATTAAGTTTCTTATAAACAGAGACACATTCCATTATTGAGGTTTAATCCCAACTAAAATTCTGATACAAAAAACATTTAATTTTTGTCAGGTTTAGGTTTGAGCTTTAAGAAGGAAGAATTTAAGTTAATATTTATTCTATTGTGTACGTCGGTGGCGCACCGTCGCCACAGACCGGGCAGCCTGGAGGGCAATAATTGGTCAGGCCCAGTCCCTCCACGGGACGTAGAGCCAACGAGTAGTAGTAGTAGTAGTATTTATTCTATCAAATCATAATAAACATATCAGAGTACTTCATGATAAACAACATTTTTTGTCTTATCTTCTGGTGCAAGGATGTAAAAATTTTTGGAACTGCCAACTCTTGAACATCCTACATATAGCTGTCCATGAGAGAAACATGGTTCAAGCAGATGCAAGCCAGCAACTGAAAGAGTTTGTCCTTGCGATTTGTTAATGGACATTGCGAAACTTAGTTTGACGGGAAATTGTAGACGCTTGAAATTGAACGGAACATCTGTTGGAATGACTGGAATTCTTGGGATAAAGACATCCTGCCCTTTACCACGTCTCTGTATCAGTGCGCTTGGTTTCCTTTCTTATCTCTCCTGAAGACGGTTCAACCGAAAATTAGAGACTGTAAGTGTGTGTTTTTAATTTCTCTACGTTTACTTTATGTACATTGAACTGTATTTGTCCATTTCGGATCGTATTTTCATCAAAAAAGTGATATATATATATATATATATAACACAACTTTATTTTACAAAATTAATACTGTTACTTTTGTAAATTGAAATATCCTTTATATACCTTTCCAAATTTAGTCTAAACATTGTATTTTTTTTTTTATTTTCAAAGAATTAGCACCATTTTCATCTGGTATTTCACCATAATTAGAAGTTATTGCACCATAACTTGGGGGATTGCCTCTGGTACCCCCTTAGTTTTGTTCATTTACCCCCAAAGACCTCCCATGCCAAGTTTCAGCCCAATTGGTCCAGTAGTTTTGATTTCTATAGAGAACAAACAGATATATAAACAAGACACTACGAAAATATATATTAGATATATTATATATGCGTATAATAATATAATTTTTCATATTATATTTTTGATAGGTAACATTCATGAACCTTTATTTTTAGTATGTTTTAAGAAGTACAGGGTCAGGCAAAATGATCTGACTCATTTTTAGGTTAAATAAAAGACAAATAAACTAAATAAAAAATAAAGTGTTTTTATTTTGAAAATTATATATAATGCCATTTTGTTTCATTAAGTTTTTTAAAAAAAAAGAATGGCATCATATGTACTTTTCGAAAATAAAAAACTTTATTGTTTATTTACTTTATTTGCCTTTTATTTAACCTACAAATGTGTCAAATCATTTTGCCTGGCCCTGTATGATTCATTAATTAGGAGAGCTTTTTTAAATTCTCATAATTCTATTTTATATTATGTAGGAACACATAAATATTTTGGGTACGCAGAAAAATATGTTTAAAATTTTTAAATAATTCTAATTGTTTTAACTAGAATCAACATATTTAATTTGCATAAAGGGAACAGGTGAATAATAAACTCCCTGTATTTAGAGGTCACTGAAATCAGGAAAACAAAACAAAAATACTATTACAATTGACACATTGGTACAAAGGTCAGAGGTGAATAGTGAGAAGATAACGAGATATAGTGTGTGAGAGTGAGAAGGAGAAGAAAACAGAGTGCAATATGAATATAGAGGAGGGGGGGGAGTGTGTGACAGAGATGAATAGTGAGTGGGAGCGAGAGAGGAGATGGTAATTAAAGATGGTGGCAAGCATAGAGGCTTTATATCAAACATTCAATTAGAAAATGAAACGCATAATTTTTAATAAATGTCATTGTTTATAATTGTCTAATATTTTATTTTAACAGTTATATAACTTAATTTTTTTTTTATATTCACTTCAAGAATTTTCGATCATCAAACAGTAACGAATTGAAGACCTAATTTAAAAATCTACTTTCTAAATAAGTAAATTTCAGACGCCTTTTGCAGAGTGTTACAACTCATAATTGATAGAAGTGAATCTTTAATTAGATTAGTTGGAAAGTAGCAAAATTATATAAAACAACTGGACTATGAAATTCAATTATGTATTTTAATTTCATTGTATTGAATTTTATTCAAGTATTGCAAAGAAATTATTTTAGATTAGGTTTATAAATTAAATCTTTTAATTTAATAATTTATTATTTGATATTGATTGATCAAAAAGAAGTAAAGACACTTTCATTTAACTTTTAATAGAGGTATTGTTTATGAAATATTGTATACAATATATGCAAAAATATATATAATGAAAATGATGAAAAATAATATAACAGATCATGCTCTATGAACAAATAGATCTACCTTTGTATGACGAGACGTGATTTTGGTGTCGTTTGTTTGGCGAAGCGAGAAGAGGACTGACGTGTTAAGACCTGCATCCAACTTTAGGGTCCAAAGTTCGCTTAAATTCATTCTACTGGGAAAGCTACCCCCCCACTATACCTTTACAACTGCGTCTTAATTTATTATGAGAGCAAATAAATGTCTCCTAGTAATTAAAGCAAAAATTGTATAAAACAATCCTCTCCTGTTTTATTCCAAAGTAAATGATATTTATGAGTTTTTCTTTCTTGCACTGATTCAAACACAGCCCACTAAGGTTAGTAGTTTAGTGCAAGTATTTACTTCTTTATAATATATACTTATATAAATTGATAGCGCATTTGACTTAAAATAAGTTACATAGTTTTAAAACGATAACAAATTTAAAAATGAATTATAATTTATTTTCAAAATCTAAAAGCATTTTTTTTTCATATTATTTTCAGAAATGATTGAATTTATTTCATCTGTTGATAATCGGTTTAGAATACAATATACTAGCATCACTATAAGTAATGTATGGTAGTAAAGGTGAGTCTGATTTGAAGATTTTGACGTATTTACACATACTTAGTCCCCTGACTACATTTTGTCAATTTTTTGATGTCACAGTGAGTGTGAATGGGATTAGATAAGAGATATTATATAATATGTGTTTGGAGCATTTGCTTTTACCCTCTAGAACATTTTTGAGAGTGCGTGCCAAAATCAGTCAAGTCTGTGACACAAACTTTTACCACGTGCCACCATTTTTTTTAAGAACATATTTGGTATCTCTTAAGTACTTTTTAAACGAAAAAAAAAATAAATTACATCAGCGCAGTAAAACATAGTATAAAAAAACAGAAAAAAAAATTATATAACCTTTTAAAAAAATAAGGTAACTATGGCAACAAGATCAACTTCTTTTTCTTGAGACCTCTTTAGCTTTGTAGAGCTTAAACCTCTTCACCACTAGAACGTACATATACTGTCATAGCATGAAAGCTTATAACCCCAAGGAAAGTAGTTTTTTTTTTCTGTGCTTAGGGTAACCTGTGCTCTTGAGTGCCAGAGACAAGTCTTCGGTGTGCCAAATTTGGCACTCATGCCAGAGGTTGCCCAGCCCCGGCTCTATAATATCTTTACTCTGCCATGGCGAAATATTTTTAACCTTTGTATTGTGTTCAACTTTAACCAATCATCGAAACGTCGTTTCGTTCTAATGAATGACCCTAATACAGAAAATAACCCAGTTAAATCATGATATCTTAAACATTTTAAAATCTATATTCAAATTATTTCATTTGCAATCACTTTCAATTGGATGTGCCACCTGACTTAGCCTTACGATCTCTCTCAAAGATTTCTCCTTTAGTTACTATAAAAGATAGCCATAAAGACAACGTATACACAAAATAGTCTGTAGTGAATCACAACATGAACTTTATTTTTTTTATTTTATACGCACTCACAAACACACACTCACACACACACACACACACTCACTCACCACACACACACACACACACACACACACACACACACACACACTCAAACAAACAAACAAACAAACACACATACACACACACACACACACACACACAACACACAACAAACAAACACACATACACACACACACACACACACAAACAGACACACATACATACATACACACACACACAAACACACACACACACACACTACTTTGAGGAAAACTATTTTATTTGACTCAGGTGATAGTACAGATAAAACCTGCATAAATATACAGCTATTTTTAGGTGCCTGATACTAAAGCGTAGTAGTTGGTTTCAATTTCGTTTGCGTTTATCATAATTTGCTCGAGTTTAAAAAAAAAATGAGTTCTACCTACCTACATACTAAAAAAGAAGAATGCCTAGAATAAATCAAATTTGAGCTTACTATCTAAAGGTGCAAAACGTAAAAGAAACTGCAGAGATAATGACAGTTATAAACTGTACTAATAATGATATTTTATACTATTCTATATTTTAGAATACCACGTATCATACCTGAATTTTTGTGAAATACCCTTCAAAAATAGGGCACGTCTACTAGTATATAATAAAACTAACAATATAATATAAAAATAGAACTTATAATACTATTTAGAATAAATCAACAATACAATATAGAATGAACTAACATATACATATAGATTAGAACCAACTCATTACAAGTTTTCTATTACGTTTCATAAATTGGAGAAACCGAATCACGACCTAAATAAGAAAAATATCAATATGATCGAAGGTTGTCGGTTTGTCAGTAAAACTTTGTCCCACAAGGGAACATCACGTAGGCCATAAGCATTGGCCCTTTGTGATACCATAGCTAGAAAACTTGATTCTACAGTAGATTTGTAGTAGGATCTTTAACGAGTACCTGACATCGTACAGGCTCGGGACTCGACGTTGGAAACGTCCTTCAACTGTAGGAAGTGAAGTGCTCATGGACGTTTATTCACCTCCCGCGTGAATAAATCGTTTGTCACAGTGAGATGAACCCCAGGTCCTACCATTAAGACATAGGAGCCGTAAACCACTTGAGCTAGCCTGGCCCCTTTCATATGATGAAGTGTTGCCTAACTTAAAATTCAAAGAAAGGAATATGGACATAGATTATTAATTCAGGATACAGAAGCGAGAGAATCATAAAAAAAGGATTTAAATAGCTAGAGATTGGTTAAACCTGGTGAAACTTCACGAGTATACAAGCTTTCAGACCTCTTAACTGAACACAAGTACGAACCAGACACTATGAAAGTCAGGTATTGTGCATTAATTGGGATTTGCTGAGGAATTAAATTGAAGAACAAACATTAAATGTAACGGAACACTATGAGTATTTTACATCATATGAAATAAACCATTAGTTGTGCGATCAGTAAGTTGTATAGGATGTTACTCATCCATTGAAGAATAAATGTTTTGATAAACAAACAAAAGTCAGCCACTTAATATGAACAGGCATAATTCAACAGCAACAACGCGTTCTCACGCTATATGAAGCCTTCCTGAGGAATGAACTTACAAAGTTCAGTAAAGAGATTGATTAGTTGATTGAATAAGCAATTCATTATCTAATTGAGACTTTCTTGACTCTGAATTTATCCATTCTCTGGACCTGCCAGATATAGAGTACAGATAATATTATTAATTACATAACAGACACCATTTGTATGCCTTGAAGAACTTAAAAGCAGTAACATTACAATTTCATGTTACGAAATACGAAGTGACCCAAAAAATTACATACGGGACACGACTAATAAGGTAATTGCTCTACACAGTTAATATGCCATAAACACGGCATGTGACAGTTCAAATGATTGGATTGTGACGTTGGATTGGGGTTCAACTGATAGAGTATACGGAACGGTAACATACCATAGTGAAGGTGGTCTTGAGCCTACTGTATGTAAGATTCATTCAAATGGTTATATGAACATTAGGTACCATAACTAGTGCGTAATTCTAGTTATAATTGACGTTAACTAAGTCGCATAATGTGACACTTTATCTAACGCATGTGATGCATCGACTCAAGTTATTACGAAACCAAGTTTATAAATCAAAAAAAGTCAACTCCATAAGTTAATGCTCGTTAGTACAGAAGTTCAACTGATTGTTCTATCCATGAACCTTGAAGGAACTTGACAGCTAATTGTAGTGTATACAAAAAGGCATTTGTTTAACACTGTCACTAATAATACTGTGTATTGCTAATCCAAAATTCTCTAGCATTATCACTAATGCTACGTATAAGTCATAAATCACACTCTTCATAAGACGTAATAAATTCCATTTATACAAAATTTAGCATCTGATTGTTTAAGACGTTTCACAGTCAAACTTTACGGGTACTTAAATCCAATTGCTTCTCTTCAGTTTCCCAGGAATCTCAAGATAACCCAAGGAAAGATAACGAGAAATCTACTGCTACGACAATCTAATATAGAATACAATCAACGAAACAATAGTAGAATAAATTGAACCAGTGGGTTCATTCTTTACTTCTGTGTATCGAAGTTATTCCATAATCACTTACTACATATGTGTTATGCAAGATATGTAGATTACAGATGGCATGTCATACGTAAACACACGATGTAGAAACAAGCATATGGCTATCTGTGATACAACATATTATTGATACATATTTACGATAATATCTACAGTAGAGTAGGGATCTTGTCTAACGACATACCTAAAACATCGTAACATTGTTCTGTTCAACAATTGAGTCTTTATAATGAAGTCTATAGCATAGACATGAGGGATAGAAGTGCTAAATAGACATGTTATATTCTTACCTAACAAACAAGAACTAAATCGAGGGCCAGGTGAGGATTGAACCCCGGTCCTATCAGTTCAGAGGTGAGCACGTAACCACTGAGCTAGCCTGGCCCCTTTCAATATGATGAAGTGTTGTATATAAAATTCAAAGAAAGGAATATGGACAAATATTAAAGGACTAAAGGAGAGAATCATAAAACAAAGATTTAAATAATAGAGATTTGGTTGAACCTGGTGAAACTACGAGTATACAAGCTTTCAGAAACCTCTTAACTGAACACAAGCACGAACCAGACACTATGATAAATTCAATATTGTGCATTATTTGGGATTTGTTGAGGAAAAGAAGGAAGAACAAACATTAAATGTAACGGAACACTATGAGATTTATACATATAGAAATAAATCATTAGTTGTGCGATCCGTAATTGTGTAGTATTTACTCATTCTGAAGTAAAATGGATAAACAAACAAAAGTCACCACACATATGAAGTTTTTATTCAACACAACAACAACAACGCGTTTCAGGATGTGGTGTCTTCCTGATGATGAACACAAAGTGTTCGAAACGCGTTGTTGTTGTTGTTGAATAAAAACTTCATTTTTGTGGAGACTTTTGTTTGTTTATCTATTTTACCTCAGTATAGAGAAGTACAGATAAAATTATTAATTACAAAACAGACACTATTTGTAGCCTTGAAGAACTTAAAAGCTAACATTACAATTTGAAGTTAAATACGAAGTGAAAAAAAAATACATACATAACATAATAAGGTAATAATTTAAAAGTTAATATACATAAACACGCATGTGACAGTTCAAATAGTTGGTTTTGACGTTGGATGGGGTTCAAAACTGATAGAGTACGGAAGGTAACATAATAGTGAAGGCGGTTTTACCTATTTAGTAAAAGATTATGAAAATGGTTATAATGAACACTAGGTACTATAACTAGTGCGTAATTCTAGTTATAATTTAATTAACTAGTGATAATGTGACACATTAACATGTGATGCATCGACTCAGTTATTACAAACATTTATAAATCAAAAAAAGTCACTCCATAAGAAAGTGCTGTTATACAAAACATTACTGAGACCTATCTGGACTTGAGGAACTTGAACATTGGAGTTTTAAAAAAGCTTCAAAGAATCATAAAATACTGTCATTGGAATCCAAAACACTCCGCACTATCACTAATGCTACGTATTATGTCATAAATCACACTCTTCATAGAGACGTAATAAATTCCATTTATGCAAAATTTTATCATCTGATTGTTAAAAGACGTTTCACACCAAACTTTCCTCTTACTTAAATCCAATTGCTTCTTCTTCATCTTTCCCCAGGAATCTCTCAAGAAGACTCAAGGAAAGATGACCGAGAAATCTACTGCTACGACAATCTAATATATACAATCAAGAAACCTAGTGAAAAGTTGAACCAGTGGGTTTCATTCTTTACTTCTGTGTATCGAAGTTATTCTATAATCACTTACTACAAATGCGTGTTAAGCAAGATATGTACATTAAGATATGTATATGTAAATAAAGATGTTAAAAACAAAATATTATCTTACGACATATTACCGGTACATATTTACGATAATATTTACAAAATATTGTCTTGTCTTACGACATATAAAAAAATATAACATTGTTCTGTTCAACGATTGAGTCTTTTATAATGAAGTCTATATCATAGACATAGACATAGCATAGCATAGACATAGAAGTCTATAAATAGACATTTGTTATATTCTTATAACAAACAAGAACTATATTTCAGTTTTGGTATATTTGGATCAAGAACTATATTTGGTATTGCTGTTAGTATACAATGTTCAGCTTTCATACCATGGATTTGTTAGATAAAAGAAGTTTATAAATAGACATTTGTTATATTCTTATAACAAATAAGAACTATATTTCAGTTTTGGTATATTTGGATCAAGAAGTATATTTGGTAATTCTGTTAGCACACAATGTTCAGTGTTCTTACCATGGATTTATTAGCTAAAACATTGATAATCTTCCTCTAAAATGGCAAAAAACCATCATTCCTGACCTTATACGATGTCAGAATAGGTACTTGTTAGTTATCCTAACAAACTTGAGTAAAATAATACTTCAAAACTTCGAATCAAGAGTTACATACATTATGAAAACAGTTGGTTTTCTGCTAGTATAAACGGTATAGTGACAACATGAAATGAAAGCTCCTCCCCTTTTTCCCTGCTGGTAAGGTTAAAAGTTAAGTATCAGGCAAATTGTTTCTTTTTTCTCGATTTGAGTACGCTGACCTGACACTGATGCGTGAAGTAAGTCTTGATGCGCAACGTAGTATCGTGCGGGCCCGCCTCCGCGTGGTCACCTCAGGTACTTTGGAGTAATCTAAAGTGGCTAAAGGGCAGCACGTTAAACTAGTCGATCTGATTTGATTTTTCGTAGTTATATGGCCGAAAGGCTTAGGAACACATATAAAGTCAAGACAGGTTAGAGGTGGTTTGGCTAAAGGGCAGCACGTTAAACTAGTCGGCCTGATTTGATTTTTGGTAGTTATATGGCCGAAAGGCTTAGGAACACATATAAAGTCAAAACAGGTTAGAGGTGGTTTGGCTAAAGGGCAGCACATAAAACTAGTCGGCCTGATTTGATTTTTGGTAGTTATATGGCCGAAAGGCTTAGGAACACATATAAAGTCAAAACAGGTTAGAGGTGGTTTGGCTAAAGGGCAGCACGTTAAACTAGTCGGCCTGATTTGATTTTTGGTAGTTATATGGCCGAAAGGCTTAGGAACACATATAAAGTCAAAACAGGTTAGAGGTGGTTTGGCTAAAGGGCAGCACGTTAAACTAGTCGGCCTGATTTGATTTTTCGTAGTTATATGGCCGAAAGGCTTAGGAACACATATAAAGTCAAAACAGGTTAGAGGTGGTTTGGCTAAAGGGCAGCACGTTAAACTAGTCGGCCTGATTTGATTTTTCGTAGTTATATGGCCGAAAGGCTTAGGAACACATATAAAGTCAAGACAGGTTAGAGGTGGTTTGGCTAAAGGGCAGCACGTTAAACTAGTCGGCCTGATTTGATTTTTGGTAGTTATATGGCCGAAAGGCTTAGGAACACATATAAAGTCAAAACAGGTTAGAGGTGGTTTGGCTAAAGAGCAGCACGTTAAACTAGTCGGCCTGATTTGATTTTTTGTAGTTATATGGCCGAAAGGCTTGGGAAAACATATAAAGTCAAAACAGGTTAGAGGTGGTTTGGCTAAAGGGCAGCACATTAAACTAGTCGGCCTGATTTGATTTTTGGTAGTTATATGGCCGAAAGGCTTGGGAACACATATAAAGTCAAAACAGGTTAGAGGTGGTTTGGCTAAAGGGCAGCACATTAAACTAGTCGGCCTGATTTGATTTTTGGTAGTTATATGGCCGAAAGGCTTGGGAACACATATAAAGTCAAAACAGGTTAGAGGTGGTTTGGCTAAAGGGCAGCACTTAAACTAGTCGGCCTGATTTGATTTTTGGTAGTTATATGGCCGAAAGGCTTAGGAACACATATAAAGTCAAAACAGGTTAGAGGTGGTTTGGCTAAAGGGCAGCACGTTAAACTAGTCGGCCTGATTTGATTTTTGGTGGTTATATAGCCGAAAGGCTTAGGAACACATATAAAGTCAAAACAGGTATAGTGACAACAAAAATTGACAAAAAATAATTTGGTATACTAGTTAGCCTATCATCCACGTGTTCAGCGTTCAAGAACATACATACGTTTTTAAGTAGGACATCGAAAACAAACTTGAATAACATAAAATTTAATCCTTATCTTGAATCAGATAAATAATTAAAACAGTTGATTTTATATTAATATTGAAAAAATAAAAGGGAAGGTGAAAAAATATTGACAAAAAATAATTTGCTATAGTGGTTAGAGTATCTGCATTGTATATAAATAACTAAAAAAGTTGGTTATATACCAATATAGACAAACATTTTAGTTAAATTGACAAGTCGAAATAAGAAAACTCTTGTTTGTTAAGTTTTAGAGTAACCAAGGTACCAACCTTTGGGGTTTGCGGAGGATTTTCTAAACAGCATTGTCCCATATCAAATGTAGATTGAGCCATTCAGTTCTAATAGTTGTCAAATGAAAAATCGAAGAAAAACTGAAATAAAAGCAAACTGGCGATGGTTTCGACCAAAACGTGACTACAATAAGTAATCAGCGATCGCTTTGGTGGTCTTGTGACGTCAAAAACTAGTAAGAGGCTAATAAAAACGTCGAGAGTTTTAAACTCGCATCAAGTATATAGTCGTTTTGGCATTCAAGCCCAGTCTGCTTGAAACACCTTGGCTGCATACAAAACCACAACAACTACGCAAGTTTTTTCAAAGTAAACAATCATCTTGGCGACTCTAAAAACCAATAAACAAAAGCCTATTTTAGACCTATTTCAAAGCATCATAAAAGAAAATCGCTTACCATCATTAAACTTTTAAAAAACATAATCATGAAAATACCTCAGTCACTTTACTAAACATGAAAATTAGTAAAAAAAAAATATCTTGATTAAAGTTACTTAAAAAATATCGCATTATTGTATGAAAAAAATATACTTTTCAGCATTGGCGTACAACGGGAAAAATCTCCAATTGTTACCAAACGCCTTCATTGTATTTTTTCTCAGTTTAATAGTAAAAACGAAAGAAAAAAAGAGATAGAAACAAGCATGGCTCACGTTTATATTTTGACGATCGTCTCATCAGTAGGCAAAATATAAGTAAGTTATATTTCGCCTGTTTCTATCTCTGTGTTAACTTTGTTTTAACTATTTTTTTTTAAAGTCCGTTGGACCATTCCATTTTAGTTATATATATATATTTGGGAACAGTCCTTCATTTAATCTATATATATATATATATATAACAGTTCAAAAATGAAGAAAAGCAACACACAGAGAAAGAGACACACTTACAAACTGAAATTTTCGGATGATCCGTCTTCAGGAGAAAAGAGATGGGTGACCAAGCACGCCGAAAACACAACGGCCGTTAAAAATCTCTTAAACCACAAAAAAAAAAATTCAAAAAATAGAGCAAAATCTTTCGTGGAAATAACTGGTCAGGCTTATTCACTTTTATGATTTGGTTTTACTTCTGCAGTAAATAACTTTCTTTACATATACTTAAAAAATGTCTCCTTACTTTTTAATGTAATTATTTGTATAGTAATTCATTACTCACTATTTTCTTTAAGATTTTCTTTTTTTTTTTTAATAATTTCTCATAAGTAGGAAGAATTAGCGGGTAACCGTAACATACAGTCAGGTCTTGTTTCCTACAGTGTTACACTCTGTGTGATAATATCGAAACTAATTGTCCTGTGCGCAAGCAAACATACAAGCAAAAACAAAGAGAGTTTTATAGTAACATAGATATGAATTTCTTCCAGTGTCATAGCAACAAGGGTGTCAGGAGGGGAGGCACAGCCGGGGGATGGCATTTTGAGGAGGTAAAAATAAAAAATAGAAAAAAATTAAAATAATAAACAGCTAACAAAAAATCTCAAATTTTATTTAAGATGAGTCTTTAAGGTCGTAATTGTTTTATGTCTATAAACTGCTTTTAAACAAATGTTTCAACTATAATATTTTCAAATTTAAAATAAATTTATTTTAATTTTTTCAAAACTAGTTTTTAAAGGGGTTGAATTTTTTTTATATTTTTTTGCGTAGCTAGCTAATTAAATTTAACACTTGTTTTTTATGATTTGAATTCTATGTTTTTGTTTTAAAAAAATCTTTGGCTTTCTTTTATGATGACTGTATATGTATAAGAGTACTGTAATAAGATGAAAGTCTAGGACTAATAACAGTAGTCTAAAATTAGTTACTTGATTGTGACTCTATGAAAATAAATATTTTTAGGACTTTCTGGAATTTTGAAATTAATGGATTATGAACGGAGAGTGGGAGGACAGCAAATTTTACGACAGCCCCGGGAGGCAAAAATAGATGCTATGCCACTGATCTCTGTCTACAGTTTTTATCACCAATATAGTCAGCCTAATGAACTCAGAGGTACAAGTCTCATTACAATCTGGCCCTCAATTTCATAATTTTTGATAAAATGTCAATTTGATCAATCATTTCACATTTCTTATAACTAATGAAATGATTATTGTCACATATAAACCAATAATATTATTGTTTAAACCAGTGGTTCTCAACGTGGTTCACATGGACCCCTAGGGGTCCACGGAGGATTACTGGGGGTCCATGAGGAAAGTACTATTCTGAAGGTTCATGACACGTGGTTAGGGATCCATGTTAAGTTTATATAAATTTATCAGCAAACCAAAAATAAATCAAAGCGTAGTAAGCTTTGGCCGTACAATATTCACACATAATTAAAATATAAGGCCTAATATCCTCGTCAGTTTGTTAAAATGTTCCAATGTTTTAAAATTTTCTATTGCACTTCTCTTTATGGTACATTCAAAATTGATTCTGATACAATTTATTTCAGGGTACTTTAAAAAATGTTAATAAAGAAATATTTTGTTATTGTTTTAAAAACATTTTTGTATTTCGGCATGCGTTGTAGATGTAATGAAATTATTTCATAATTAACGATAATCATTTATCTAAAAACAAATATTTATTTATAAATTTTCATAATTATGTTTTTTAAGTATCCGGGGGAGTGGGGGTCCACAAGTAGTTTTTAGGGGTTCCACAAGTAGCTTTTAGGGGGTCCACAAGTAGCTTTTAGGTGGTCCACAAGTAGCTTTTAGGGGGTCCACAAGCAAACAAAGGTTGAGAACTCCTGGTTTAAACTGATCCCCTAGCGGGTGATTACGTCAGCTGTTTACCGGCTTTTTGTTTGTTCGGTGATTTACAGATTCTACATTATTGTGAGTCCTAAATTTTGCTTAGGTTAGGTTAGGTTAGGTTACAGTGGCCGTCCCGAGAGAGAACACACATAGGCCATAACCCAGCCCCTTGTGATACCACAAAGTAAATTTTGCTTAACTCGAGTGAATTTCGAGTAGGGATCTTTAAAGAGTACCTGGCATCGTACAGGCTCGGGACCGACTCCGACCTTCCGGGTGAATAAATCGAGGGCCAGCTGGGGATCGAACCCCGGACTACCAGCCCAGAGGTGAGTATGTTTAACCACTGAGCTAGCCTAGCCTCCAAACGAATGATAGATTATTCATTAAGATGTAGACAGCTTCAATAAAACAAATCGGTTGTTAACTTTTTTGACACTATGTTTACTTAAAGAAAAGAAGAGTGTAGGCCATTCAATTTTTTTTTAGTTAGTTTAGGACTACCAACCCAGAGGCGAGCACTTCAACCACTGAGCTAACCTATTCCCCAAACAAATGATAGATTATTCATCAATATGTAGACAGCTTCATTAATACAAATAGGTTGTTAACTTGTTTGATACTATGTTTACTTAAAATAAAGATGAGTGTAGGCCACTAATTTTTTTTTGTAGTTAGACTAACTCAAAGACAGTTAGTTTCTTCAGTCAGGTTTGATTGTTTTGCATATTCTTAAAACCTGATATAATCTGTCTCTTTTCAAGGAACCGTAAAGCACCTCCGCGTTAAAACCTTGAACACCCACCAGAAGCCCGACTTTATAAATCTACTGAGTCATTGATACAATCAGATAAAATCTTATGGTCAACTCAGTCTATTATTTTTAAAAATATTATTATAGTAATGTTTCATGTCTATTTTTCAACTTTTATTGTAAACATAATAATAAACAAATTTATCTTTTTTTTTTCTACTGGAATACTTTCAAGGGCCTAAAATACAATTATTTCTCAAAAAAAAAACGAACTTATGATTGAAAACATACAAATATAGTTGAATTATATATATTCTAATTCAATTTTATAGCATTTTTTGGGGAATTCAAGCATTAAGTCTCCACCAAAAAAATTTTAAATATGAGTAAATACTACACTATAACAGATCGCACAAGTAATGGATTATTAGCTTGGCCAAACCTATTAAACAGGCACAAAGATAGAACTTAAACTGTTTAATCAAAGATTTATATTTAAATATAAATAATATTAATATATAATAATTAAATATAAATATATAATAAAGCTAATGAAAATTAGCTTTAAATGTTTGTTCCTTTGCTTTTGTTTTCAAGTCCCCACACTTATAAGGCTTTTACCATTTATTGATGCTTTAGGGGTAGAAATTGTGGCTCATTTATTATTTGGCACCCATTTCAGTAATAAGAAGGCTGCATTACTTGTTGATTCTACATTTGAGGGTCCTAATTTTTTTTCAACTTAAATATATTTACAGCAGGGGAATTCATTAAGGAGTACCTGACATCGTGCAGGCTTGGGAAAGAGGGCTTAAAGTCCTCTGTTTTAATTCTAGGGGGAAACTGGCGGTGGATTAAAGGACAACTTGTAAACACATCGACCTGATTTAATAAATATGCGATGTCTGGAAAGTTATTATGGCAAAAATCAAAAGAGGTTTAACGTCCTCTCCAAGGGACTAAGTTCTCAGATTTATTCACCTCCCACGTGAATAAATCAAAGACCAGGGTGGGTATCGAACCGTGGATCTATTAGTCCAAAACTAAGCATGTTACCACTATGCTAATCCTTATGTCCTTATGGATACTCGTGATTAAAATGTCTTAAATTCTGGATTTTTGAAAGAAGTAAAATAGTATCTATTAACATCCACTTCAAGTTATTTTTAACTTTTTAGTCATAATTTTATTAAAACCTAAACATTTAAATAAGTGTCAAAACTATTAACCACAATAGTCTGGTTTTCAGACCTTCCTAGTTTTTGTAGGACTCCAGATCAGGGGTTGGCTGTATGCGACTCCGGAGCCGTATGCGGTTCTTTCATCCTTACACTGCGGCTCCGAGTGGCTTGGCAAAATAAATTACTTTAAAAAAGTATTTATATGTATTTCAATTTTGTTAGTTCATTTTTTTAGTGTTTTAGTTCTAAATTGGAAGATCTTTATGCGATCTTGATATTAAATGTTAAAATATTAAAAAAAAAGTATATTTTATTGTTTTTTTGTAGTTCAAAATAAACGCGTCATACTCGTGAAAGCCGGTATTCCCGCCCGAACTCCATATCTTTGTTTACCTTTGTTTACTACATGGATTATTTAAGTTCAGCCTTTTAATTTATTTAAAAGAAGACCATTTAGACATTCTGATTATTTTTTTTCAAGAACTCAGAATGTTCAAAATGTGTTCATTAAAAAATTAAATTGAATTTTCTCTGTACCACTTTGTGGATTTCATAAGCAACACTTTATAGCCCGCGTTATAGCCAACGAGAGGCAACGAGAGTTTGATTTTTTATCCTGGAAAATTGACCGAACCCCGATTAGAGAACACACCTATTCTATCAAACGGTCGATATATTATTGAATCTGTTATATATATTATATATATATATATATATATATATATATGGATTAATTTACCACAATGAAAAACAATTTTTTGAAACAATGCTCTAAGGCCTTTCGTTAACACATCGTCAGAGAGCAAGTGAATTAAAAAATATATATATATACAAAACTAAGGTTTATCAGGACTCTGTCAGTTCTTCAGGTTCAAATTAAACTCTCATTGCCAACGTTTCGGTCTTTATTTAAAACCTTTTTCATAGGCAGAAGAGTATACATTTTGAAACAGAAAAACTAAATATTACATTACAATTGAAGCATGGAAAAAGCATGGAAGTGTAATGGAAACATAGTTTTTCTGTTTCAAAATTTATACTTCTGCCTATGGAACAGTTTTTAAATAAAGACCGACACGTTGGCAATCAGAGTTTAATTTGAACCTGAAGAACTGACCGAGTCCGGATAAACCTTAGTTTTGTTTCTATTTCACGGTCGATACTTTTATCAATATTTATATATATATATATATATATATATATAATATTAAATGCTATCTAATCCAAAAAAAAAAGTTATATTTTTTTTCCTCACAACAGTAACCCTGCTATGAGGGAATATATTTAAGTTCACACGTATCACACAGGGTACAACGTGTATGCAACGAGAAAGTTATTATAAATAATAATAATAAACAATACAAAGTAAGTATAACTATAATCTAAATGTAAATAAGTATAAATAGTATTAACTATAAAGAAAAGGAGTTATATAAGAAGGAAATTTCTGAAATTTGTTTACACCACGACTGTGTAGGGAAATTTGCAAAGGAAAAAAAAAACCATTTCCACTTCGTGTTAGATATCAGTTTATCATTTACAAAGTTACTCGTATAATAAATGTTTCTTTAAAAGTGTCAAAATGTAGACAGCTTCAATAAAACAAATCGGTTGTTACTTGTTTGACACTATGTTTACTTAAAGTAAAGATGAGTGTAGGCCACTAAATTTTTTTTGTAGTTAGACTAACTCAAAGACAGTTAGTTTCTTCAGTCAGGTTTGATTGTTTTGCATATACTTCAGTCAGGTTTGATTGTTTTGCTTATACTTAAAACTTTGCAAAACTTAAAATGGATTTAAAAAAAAAACAACTTTTTTTTTATCAAATTTTGTCAATTTTGTTAAATCAGTGAGTTAGCTTTCAAACTGTTTACTTACAAATAGATTTACGTATTTGTAAAATACGTCATCAAATGTATACAAATACGATGATCGCGTCTTATATATTTTATCAAATAATCTGTTACCTATGATCAAATATAAGAGGTGGATTATCAGCTTCATAGGCATGATGAAGTGAAAAGCACTATGCAATGCTGTTAGTAAGAGAAATGAAAGAGCACAGGCCGTGCCTATGTCAGCACTGTCAACGAGGTTACGCATACATTAGTTGACGTAATTGATAAAAATTAACAATCCGCACATTTTATCTCCAACAAAGAAAGATTATTAACAACATTGTTTGTTTTGTTTTTTTTTTAATTTAATATATTAAAAGGTAACAGTTCTAAGAATTGTACTTTGAGTAAACTTATTTCTTTAAACTTACTCGTATTTCACATATTTGAAAATACATTAATTGTGCAATCTGTTATAGTGCGGTATTTAAAATTCATTATGGGGTATTTTATTCATTTATGTGTAGACATAATTTTTGAAATCTCCCCCCCACACACATGATTAAATCAAATCTAAACAACTGTTTGAAAACATAGGTTATAAAAACAATACGAGTTCAAAATTTAAGAAGAGTAACACACAGAGTAAGGAAACACACTTACAGACTCAAATTTTCGGGTAATCCGTCTTCAGGAGAAAAGAGAAAGGGAGATCAAGCACATTGTAGACGCAACGGCTAGTAACCGTAACTATCCGCTGCGTCTACAATGAGCTTGGTCTCCCTTTCTCTTTTCTCCTGAAGACGGATTACCCGAAAATTTGAGTCTGTAAGTGTGTTTCCTTACTCTGTGTGTTACTCTTCTTAAATTTTGAACTCGTATTGTGTCCAGTTTGGATTGTGTTTCGTTTAATTAAGTGATATATATATATATATATATATATATATATCACTATTTTTCTTTCTTATCTAGGTTTGGTCTAGTTCTGGTCTAGCTGCAATAATGCAACACCTTTAAGCCGACGTTTCGTCTATATTTGTAGACATCTTCAGGGCTATATCAATACAGAATTTAATTACAATAACATGAAACATAATTATATTACATTAATTAATTAATATACATTGGTATTTTTCTATTATAAGAAACTAACTACTTAACGGTTTGTGTTCAAACCAGCTAGTGTGCTGCCCTAGTGACAGTTGTTTGAACCTTCTAATCAGACTTGATAACTCAAAACAACCCTAAAAACTCATTAAAACTATATCAAATAAGAAAAAAGGACCAGGAAACTACAACCATATTTACTAATCACTAAGTAATATACTATATATTTTACTTAGGTTTTCCCTATCTGTTTTTTTACTGCACGCATTCTTAGTTTTCCGAATGTGAATCATTTCTTTTATAAGCCTCTTATTATTATTATTTTCAAAGTCTATAATCTTAGTATTATCTAAGTTAAAGTTATGACTATTGTTGATTGAATGATGGGCTAAAGCACAAAATGTTTTATTGGATTTAATGTCGTATTTATGTAGAGCTAATCTATCTTTTAAGTACTTTTAAATATATGTGGTCGTGTTTGGAAAACATTCGTGTCTATATATATATATATATATATAGGTGTATTATCTAATCGGGATTTGGTCAAATTTTCTAGGTTAAAAAATCAAACTCTCATTTATATATATATATATATATAGGTGTATTATCTAATCGGGATTTGGTCAAATTTTCTAGGTTAAAAAATCAAACTCTCATTTATATATATATATATATATATATATATTGTATGTTTTGTTATTCAGGCCTAGGTCAAATAAGAGAAAGTAGACTCCTTCCTAGGCCAACGTTTCGATGTACTTGTACATCATCTTCTGGGATAAAAGGGCCCTCAATAACATAGAAGAGGTCAAGAACAATTTATGGAGATTATATACTATATATATATATATATAATATATATATATATATATATATATATATATACAGTATATAGATAAAAAATTGCTACACAATAACAAATTTAAAAATACTTTTGATCTTCTGGCATGAACAGGTCTGTATAGACGTAGGTAAGCATTACGATGTAGTGCATACAGTGATCATCATATATGTGAATGTATGATTCATACATTCCACGCATTCACTTCAAACCTGTTTTTAAAACATAGGTTATATGATGATGATGATGATGACACTATTGTACAAACACTAATAGTATGATGCCTGTAGTTTTCAATACGTTCATTGCTTTAATCGCGATACTACTGTTAATAATAACTACAGTGCCGTAGCCTTGATATCGATAACACATCAGTATTACAATAATTACCGATTCAGCTCGCTATTTCTTCGGTTTTTTTTTATTTTTTACTTATTTTTTATTCCAGTCTTCCCATTATTTTTAATAAGTTTATTCTAAGCCTGTTGGTTGGATTTGTGTTAATTTAAATCACCTTTTTTCTAAATTTTCACCAGTTCATTAAGCATAAAATATAATTTTTTTGAAGTATTTCAGCAATCATGGTGTATCTAGAGTAATAACAAAAATTCACAATAACAAAATAACAATCAATGTCTAAACCACAATAAGAAATAAGAAAACGACTAAGGTCTGTCAACTGTCAAACGGTCTTCGTCAGAGCAAATCCCAACTGACTCGTGTTTGGACGTTGTTCTAGAGCGATTATATATATATATATATATATATATATATATATATTTATTATTTATTTATTTATATATTTATTTATTTTTTTTTTAATATTTTTTTTTATTTTTAATTGTTCTATATTATTTCTTTATTTTTTCTTTTCTTAACCTTTTTCTACCTTTCAAAAACATTTTTTTTTTTTTATTTTTGCTCTCGACTTCCTAGTTCCTTTTTTATTTGTCTCCTTTGCGGCAGCACTGCTTTAGCCCTCACCCTGTGAGTTCTTCAGTTGACTGTCGTCCCTCCGTCAATTCACTTCTTCTCCTGAGGACGACCGCCATTACGGTCGAAATATTGAAAAGTGAGTCTTTGTTGTGTTTCTGTTTATGTGTCACTGCTTATTTTAATTGGTATATATATATATATGTATATATAATATATAACCACAATATCAAACGTTTGGTTTGATCATTGATTGTTTTTTCACATGTTTAAGAGAAATCTTGTATATATATATATTGGTATACTTTGGGAGCAGACCTTCTTTTAAACATACCTCATTAAATATCTTGCCAACATTAAGTTTAGTATGTTTCCTACATACCTTTTCAAGATTTCGAATGCTACTTTTCCATCTTTGTGGTATCATATAAATTAACTCACCGATTTTTTTATGTTTAAATGTATTTTCCATATTACACAGGTCCGACGTTTCGGTCTACGTTGACCATTCTCAAGGATTCTTTATACAAGGTTTTTTTACTATATATATATATATATATATATATATATATCATCAAACCACCCAACTCAGTAGGGTTTTTGACTCTGACAAAGACCGCTTGTTACGGTTGAAAGACCTTAGTCTTTTTTCCCTTTTCATATTGTGGTTTGATCATTGATATATATATATATATATATATCATCAAACCACCCAACTCACTAGGGTTTTTGATTCTGACGAAGACCGCTTTTTACGGTTGAAAGACCATAGTCTTTTTTTCCCTTTTCATATTGTGGTTTGATCATTGATTGTTATTTCACGTGTTTATGTGATATCTTGTATACCTATATATATATTTTAAACTATAATAAAATATAATATCTTTAAACTATAATAATAATAATTTAGCGGTCCCTGCTAGATCATTACATGGATGAAACCATGAAGACTCTCAGTAATGTTACACGGCCATGACTGATGGGTGCTGAATTAGAAATGAGCCACACCTGCTCCCCGTCAGGAAACACGCTACCGGTCCCTGCTGTAGCATTGCATGGATGACACCATGAAGACCCTCAGTAATCTGACTCGACCATGACTGATGGGTGCCGAATTAGAAATGAGCCACACCTGCTCCCGGTCAGGAAACACTCTACCGGTCCCTGCTAGATCATTGCATGGATGACACCATGAAGACCCTCAGCAATGTGACTCGGCCATGACTGATGGGTGTTGAATTAGAAATTATTCACACCTGCTCCCGGTCAGGAAACACTCTACCAATCCCTGCTAGATCATTGCATGGATGACACCATGAAGACCCTCAGCAATGTGACTCGGCCATGAGTGATGAGTGTCGAAGTAGAAATGAGTCACACCTGCTCCCGGTCAGGAAACACGCTACCGGTCCCTGCTAGATCATTGCATGGATGGCACCATGATCACCCTCAGTAATGTGACTCGGCCATGTCTGATGGGTGCCGAATTAGAAATGAGCCACACCTGCTCCCGGTCAGGAAGCACTCAAGGCATAAAGCCTGTAAGTGTGAGTATTGGTTAAAACACATTAAAACACTTAAAAAAGTAATGTATCTGAATAAAAGCCTTAAACGCAACTTGTCAATTCAGCCATAATCTACTCTCCTGGTTAAATTACTGTACAGGAAATAATATGCAAGCCACTTACAAAAAACCACGAATTTAATTTTTAATTTTTGGATTATATTAAAACAACACAATTTAATATTCGCATAGCTGTACAGTTTTCATACTAATTAACACTCCAGTAAGAGAATCAAATAATGGTTCAGTGCAAAAATAATATAATATTTACTTTAGAACTTTATGAGTGTTATATTTTTAGTTATTCAATTTTTTGTTTTATAAATCCATATATGCTTTTCGCTATTAACTGCACTATAAAAATAATCATCGAATTTTTATTTTGAGAATTTTGGCCTGGTTTTGAATAAACTATTTTATGCTAACGTTTTGACGTATATTTACGTCATCTTCAGGGCTAGAATATATATGACAAATATGCTCTATCCTTGATGAAGACGTAAGTATATGTCGAAACCTCGGCACAAAAAATGTTATTTAAAACCAGACCAAAACCCTCAAAATTAAAAAATTTCAACGATTAAATTTAGACGTGACAGTATGTTACGATTAGACGTAACAACGTTACAATAGAACATATTTGTAAAATATATTTTTGTCTGAAAAAGACGTAAATATACGTTGAAACCTCGGCGTAAAAAAGTTTATTTAAAACCAGACCAAAACCCTCGAAATTAAATATTTCAACGATTAAATTTAGACGTAACACTACGTTACAATTAGGCGTAACAACGTTACAATAGAACATATTTGTAAAATATATTTTTGTCTGAAAAAGACGTAAATATACATCGAAACGTCGGCATAAAGAAGTTTATTCAAAACCTGATCAAAACTTCTAAAATACAAATTCAACGATGAATTGTAGACTTAACAATACGTTACAATATGACATAACAACGTTAGAATACCGAATATTTGTAAAATATATTCTAGTCATTGAAAGGGACGTAAATATACGTTGAAACGTTGGCACAAAGGATTTTATAAAATATATTTGTAAAATATATTGCAGCCCTGGAGAGGACAAAAATATATGCCGAAACGTCTGTATAAAGTAGTTTATTCAAAACTAGAACAAAATACAAATTCGATTATTAAATTCATTGGATATTTCCCGCTCTTTGCTCATTTCTGTTTTAATTTAATGAATATGCGGTTGTTAGTTGAGGAATGAAGGACCATGTTTATTGACATAAACGTTGTTTCTGGAGTATTGGGCTACCTTTTTGCGAGGAAGGACTGTCTCTAGATAAGGAGTACAGTCTGATTCGTCACCAGAGAGAGTGCTGCAGATGGAGCAGTCAGAAGCTTTACGGTCAGGAGTGCGAAGGCCGGAGGGCGAGACGCGGTCCTCCTCCCCTTCCTCCTCTTCTTCTTCCTCCTCGGGCAGGAGGCGCTCCTCCGCCGCCGAGTAGTCGCTGACGATGACGCAGGGAGCCTGCAGGTCGCAGACGCCAAGTCGGCGGGCCCGCACAGACATCCGACTGTTACGCACTGTCTCCCCCCACCCGGCCCCGCCACCAACACACTCCGCCTCCCTCCTACTACAGCCTGGGTTCTGCCTACCCCAACCACTCGGCCAAAACAGCAAAACCTTACTACTCAATGAATCAACGAAAAGTATATATTTCTGGTGTAGCCGTACAAAGGAGAGTTAGTCTCTCCCACCCAGCTTTTTACCCTATAGAACAGTCTAATTACTTACATCTTGTAACTTAACTCATAAAATCTATTCTAATAATAACAATAATAATATATTTTTTTGAGATTTATTGAGGGTTTTTGGTCTAATATTCAAAAACTTCGTTACCAACGTTTCGATATATATTTATATCATCTTCAGGGCTGGGAAGTATGTTTACTGTTGTTTGTTAGTAAACATACTTCCCAGCCCTGAAGATGATATAAATATATATCGAAACGTTGGCAACGAAGTTTTTGAATATTAGACCAAAAACCCTCAATAAATCTCAAAAAAATATATGAACAGTTGGTCAGAAAAGAACATCATGATGAATAATAATATATATATATATATAATATATATAGTATTCTCTAATCGGGGTTCGGTCAATTTTCCAGGATAAAAAAATCAAACTCTCGTTGCCAACGTTTCGGTTTTATTTAAAACCTTAAATTTAAAACAGTCTAGCCGAAGGTTTTGTCCGGATAACATTGTTGTTCCTTTAAATAATGTAAATTTTATTTTGTTAATTAAAAAATTCTTTGAAGGTTTTGTCCGGATAACACTGTTGTTCCTTTAAATAATGTAAATTTTATTTTGTTAGTTAAAAAATTCTTTCTTCTGCCTATGAAAAAGGTTTTAAATAAAACCGAAACGTTGACAACGAGAGTTTGATTTTTTATCCTGGAAAATTGACCGAACTCCAATTAGAGAACACACCTATTCTATCAAACGGTCGATATATTATTGAATCTGTTATATATATACATATATATATATTAATGCCGAAGCCACTGTGCTTTTCAATAACATTTGTTTAAAAGAAGCCTTGCTGCCAGTATACATCAATATATATATTATATTGTACATATGGTATATATATACAAAACTAAAGTTTATCGGAGCTCCGTCAGTTCTTCAGGTTCAAATTAAACTCTCATTGCCAATGTTTCGGTCTTTATTTAAAACCTTTTTAATAGGCAGAAGTAAAAATTTTGAAACAGAAAAACTAAGTATTACATTACAAATTATTTTACAAAGAAAAATAGTATGTGGATTTTAACACAACCGTAGTCTGAATAAACACGTGACACTGAACTGAAAAAAAAATGAACTAAATATATATGTTTATATGATATAAAAAGCTTTCACATAAACACGTGAAATAACAATCAATGATCAAACCACAATAAGAAATGGGAAAACAAGACTAAGATCTTTCAACCGTAACAAGCGGTCTTCGTCAGAGTCAAAAACCCAACTCAGTTGGGTTTTTGACTCTGACGAAGACCGCTTGTTACGGTTGAAAGATCTTAGTCTTGTTTTCCCATTTCTTATTGTGGTTTGATCATTTATATGATATGTTTATATTATATGTTTATATAATGTGAAATATATGTTTTCTAAATAGTTAAAAGGTAAGGAATAGTTTCTAAATATGAAGTATATCATATTTACAAATATTGAAATTATATATTTGTATTACAGAGTAAAAAAAATTACAAAATAGCCTCCACATATAGAAATTTAATAATATTGTTAAATAACGCCCCATATTTGTATTGTATCTGTTTCTTACATAATTTCTCCTGTTTCCAGAATTCCTTCCTCGCCTCTTCATTAAAACTGTAAAGCTTATCACCAATATTGCTAGTCGACAGCCATCAGAACAGTTGACAGCTAGTCAACTGAACTGAAGTGTTCAGTGTCACGTGTTCATTCAGACTACAGTTGTGTTAAAATCCACATACTATTTTTCTTTGTAAAATAATTAGTAATGTAATACTTAGTTTTTTTTTGTTTCAAAAATTTATACTTCTGCCTATGAAAAAGGTTTTAAATACAGACCGAAACGTTGGAAATGCGAGTTTAATTTGAACCTGAAGAACTGACCGAGTCCCGAAAAACTTTAGTTTTGTTTCTATTCCACGGTCGATACTTTCATCAATATATATATATATATATATATATATATATATATATATATATATATATATATATATATATAAACACACATAAAAGAATTCAAAGGACCTCAATACTATATTTCGATACCCTCGTCACCAGGAAGATAGATAGCAACTAGTCGTTGCCAGTCTTCGGAGCGATTCACTTCTATCTTCTTGATGACGAGACCATCGAAATACCATATAGTAGTCAGTTTCTGTTTCATTTCTGTGGTTTTTTTTTGTGAATATAGTTTATTTAGCTCTGGAACCATTACATTTAATTAGTTATATATATATATATATATATAATATAAGGTATTGTATTCTTGTCCACAATTTACTAACTTGGAGTTTGGTCAGGGTTAATATACGGAATCACCTTTTCGCCAACGTTTGGTCATTATTTTAAGACGTCCTCAGGGCTATAAACCAACAACAAACAATGGTCATTTGTTATATCTACTTTACAATCATCATAACAAATTCAAAAAACTTACTTACTCAAGGCTAGCTTCTAATTTCGAACCAACAAAACCGTTATCTATCATTTAGCAGCACATGCAATATATATATATATATAAAGATTTTACATAAACACGTGAAACAACAATCAATGATCAAACCACAATAAGAAATGGGAAAACAAGACTAAGATCTTTCAACAGTAACAAGCGGTCTTCGTCAGAGTCTTCGTTTAGTTGGGTTTTTGACTCTGACGAAGACCGCTTGTTACGGTTGAAAGATCTTAGTCTTGTTTTCCCATTTCTTATTGTGGTTTGATCATATATATATAAAAGATCAAATACGAAGGAAAGTAACAGACCATAGTGAAGAAACCATGCGCACCGGAGTAGTACCTTCGTTGCTTCTACGGAGTTCTTCGTCTCCCACTCCTTTTTCTCCTGATGATGGATTTACCAAATATTATAGATAGCAAAAAAATGTTTTTTTTTAGTATGGCTGTTATTTTCTTCCTATATTAATTTATATATATATATATATATATATGTCAGTGTGTGTGAGTGTGTGTGTGTGTGTGTGTGTGTGTGTGTGTGTGTGTGTGTGTGTGTGTGTGTGTGTGTGTGTGTGTGTAAAATTAAGTGTAGACCACTTCAGATCATTTCAAAAATTTAATTTACACTCTTCGAAAAAAAACCTAAACAAAAGCTTTTACCTTCGAAACATAAATGAGTTAAGTAATTATTGAAGGTAATTAGTTGGTAATTTTTGGAAGCTCCATATAAAATAAAAGTGTAAGCGCTTGTCACGTGAGAATCATTATAGTGTATATTAATGATAGATAGGTTATGTCTGCGTGTTGTTATCTATATATATATATATTATATTTTATAACCTTCATATCTGAATGGCAGACACTTTTAATTAGGTGGTGAATTTTAGAGGTCAGTCCAATCCGAATATCGTAATCTCTTACACAATAGGAGGCGATTCTCGGCTCCTATACAGACGGTTTGATAATAGCGTCTCATATTTTTTAAAAATAGGAAACAGTTATGTAACTATACATACACTGGTCATTGAGGTAAACCAAAGAAAAATGATAACTCCAGTATATTTATGTGAACACTTGTACTACTCCCTCAGAAAAATACAATTGAACATTAAAAAATCTTGAACATTTGTTCATCTATCGTTTAATTAGAAAAAAATTATGGATATCTGAGTTCTGGTAGAGTAGTTTACTAGATTATTTTAAAAAAAACAGTAATTAATTCTGATTCAACTAATATGAGATTTTAGAAGATACTATATTGTCAAATATGTAAAGAAGATTATAGTTCATTGTACATAAAGAAACATAGGGAAATTAAAAGTACACACTTACAGTCTATAATTTTCGCTTGCGTCTTCAGGAGAGATAAGAGAGGGTAACCAAGCGCACTGGTACAGAGACAGTTGGACCGGTCTCTGTACCAGTGCGCTTGGTTTCCCTCTGTTATCTCTCCTGAAGACGCAACAGAAAATTATAGACTGTAAGTGTGTGCTTTTAATTTCTCTATGTTCCTTTATGTATATTGAACTGTATTTATCCATTTTGGATCGTATTTTCATCGAAAAAGAAGATTATAGATATTTGAGTTCTATCAGAGTAGTTTATAGTATGTACAATAATCTTTTGTCATATTTTTTCCTCATCTATAAACAATGCTTGAATATCAGTTATGTAGAGAAGTTCAAGTGATTATAAACTGGAAGCTAATTTTTTTTTACGTATTGAAGAAAGTATTTAGAGTGTCAGAGTCTAGCAGGGTGTTGACTCTGTCAAAATCTGTCAGAGTCTGGTCAGAGAAATCAGGCAAACTTGTAGTCAGAGTCGTATCAGAGCAGGGTTTATTCATTACCTGCATCCGAAGTTTTTACCCATGGACTTAAACATAAAGATCACATAATGTGACGAGCTGTTTATTAATAACTTCAAGCCATCTATATAATTTACTCACCAAAGATAACCTATGCATTTTAATTAGAACCATTGCCATAGCAAAGGCTTAGCATTACATGTCGTAGAATGGATAGTTTGTTCTAAAAGTCGTAGAATGGATAGTTTGTTCTAAAGGTCGTAGAATGAATAATTTGTTCTAAAAGTCGTAGAATGGATAGTTTGTTCTAAAGGTCGTAGAATGGATAGTTTGTTCTAAAAGTCGTAGAATGGGTAGTTCGTTCTAAAAGTCGTAGAATGGATAGTTTGTTCTAAAAGTCTTAGATTGGATAGTTTGTTCTTAGAGTCTTAGGATGGATAGTTTGTTCAAAAAGTCTTAGAATAGATAGTTTGTTCTAAAGGTCTTAGAATGAATAATATGTTCCAAGATTCTTAGATTGGATAGTTTGTTCTTAGAGTCTTAGGATGGATAGTTTGTTCAAAAAGTCTTAGAATAGATAGTTTGTTCTAAAGGGCTTAGAATGAATAATATGTTCCAAAATTCATAGAATGGATAGTTTGTTCTTTGAGTTTTAGAATGGATAGTTTGTTCGTTGGTTCAAAAACTCTGGCTTTTGAGTTTTTTTATGTTTAACATAAAATTTTGTTGGATTAAATAATATACTTTTAACTAATAAATGATGGTTACTTAAACATGTATATGAGAGATAACTGTAAATAATAAGAAAAAATAATGATACGATTTGAAAATTAACTGACATATTTGAGAGTTTCTTAACTATCAAATTGACTCATGTTTTTAAGGATATTCGGAATTTGGGAAGAATGTGGTAAAGAATAAACTTTTTGACCAATGAGTCTGGAAGGTTGTTTCTTTGACAAGGAGTCTTACTAAAAACATGAGAAGTAGTAACAGAAAAACAAGATCAAGGATAGCTCAGTGGTTAAAGTACTCGCTTCTGGGCTGGTAGTCTGGGGTTCGATCCCCACTCTGGCTCTCTATTTATTCACGTGGGAGGTGAATAAATCTGAGGGCGTCGTCCTTTACAGAAGAGACGTTAAGCCTGTACGATGTCAGGTATTCGTTAAACATCCCTACTCAAAATACACTTGAGTTAGGCAAAATTTAGGACTCTCCGCTATGTATAATCTATAGAATCATCGATCAAACAAAAACCCGGTAAAATTTTAAGCTGATAACCCGCGAAGGGATCGGTTTAAACAACAACACAAAAACAAGAGAGCATCAAAAGAACTGTTTTTATAGCAGTAACAAGTTTACGGACAATAAAGACAAAAAGTAGATTAAATCACTGCGATCCATTTTGGAGAAAGGACCTGACGAGTAAGCACAGCTGGTGCAAAGTGACTGTCGATTAAATTAGAGGAATAGACAAATGTTTTAAACATTTTAGGTGAAATCACAGTATTAAAGATTACTGCAAAATTGATACATTCGAACTGACAGAGTTCTTGGGATGATATTCTTAAATATAAAAAGAAATCACAACTAGTATAACGTAAGAAATGTTTTGAATGATTGTAGGGTAAAAAGCTAATGAAATGGTCTCCACGTATAAAAATCTAATGGTATAAGCAAGGCGTTTCGAACACGTAGTGTTCTTCCTCAGGCATTAACTAAAAAATACAATGACATCAGAGAATTATCTATAGTATATATAGTACAGTACAGTCAATATAGTACAAAATAAAAATAACATAAAATAAGGAAGAGAATACGAACCTAAGGGTGAGTGTCGGTGGAACAACTGACTGGGAATAGGATGGACATGGGTAAGGTATGGGGTACATCTGTTTCATATTAGAAGGCAGGTATATTTCATTGTTTTTTTTTCCTAAAGGTTAGGCTGAGGCTTTACATTTACTCTAGGACTAAGTGTAGGGAACATATTGAAAATATAACAATTTTTTTCATAATTTGTTATATTTTTCAAAATTATTCACATTCATAAAGATTTGAAAATTCCTTTAATCCACCAAGAAATCCAATCACAATATTGCAAATCTTATGAATCTTTACCCTCCAACCTTAACCTTTTATTTATATTATTAATAAAGGGTCAGGCTAGCTCAGTGGTTACGTGCTCGCCTCTGAACTGATAGGACCGGGGTTCGATCACCACACCTGGCCCTCGATTTATTCACGAGGGAGGTGAATAAATCTGAGCATGTCGTCCCTCGGAGAAGGACGTTAAACTATCGGTCCCGAGCCTGTACGATGTCAGGTACTCGTTAAAGATCCCTATTCTAAATACACTTGAGTTAGGCAAAATTTAGGACTCCCACTGTAGAATCAATCTTCATTGTGTGATATCACAAAGGGCCAATGCTCGGCCTTAGTGTGTTCCCTTGTGGGACTGCCACTGCAACCTGACCTAACCTATATTATTAATATGGCAAACCGTCATACCTTGTATGATGATGTTGGAGTCGTTGGAGCGCTTTCAGACGTTGTCCATCTTCAATCGCAACTAACTAACTAACCTAACGTACAGTAGGTTAGTTAGTTAGTTGCGATTGAAGATGGACAACGTCTGAAAGCGCTCCAACGACTCCAAGATCATCTTACAAGGTATGACGGTTTGCCATATTAATAATATAAATCATACTAACTTCTGAAGTAAAAATAATATGCATGTACTTAACTTTTTAGTTCAGTAATTATCATCCCACCAGATTCCTACCAATCATGAAGGCTGAAAAGGTTTTTGGCCCGATATCTATTCAGTCATGCTAATTAATTGTAAGTGATCAGAACAGTTTATATGGAGTACCAACAATGGTTTCTCCGCCATTTTATTTCATTTTTTTTTTGTATGAGCATTCATCACTATTACTGTTACCCCTGTAACCCAAGGATAGTTGCAATATAATAATAAAGAAAAAAAAAGTAACTTTCCCGTCATGTATAATTCTTTCCAAACAATAGAGATCATCTACACTATGGGGCCCATTTTCGTGTAAAATATCAACTTGATCCATCAAAGATTCTGGACCGTAGCATGGTAACAAGCAATGCTAACACACTCACCCACCCACCCACACACACACAGACATTATCGCAAAAACATCATAAAACGACTTTTGGGACCTCAAAACATATAATTCCGTCAAAATCTCGAGATCGAATTTTTTCACTATACTTTACGATATAATACTTTATATACGATATAACATATACTTTACTTTATTTTTTCACGATCACTATACTTTACTTATAGTAAAGTAAAAATAATTAGTTGTTACAATATGAGCAAAGGTGGAGAACATTGAATTATTGAAGCTGATATTACCATTAGAAACAAAATTAGTTCGTTCGACAAATCATAAGCAAAAGACATGTAAGAACAGATATTTCGAATAATTCACAACAAAAGGTTAAACTTATGGTTACTTTGTAGCGAAAAAAAGAAAAATTCACCGATATAACAACTAAACTGAGAGAAGGAAAAGAACTACTAGTAAGGAAATGTTGCTTTAATTTAGTCATAAACCAGCAAAGAATGCAACAGTAATTACAAACATATTTGGACTTCTGTTTTGAAAAGATTAAAAACCATCAAAACGAATGGCATTGTGTTTGAGGTCAAAGTTTATTTATGGAACTAAAAGTTAAGTAAATAAAAAAAGTAAGAAGGAAAACTTTACCATAAACAGATTTGTGGAGAAAGAAGTTTAAACGTGACAGTGGAGTAGCAACTATTATTAACCCCCCCCCCCCCCCCCCCAAAGCTAACCGTTAACCTTTAAAATTCTAGAAAGTCCTCAAAATATTTTCTTTCTTAGAATTACAATAATCTAATTTCAAACTGTTGTTATTAGTCCGAGACTTTCAACTTATTACAATACTTGTATAAAAATATACAGTCGTCATGAAAGAAAATCAAAGATTTTTCAAAAGAAAAACGTATTATTCAAATCATAAAAAAAAAATTGTTATATTAAATTTACTGGCTAAACAAATAAACATTTATTAACTTTCAACCTCTTTAAAAAAATTAATTTTGGAAAAATTTAAAATAAATTCATATTTATTCATTTTTAAATTTTAATATAGAAAAATCCGTTTAAAAACAGTATTATACATATAAAATATAAAAGCAATTAGGACCTGAAAAACTCAGTTTGATATAAATTACCAAATTACCGTTTACCACTTTTTGTTTGATCAGTGATTCTATAGATTCTACTTTGGGAGTCTTAAGTTTTGCCTAACTCAAGTTTATTTTGAGTAGGGATCTTTAACGAGTACCTGACATCGTACAGGCTCGGGACCGATGGCTTAGCGTACTCTCCGATAGATGATATACTCAGATTTATTCACCTCCCGCGTAAATAAATGGCCAGGTCGGGATCGAACCCCGGTACCACCAGCCCCGAGGCGAGTAAGTTACCCACTGAGCTAACCTGGCCTCTTTGGAGAAAGGAACCACGGTATTTTAATTTTGATCATAGTCCTTTTGGGGGGGGGGGGGGGGTATCTAATACCCATAACCAAAACTTTAGGACATAATCTACCACTCGGACAACAGTGGGGTATGATCTACCCCGGGGCAACGCAGTGTTGATCAGTTATTAGTCCAATAAACAGGAAAACCTACTTTAAAAAGAAGGTTTCCTGTTCTAGATGTCTAAATTGTATACATTAACTTAATATTAGTTTTTATTACATTAACCAAAAAAATTTAATAAAATATAATTTAAAAATAAAATCACAATATGCAAAGAATAGGTTAATTTAATATTTGAAATGCATAACAAAAATCTAAGCTATTATAGCGTTACTAAGCAGAAATGTTAAATTTTAATTTTACACTTCCGCATGTTTTCAATGTTGCTCTACATTTCGTTATAGCAGAGTTTTTCAAATTTTTTTCGACGTGGAACCCTTTTTGGTTCCAATAACTTTCCCGGGAACCCCAGATTCTAATGTTTTCATACAATCATTATATAAATATTTTCATATGCCTTTTTAAATAGTATGTATGTTTTAAAACAATTAAAACATTAATACTACTGCCATGTGTATTTTTCGAATAAAAATTCAAAACTAAAAGATTTTAATTTTCATATTTTCCACAAGTGCATAACACATAAAACAGAATTATAAGCAATTTTAACACAGAGTTTGTTTTATGGATTTATTACAAATTTTTATATTACTAATATTACATTACTAATAATATTTTAATATTATTTATATTATATTTTATATTACAGAGTAATCATTTTTCGCTTTATAGTTGAGAGTTTGATTCTCAAGTTAGCCCTAGCATTAAGTCTACTTAGGTATTTGGTTTCTATGGCAGTTTAAAGGCAAAATCCAGTTTCATATAAGTAGGATGTGGGAAATGGCAGCAATGTGTGAAGTGCTACTTTTGCAATAGCAGGAAATTTGAGAATCAGATAGTTCCAATAACTGACTAGTGATTCATCCTAATAGAATAAAATTTTGACCACTTCTACTTATGGCTATGATCAAACCGCAATAAGACATGGGAAAACAAGACTAAGATCTTTCAACCGTAACAAGCGGTCTTTGTCAGAGTCAAAAACCCAACTGAACACTAGATGCAGAAAACATCTGGTGAGGAGTTGAGAAGAGTGGGAGGGAAGAGTGGTATTTTAAAAGGGTGAAAGCACAGGAAAGGACTAATGTCCAGAAAGGGATGTTTGGGGAAACAAAGGAGTACAGTAAGAAAAAGTAAAAAACTATCCGGACATTACTTTATCCTGGACATTAGTCCTTTCCTGTGCTTTCACCCTTTTAAAATACCACTCTTCCCTCCCACTCTTCTCAACTCCTCACCAGATGTTTTCTGCATCTAGTGTTCAGTTGGGTTTTTGACTGTGACGAAGACCGCTTGTTACTGTTGAAAGATCTTAGTCTTGTTTTCCCATTTCATATTGTGGTTTGATCATTGATTGTTGTTTCACGTGTTTATGTGAAATCTTTTTACTTATGGCTATATATAGATAAAAAACATTATTCGGTTTCATGATTCACAAGAAATGTAGAATAAATCCATAGCCACAAAAAAAAATTTTTAGAAAAATATTTTTACTAAATGTTTTTCACGGAACCCCAGACAGTCGGTTAAAGGAACCCCTGGGTCCTGCGGAACCCACTTTGGGAACCTCTGCGTTACAGCAACATTGAAAGTACATCATCTGTAGCTGGAATTACCGATGATACATGTTATAGTTATTTACTGTATCAATTAGGTAAAATAATTATAAATAATAATAATTATATTTATAATTCATAAGCTTCATTATAAATATTAATGATATATATTTAGTTATACATTTGAAATTATATTAAGTTTGGTATGCCCAACAATCATGGTATACAAAATATTTCTGAACCAATTCATTCAATGGAAAGTTTTTCATTTCTTAAAATGCATATTTGTTATTTATTTTGTTGGCTTTGTAAATTTTAAAAAGAAATATATATTGAGATTTTTACCATTTCAATTCTTGTTTGCTAAACATTAATCATGTTTGGCATACAAACAGTTTTTGATTGTTAAAGCACCCTAATATTGAAACGTGGTTAAAGTCATAAAGTATTAATTAT
The DNA here is from genome assembly GCA_026182355.1 of Hermatobates lingyangjiaoensis. Lineage (NCBI taxonomy): Eukaryota > Metazoa > Arthropoda > Insecta > Hemiptera > Hermatobatidae > Hermatobates > Hermatobates lingyangjiaoensis. The sequence goes on from JAPFBL010000656.1 coordinate 122,171, forward strand.
TAAAAGTATTACATATAAAGTATTAAATAATAATAGTTGGGTAATAAATAATAAATAACGAGTTGGGGTTTCGACTCTGATCAAAACAGCTTGTTACGGTTGAAAGATCTTAGTCTTTTTTTTTTCCTATTTTATATTGTGGTTTGATAATTAAAGTATTAAATATTGACTTTTTACATGATATTATTTTCTGTCATTTATCATTAGCATTTATTTTTATCATTTTTTCTATCAAAAAATCTGTCATAAACATTGCCTGACTATTCAAGATTGAAATTTCATAAATTTTAAATTATGTAAGAGGAAATACGACACTGAAGAATGACAACTATTAAGTTGTATGAGTAGACGCAAAGATTATTTTTATATCAAATGTTGAATTTATGTTTTAACATTGTGACATTATGTATTTATGTAACATTGTGATATATATATTATATATATATATATATATATATCATTAAAAAAGACTTAAAAACGGATTCAGGGTAGCTTAAAACATGTAAGTCTGTTATGACTGACAAAACAGGTATAACAACAATAAAATAAAAGAAAAGAATAAATTAAAATTATTGCTTTTGAGTTTCATAAAAATTTTGCTATAAAGTTTGATAACAGTGGTTACATTAAAATAAATTTAAAATCAAATTTAAATTCAATATTTCGTTATTCATTAATTATAGTAAAGTTAATTGAAGACCATTTCAGATTCTGTATTGTAGAATAAGTCTTCTTCATAAAGAAAAAAAAAAGAAGAAATAATCTGTAAAAGAAACCTTAAACTCTTTTTGTTAAAAATATATTTTTTTCTGTTATATATTTATACACTTCAATGAAATGACTGCAGTATTAATATAAGAAGTAGAAATCTAAGACATGTAAATAAAGTATTTCACACACTGAACATAAGAAGGGATGTATAATTTTTTTTTCTTAATATTCATTTCACTGACTGCAGTACTATTGAAAAGCCATTGAACTCTATCATTTTTTTTTTTTTAATAATATTTTATGCTAAATTATTTGTATAGAATAGTCAAAAATAGAAAAACTGGTTTCTTGTTTGTTTTTATGTAAAGTAAAACACATTTTCAATGGTTCAATATTAGCGAAAAATAATACAGTTGGTTTCCTGTATTATTTTTATGTCAAAATAAAACAAATTATAACTATATCAAAATATACTATAATACATTATATGATATTGGTATAATATAACAAAATTACTCAGCAAAGATTATTTTTATATCAAATGTTGAATTTATGTTTTAACATTGTGACATTATGTATTTATGTAACATTGTGATATATATAATTAAAAAAGACTTAAAAACGGATTCAGGGTAGCTTAAAACATGTAATTTTGTAGAAATTCAAAAATCTATTTCTTTTTTTTTTAATTTTACTATACTTTTAGTAATATAAAATTCAGGAACACACTTTTATCTACTTTACCATGTTTGTGTTGATATAAATGTAATAAAATTTATCAAACGATTATTTTAACATAAAACAGTAAATTATGGTAATTATCAAAAAGTTAATAAAGGACTATTTGATGTTCTTTGCTATAAATTTGTTTAACTCATGATATTTAAATAATGAATAATTGTAATTTCCAAGTGTTATTTATTTACTTTAAAAGGATAGATATAGTAAATGAATAACAACTGGAAAAAAATATCAATGCATCCAATAATCACACAGTTTATTATGAATTCTCTTAAGTCTTTATTCCATTAATAGTAATTAGTAATTCCGATTAATAAAAAGTGTAATAAAAATGCAATGAACAATAAAATCGTTGAACGTAAATAATAGTACTATTTAAAACAAGTGAATTCAATTAATTGTTTCAAAAACCGCAACAGAATAAAATCCCTGTTTTTTAAGTTATATAAAATATATGATGGCAACAATTTTTATTTCTTTTTATAAATTTCTCGTACTTTAATTTTAAGAATATGTTTCACTTGTTTGGAATCTACATTATAATCATTTTCAAAATTTACTTCAATCCGTTTATTCCAAATTCCTTAAGAAACTTTCCCATAAGTCAAGTTATCTTCCAGATTCCTCTTACTTATTAAATCTCTTTTGTGTTCAATTTAATACCTTTATCTTCTTTCTTGTAGAACATTTTATGACAACTTATTCATATATTAATTATTAAACAATTTAATTTATTCTCCATATCTCGTTTCACGATTACATTTTCACATCATATCATAGATTTTAAAAACTCCCAAATATTCTATGTTCTATGGCACAGATATAATTATTAGCTTCATTACACTTTCTGCATAATGATAAAGTGTACTGGTTTAATAGTTAAACTTGTTTAATAGTGACAAAAAGAAATTTAAACTAGTAACAAACACATTCACTCTAGTTATTTATCACTGTGTTACAGTTTTCTTAACTGAAACTGACTCAATACTGTTTGATTTCATTTTCATTATTATTACTATTATGTAAAATACCTTTTTAATACTTTAGTATGTATGACTTAAAGTTGAAAAAGCCTTGTGCTGTAAAAGGATTTTTATCCGCAGATCAATAAAGAAACTTCGTTAGTTATTAATAGATTAAGTGAAGTTCACTTTCTTAGTTTACAAAGTTAATGCATTTCTAAATGTTTAAACATCTAAAGCAATTTAATAAATATAATTGCCAGCGTTAAATAAAATATGTATGCTTTATTATGTACAAAACAATGTGTATATTGTATTTAACAGAAATACATTGTTCACTTAAACTACTAAATTATAATAACTTTAGTATTATAATTAGTTAAATAAGTACATTATAATACATTTTATTATGTTTTCTAATTATAAAAGTATAAATATTGAGTTTTTGTTGATTTTAAACTGAATTAATTGTAGAAAATGGATTAGATATGCTAATATAGTTGGTAAATCTTTTTTTAAAATAACATACAGTTCTAAAGATAATAGGTAATTTTCAAAATATGTTGATAATGTTCTTGTATTCATTTAGAGAAATATTTTATAGATATACTATTAAATAATCAGAGCAATAAACTTCATAAGTAATCCATTAGTAAGCATTTCAAATCTTAAGAAATGCTTACTTACTTATCAAATTTTAAATATTAATGTAATATTTAGTTCATAAGATTTTATTCTTAACTAATAAATATAAAATAGTAATAAAAAAACTGAACTAAAATTTAAGTCAGTTTTTTTAAGTTACTGTAAAATTATTTGTGTCCATTATTAAAATTAAACTGATTTGAGTACTTATTACAAATACTTAATTAAGTAGAGAAAATATCGTACTTACAGTTTGAAGTAATTTTTAACTATGATGAGGTAACTAGTACGCGGAATAAACTTTGAAATTATTAAAACTAGTTTAAAGGTAATAAAGAACGCGTAATACGACTTAAAATATGAAATAATTCCGCCATTTTAGAATGACTAGATTAGTTGACAGTGAACCAGTGCCACTTAAATCATTTCATTTAAATGTTTCCTTAATGCAAAAATTAATATAATTTACAAAGTTCTGAATTTTGCAGAAATATTCACTGTTAGTTTATCTATATAATTATAAAGGTCTGATGTTCTTGTTTAAATAATTGCACACTGGTGAAAATTGGAATACCTGTTAATTCCAGTTTATGACGAATTATTCACATAAATATTAAAGAAAACAGCGAGTAATATATTACTTTACAAATAATAGCATTAATCAAAAACTTGTTCTTAGTTTGGGCCAGTTGATTTTTTTTATTTCCCGAAGAACTCACAAGAGCATGTAGGTCATTAGAAAAACTCTCTAAAAAGGTAACCAAGGGTGAAATTGGCATACAATTTTTAGAAATATATATATTCTAACGTAGTAAAATGAGTTATTATGTGGTACTTACTCATTGTAGGGTAACAAGCTAATGAAATGGTCTCCACATATAAAAAAGTACCACAGACACTCACTCTTAGTTAATGGCTGAAGAAGAACACTACATGTTTGAAACGCGTTGTTTATACCATTAAATTTTTATATGTGGAGACCATTTCATTAGCTTTTTACCCTACAAAAATATATATATCATCAAGAAACGATTCACAAAGGACAACAAACGTTTCAGAGTAAACTAAGGTACAGAGTAAATAGAAAAACAGATTAGTCTCTAATGTTTGGTTTAACTGTCATCAGGAGAGAAGAGAGGAACACCAATCGCGTTTACAAAGCAACGGTTGGAGACACAACCGTTTCAACGATTGTTTCAGGGTACAAATCCTCAAACAAATTCCTAGTGTTTATGAAGACATTTTGATTCATTTGAAATTACTTCAGAAAATCAATGACATCTTGAAGAACATTATGGAAATGTAGGTCGGATCTAATTCCTTTGTTTTTATTGTTGTTAAATTTAAGGAGCATAAGATTCAGGTGAGTGGTTAAGGAAGAGAAATCTCCCATTCCATTCAATTTTTATTCAATAGCTTGATTCAGATTATTAATTGCGCATTTTTGAATGTTATTAAAAATTCAAGTTAAAACTGTTCACTAGGTTCTTTATAGTTTTCTTTCGATTTGGCAACTTATTTCAAACCTGCAAATATATGTGCAGAAGGTTACTTGTAACCTTCCTTCTGAAGTTATGTTTTTATTGATATTGTTTAGTGGAATATTCTCTTTATTTTAATATATATCTATATTTTTTTAAAGTTATCAGTAGTTGTTTACGTGTACTTCTGAAGACCCTTAATAGCGGAATAAGAGTCAATTAATGGACATTATATCAAAGCTCACTTTGGTATATATTATTTATGCTAAATTAATTCCGTACTCCTGCTTTGAAAGTATATTTGGCTTGTTTTTTTCATACAGGTTTTCTTTTCATACAGTTCAATATATTAACATAATAATTATTCCTTTTCTGTAAATCTAGATCTTTTGATGTAGATGACAGGAGCAGGAGTGTCAGGCTAAACAAGTGATGACAATTATAGTATTCACAACAGTACTAATAAAAAATGAAGGGAGCAGGTGAAGTGACCCAACTCCAGAGTTTAAATGGCTGCCCGCCATGCTCCCACCCTACCTCTTGTAGTCTGATAAGAACATGTGACGTCGTACGTGGCACTGACGTCACGTGACATGACGTCAGGTGCCACTGGTGACGTCACGATCAGACTACAAGAGTAGAGAAAGGACATGGCGGTAGCCATTTCATTTCACAGAGTAATTTGAAAAAATGATAGACTTAAAAACTGACAAGACTTACGTGAGCAGAAGCAGCTGGAATTTCCGACTGTGCCAGGAAGGGAGTTGTTTGGATAAGAGTCGTAGATGGACCGGCCTATTAAATATATTGTAGAAATTGTAATAGATCGATTTCAATTTCGAAAAAGAATGATTAATTAATGAATATTTATTGATCTATCTGCCACATCGAAATTTAAATCTAAATTATGGGAAAATAGTAAAATGAAATAAAAATAAAAACTGGCTTAATTTAAATGAAGAAGACCTTATAAAAGAAGGAATAATGCATAACGCAACTATTTTTCAGATAATGCAGCATGCTATCCACATTTTGTTGAAAGATGGGTAAATGAGAAAAGTCTGGGTCCAGAACTACCGAAAACAGTCCTTACATCTTTCTGAATGAGAAGAAAGTTAAACTAAAAACCATCAAAGTTAAGAACATACCCTTGGAGGTTTTCCAAATGATAGATTAAATTGGAAAAGCTAAGTTAAAGGAAAAAAAACACAATGTTCTGCTGTAAGAGATGATGTCAAAGAATGAAGTCTTTATGTGGATTAAAAAAAGCATTAATAATGTGGCAAAACTAATGATACCGCAGCATCGGCTGTGTGATACACAAAACTAAGTGTGTAGGAATAACTGCATCAATTACTATCTGTACTACCTACAGGATTGAAAGACTTGGTGTGTTTATGTTTCTGTCAAAAATGGTCAATTTTCTGTTTATATTTCAAAATGGAAAAACTCTATGGGAGATAAATTATTAAACAAATTAAAATAGAATGAAGTATTAATAGTATGATGTATATGTTAGATACAATGGCCTTCATAAATTATTTTACAAGGGGCCTCCAGGAGAGCCCAAACGGTTGCCTGGATGGAACGCTTTGAGATACCAATAAAAGGACTCTAGTCTGAGTGATAAATTAATAATGAAGACAGTGTAAATAATTTGAATTTCTTGTCAGGCCTTGGAAAACGTGGGAATGAGTTAGTAAACAATTTGGAAATGTTTGGAACCATATAAATAATAGTGCAAGTATTTTTTGCACTGCACACCTAGTCTTTCAGAGAGGAGTGGAACTGACAAATAAATCAAGAAGAAAGCCGTTAAAAGTTGTCAAGAAGAACCGAGTCCAAGTTAGTTTGAAAGGCTCATTCCAATTCTATTTAGATTTGTAAAGAACACTATATCTTCAAAGGGAAATTTAAAAAATTGTATATGGAGCATCTATTAGAAGTTTGTCTGCTTAATCAGTTTGAATGAAAGCCTTATTTAACAGACTCTCTTATTTAAGAGTGCAGACTTATTTAAGAATGCAGACTCTCTGACCAGAAGAGATAGAAACTTTTGATTAGATTGCATCTGTATATGAGTCAATCACCTTGAAATGGATAAAGAGTTTGATCAAATCATACCTAAACCTATCGAAGTGAGGAATACTCCTGTAAGTACAATTATGAAAGTTATTAAAGAACTGAAACCTCAAGTTGAATTTAGTTATGACAATGGGTTGTAAAATAGGACAAGTTTGGAAGTGGAGTGCAAGTTCTATGAGATTTAGACCCTGAGTTAAATAATTTTAATAACATGTCAAATAGATGAATGACTTCTTTTCTTTTACTGACAACATTATTATAGTCACATGTAACCAAATTATACATAACTGATTAATATGCATGTATAGTCAGTCACATTAAAACAAAATAAATTGTATGTTAGATTGGCGTTAATTGTTTTTTACATTTAAAAATTCTATTCTTATTTAATCTCATATTAATATTTACATTTACACACATAATATCTGGTGTGGAAATCTTAATGCAGTGATATCAAGAATGTATTCAAACTTTAATCAGAGTAGGAATAAATTAAAGGAATTTTCAAATTTCTAAAACAACAAAAAAGTTTTTTTTTTCAATAAAAGAGAAAAACTTTGACTTAGGATTGAATGTGAAAGTTTACTTATAGTAAATTAGAGTGTAGACCACTGCAGATTTTTTGTTTATAATCACAGGTCATCCATCCACTGTTGTTCACTTGTTATTAATGTTTACTTTCTTGTTAAATAGGCTGAATCATTAAAATAAGGCAACTTAAATAGATAATAATAATGTAATAAATACTTTATTAATAGTGGATTTCAATGATATTTTTCAACAGTTGACTGTGAAATATTTAACATCCATATGTACTTTATTTAAACAGCAATAAACTAAAGCTGTTTACTTCTTTAAAGAGTTGGGCAACCTTCAGTACTTTACTTTATAAAATTGCAATCTACATTCTTTAGCAATTGAATTCTAATATAATTCAATTATAATATCAACTTGTATTTACTTGTTAAGTGCTTTTGTTTTCTATTGTCTATTTCATACAAATAAATTTATATTTCACACTTGTCCTAGAGCAAGAATGCAAAAGTAGAAGTTGAAACAAAGGAAACGAACTGGCTGCTGAGTTTTGATTAAATAAATCAATAATTAAATATTTATACTTAAAAGTTAGGGAGTTTTTTTATTTGGTAACTTCTTAAGAATTCCAAAGAGTTCTTTACTTTTGAAAACTTCTAATAGGTATTTATTTAATTGAGTAACCTTAGTTTAAATATTATTAGTTCTCCTTAGTTTTTAATTGAATGGCTTAATGGTGATTACTAGTGCAATAAATGATATATAGAATGACACAGTTAAATAAATTCATCATGCTTAAGTTTGAGAACCCGTTTACTGATAGTGAAGTTCAATGTAAAATCAGTTTTTTTTTATACAAAGGATCCTTCCTTTTTTTAACATTTTTGAACAAAACACTCTTGATCAAATAGTTTAAAAAGAACTAATTTAAATTTAACTAAACACTTAACAAGTTTTAGTAAGTTTCAAAATAAAATACTCTTTGGAATTCTTAAGAGTTAATACATAAAGGAACTCTCTTACTTTTATTTATAAGCACTTCTCAATTGTATCCATTTGGTTAAAATTAAGTGACCATTAGTTGACTTAATCAAGAGTGTTCAGTTCAAAAATGTTTTTTTAAAAAAAAGCGTTCTTCTGTAAAGAAAAAAAAAATTACTTTTACACTGATCCTCACTATAACTACACATATTTTTAAACTTAATTAACTAAGTCATATTAACAATCATTTATTAAACTTGTAATTCTCATTAATACATGAAATTAAAATAAGAATATCTTTTTAAATTAAAAAGGTTGACTTAGCTAGAATTATTTCATCAATTTCAACCAATTTAAAATGTAATTCTATTGAATAGCTTGTCTCTTAAAATAATTTCTAGAATTGACGATTAGGACACCCTCTGCTCTTTTTCATTGAATGGGTTTTACAATTTCTTAAAAATATAGACCATCGTTCATGTGAAACTGGTGTGGAAATCTTTTTTACCATACCATTCCCGTTGATTATAGGTACTTCCTAGAAAGTGTTCATCTTTCCTCTTAGATAAATAAATAAAAGCTTATTTGGCTATAATATTTATTTATTTGACAATCTTATCTATCCAAGATTCACGAGTACACAAGATTCTTGTGTTCAGAAGTTCTTAGATATGCACCCACCCACCCATAAACATACCGACATCATTGAAACATATGAATTTATCCCACATCTTAAATTAAAAATTATCTTAAAACAACATTTTTCAGACAAAATAGGAATATTTTCAAGTATTAAATGGGAAACTTTTTCTTAAAATTTGTCACCACCTATAAACATAAATTTCTGTTGCTTTTCATGGTATGATGGATTTACCTTCTTCCATCGAAGAAGAATGTCCAATGTAGAAGGAGGTCAGGTAAACTATGTAAAAGATCCTCTGGCTGTTGGAACAAAAATCATATACTCCTGTAAAAGATTATTTCATATCTCGAAAACTACACTTTCGTTTTTTAAAAATATGGCTAAAATTTGATTGCTGCTGTAGTTATACTAATGATATAATATGCATCAGTGCTGTGATATACAAAAATAAGCATATATACCGATAAGTAGATCAATTACTATGTGTACTACCTCCAGGAATGAAAGACTAATAATCATCTCTCATTTAGACATTTATATTACACCTAATTGGGACATTACATATTATTCACCCAAGAAGTGTGATATTATGTTTACTTGTAGTAAAGTTCAAAGAAGGCCACCACTCCAGATATTTTTATTAAGTAAAGTACATTAAAACCTATCTACTGGGAAGTTTACTATTAAACATCAAGAGGCTATAAGAACAATGAAAAGAGCTTGGGAAAACAATGACATTGAGATTATGATTGGAAATCAATATTAGTGTTAAATTACAATTACAGCAAAACTAGAGTCAGTGTATTCAAACTTCGAACTTAACAAGAGTACCCTCATGAGATTTAGTCATAGATGTATAGCACTAAATGTATAAAATAAAATCCTATTCCTTGATAAACGCTTCTAGACTGCGTTAAGTTTATAATGTCATGAAAATAAAAGTCCCAAGTTTGATTAAATGAAATGTTTAATTTGAAGGCATCTAAATTACTTAGTAAAGTATATCGGCGTTAGTTTGAAACTAAATGATATGGTTGGCTATATAGATTTCAAGGCATATAGATTACAATTATAAAATTGAGTTTGGTTAGTTTTGAGGGCTTATTACTAATTTAAAAGTAAGAAGAAGGAGGCTTATTACTAACTAAAACCTAAAATGTAATTAATTAATTATAAACTTGATTTAGGTTGGTTTTGGAAATTAGAAGGGTTTTTAATTTGAATTTAGCGGGTTATAGTTTTTCTCTAGGCCTTCTAGAGAGATATGAAAGGACAGATGTGATAAGTAATGACGTAGGGAAACCCTTATAACCTCTATTTAAAAGTATGTCCTTTGTTTAAAGGTCCGTCTATTTAAACGGTGGAGCTGGAACATTTTAAATAAGCTTGATCCATCAATATTGATGGAATCAACTGTCAACACATTATATTTTGCAAGCTGACCGGAAACATGGGCACAAACAATCGTCTAAATAGTAAACGTTGATAAGAGATAAAAGCAGTATGGGCATCAAAAGGTTTCAATTTAAAAAAATTTACTACAACAAAAACAAAATTAATTCTCAGTTTTATAATTACTCAAAAGTTTATTTTAATGTTCAAGTTTTTCTAAATGTTAAAAATAGCTATTATTTTGCTATTCTTTTGAGTATTCATATATTTCCGTATTTATCTTCAGGAAGATTCCATAACGTCATTTTTCCTTATTATATATGCAGTCTTATCCATCAAACAACTTTCTTATGGTTTGGTGGAATTTGAAAGACTGCATATATATATTATAATTACACTGACAGGATTTTTAATGCTCAAATTAAATACGTGAAAAGATATATTAGTAAGTCAGTGATTTAGTGACGTTTGGTTTAGTCACTCAGGTTACTTCTATAAATCACTCTGAAGAAGTGCCCTTTGAGTTAATTAACCATTGTTGTTTGTGTTGCCCAGATTTCGTAAAGCAGATTTGAGTGTCTGTTAATAACTGTACCCTTCTTATGCCCATTTAGAAAAACAAAATTCTTCAGTTATCCAAAAATAAATATAGTTCCTCTCTTTGCCTTCTCTCCTCAGAGTTTATAAAAAAATATTCTGGTAAGCCAAGCCCTTTGTTTATTTTGGTTACATTCTATATTGATGTCATTTGTCAGTGATGAATTTTTTATAACCCTGATAATATGCTGTAACTGCAATCATTACATAGAAATTTTAAAAGATTTTGTTCTCATAGACTTTGTACATCAGATCTGAAAATCAATCTCATTCCAGTTGCAATATAATGCTGTCAAACTCAATGTACTAAACGGTACAATGACAGAAACAGTGGGATGAAACTAGTGTAATGAGGGGTTACGATGCATCCCAATTTTAATTTAAGTGATGAAGTTTAGTTAATATCTCTAATGTGTTTAAAAATGCTAGTGAATGTTGAAAAACTAAGTATATAGTCTATCTAGTGACAGGTAAAAGGTGAGTTACAGTAGGCCCTTAACTACCGATCGCTGAAAATTCCCTTCAATCGACTTTCACACCCATTTCCTCCCCCCCCCCCTCCCTGTCTTGATATCAATAGTTCCTGGTTTTGCCAGAAAAACTTCTTGAAATCGCGATACGATAATCATCATTTATTGAATTAACACGCAT